>JADLZK010006559.1:0-20098 GCA_015847255.1 Hyparrhenia diplandra | reverse complement strand
TCAATCTTAAGATGAACCAAATGTTTACTGTTTTATGCCGAATCCAAGATGAGCTTAAGCCACCTAATCATACAAGGTTTTCTAATCTCAAAACCATATGGTATAGTTACAGGACAGTGCGTCATTGCTACACCTCATACTTGAAACAATTTCTCCAGAAATGACTAAGGCGAGTCTACAGAGTTAAATAACACTGCAATCCTTCTATGAACTAGCCAAATTCATAATGAGCCCTGTGAAAAGACTGCAGCTCTGAATTCCGATTACCAATCGAGTGAATGACGTGCTTAGGCGTGGTGGTGAAAAGAATATATAGTGGATAGCTTTTCCAAAAGTCCACTATCAAAAAATAAAAAGGGGGTCATAACTTCATAACTGCATGGGCAAAAGCACGACGGAAAACAGGAAAATTCCCAAGAACTCCACAAATTTCAACATGGCTTACTAATGAGATGATTGGTAGAAGAACTGAAACATAATACGACACTCTGCATGGCTGACAGTAAGCCACCACAACGCAGCATGTATTGGGCGTTTCCGAATAAATGGGTGTGACAGTTTAATTAACATTGCACTTTTTGATATCATGTACTCCTTCCCATTTTCACATTAAATTTTACTGGAATCACAATACATCACCAGGAAATTAGAAAACTTATAGCCTCCTAGTGTTCTTGTAAACAATTTCACCATTACGCCATGCATTGGAAATTACAGCATCGAGCTTCAGAAGAACTGAAGAAACGAAAATTCAGTGTCAATGTCACTGTCACTCACCAGATATTTCATCAGTAGCTGCAGAAGATGACACAAAGGTGCCCATATTCCCAATTTCCTACCTAATTAACCTGAGATCTTCTAGAACACAAATCCTTATCAAACATCCATCCTATCTGGGGTAGTTGTATACGACTCTGAATCCAACACACTTCTTCCTACCAATTCATGAGCGCCGCCAACTCCTTTGTACAGACTACAGAGGAACATACGGAACAGGGAGCTTATCGCCACCACCAGCACCAATGCAGCACCATAGATTATATTTCTACGCACAATAAAGACATGGGTAAGAAGGGTGAAAGAAGGCATTCAGGTGGTAATCAGGTTGGGTTGCAAGCATATAAATTTAGTGTAGCTGGATTTTATTTGAACAGAAAACATATCGGTGGCAGATTAAAAAAATGAACACGACACAAAGCCAGGCATGCATATCAAAGGGTACCAACGGTCTGAAACTGATCAACAGAGATCTAAGTCAACACAGTCCAGGTCCAGGATCCAAGTTATAAGAGCATATATGAAAATCCCGAAACAACAAAGCACACTATACTGGAAAAGAACACACCCACACCATCACTGCATGAAATGTTGTGAATTCTAATATAAATCTCTTCAAAATCCGGAGAAGCCAATGATTCACAACTTTTGTGTTAGATATCAGAGCTTGTGTTCTACTATAAAGAAGAGATTCAGGCACTGGAAGCCTGAAGACCATATAAACTGGAACATCTCATCTCAATGAAGAGGATACCATACTCATTTGGTTGGTATAAGTGACAGAGGATAGATTGTTTCATTTTTTTTTATGCTCACCCATTGTGGTTAATTGTTCTCCATGCTCATTTACTGGAGACAGGTGATCTAAATGCCACTTCAAAATTCAGAGAGCACTCATGCAGGAGCACCAATGGACATGAAACGAATCACAAAGAAGGAAAACAGAACACACCATTACCATTTCAGAAAGGTAACGGCATCGCAATTCAAATTCTAATGGAAGTTTCAGTCCACATGAACTCATCTTATGCATCCTGAACCATATATGGCTACCTGATGCCATTCCCTACAGTGCAACTCTAGGCGGACTTATTGTCTTGATCAGAGGACTCTGCTAGATGTAACAAGACCAAGCAGACTGCAGACCACAAGTAACTGGGATCTACTCAGAATCAGAAATGGCAAAGCATAAATCATATGAGCGAGCACTTTTTTAACAGCTGAACAGACTTGAGATGACTACTTGACCATCTGAACTTGAATATCCCAAGCAAACCATGAGCAAAAGAAATCTATCAAATCACAGTTTCACAGTAGGTAGATCAATAGATTGCTCGATCTAGACATTCAGAGAGCAAGCAACTATTATCAGTAAGTGGACTTAATGTTCCAAGCAAACCACGATCACTTGAACATATGAACTTAATGTACCAACAAGCAGCTACTATCATAATAGATTGCTGGAACTTAATCTATCAGACACAGATGGGTAAATCAACACATTGCTAGCACTGACATTCATAGACAAGATATGCAATGTAATAGTAGTAACCAACCAACCACAGAAAACAGATGCAGAACAGAATTGAACAGAACATGAGTAATTTTCCAACTCAGCAAAACAGCAACGCCACATATAGCTCCATCAAGAATTCGTTCACCATGCAGCAGTGCGGATACACATTTCATCACGCGACGACATGAACATCCATCAATCCGAGTATCCGACTACCAAAATCCGAGTATCCGACATGAACATTTCATCACGCGACGACATGAACATCCATCTAACAACTCAACTGCATGCTCAAAATCCTAGCTAGTTGCTAAGAAACTCAGATCAGAAGAAGAGAGCGGACGGGCTCACGCATCACTGCCCCTTCGCCGTAGCCCTGATCAGCTGGGATCGTCGCAGGGGTCATCGGTGTGGAGGCGCAGTCGCCGAAGATGCCGCAGGTGTCGTTCGCCTGGAGGTCGGACGCGACGGCCACCGAGGCGGCGAGGTTGGCGAGGTGGAGGCGGGGGAACGGGAGGTAGATGGCGTGGACGGCGACGCGCGAGTTGATCACCACGTCAGGTTCCTTTGATGGCTATGTAGTTGACCCGACCTCGTCGGTGGCGGAGCCGGCGCCGAGGGTGATGACGAGCTTCTGGTCCTCGCCGGCCAGGGTAGGAAGTACGGTGCCGGGGCGGAGGAGCAGGAGGTCGGCGCGGGTGAGGCGGTGCCCGGGGACGATGTGGAAGCGCACCGCCGAGACGTAGCCGTGGCCTCCACCAGTGAAGATGACCTGGTCGTCGAGCGCGAACACGGTGAGGTTGGACAGCTTCTCCAGCTCGGGGAACTTGACGCGCATGGCGAGCGCCACGAAGCCGAAGCCGCTGTCGCGCAGGCGGGATATGGCTTCGCGGATCATGATGCGCACGACGGAGGCGTCGGTCGCGGCGGAGGTGGCTGCCGATCTGGCGCCGAGGTGGTGGCGGCGGCGGTAGTGGTGGAGGTGGACCTGGTGGTGGTGATGCGCATGCGCGTCCGCCTCGACGCAGGAGGCGTGGGAGAGCGGCGGGATGAAGCCGTGGAGGCCGTGCACGACGTAGCGGCCGTCGTCGTAGAGCTCAGGTTCGGAGACCATGACGCCGTTGACGTAGAGGCTGGCGTGGTGGACGGAGAAGGGCCCGCGCTGTGGCTGGGCGGCGACGTCGAGGCAGAAGCCGGCGGAGGCCGACGGGAGCTTCATGGCGGGCGCGGCCGCGAGCTCGGCGTAGGGGTAGTAGCCGAGGGCCATGTGGTCGAGGAGGAGGTGGCGTCGCGAGCAGTCGGGGCACGAGTGCTGGAGGAACACGTCGGGGCCCTGAAGACGGTGATCGCCCCGGGCCACGTGACGACGGGCGTCGAGTCGGCGAGGAGCGTGGCCGACGAAGCCATCTCGTTGTACCCCAGCGACGCGAGCACCTTGGCGATCTGCTGCAGGCCGAGATTGTCGCCCGTGCCCGAGGACACCACCCGCGCCGCGTCATCGTGGACGGGAGGAGGCGGAGTGCTCGCCACCACGTCCTCGCGGTACGCCTCGTCGACGACAGGTGGAGGAGGCGAAGGGATCGTCGCGTCGCGGTACGCCTCGTCGACGACGGGAGGAGGTGGCGAAGGGATCGTCGCGTCGCGGTACGCGGCGTACGCCTCGTCGACGACGAGAGGAGGAGGTGGAGGGCCTCGTCGCGTCGCGGAACGGCTCGTCGGCGACGGGTGGAGGAGGCGGAGGGCTCGTCGCGTCGCGGAACGGCTCGTCGGCGACGGGAGGAGGGCGGAGGGCTCGCCGCGTCGACGACGGGTGGAGGGAGACGCGGCCTCCGACTCGGACGCCTCCCTCAGCCTGCGGCTGCTTCTTGCGGCGGCGCGAGGGAGGGCGACATCGGATCCCCCTCGGCGAGGAGGAGGGAGGAGGGGGCGGCGAGGGGAGGTCGAGGCGCGTGGTGGTTTCGCCCGTGTCCGCGGCCGCGCCCATCGCCGCCATGGCGTCCTCGGCCGAGGGAGCCTGGGCGGAGGCCACGGTGGTGAAGAAGGGGTTGAGGACGCGCAGCGACTGGCGTGTCTCCCCGACTCCGACTCCACGCGGTTCTGGCGCATGGACGGCGCGGTGTCGAGGCGGGCGGTGGCCGTCATCATGGACGGGGAGCGGTGGTGGTGGTGGTGGGGGTGGGGACCGTGGCCGTGGTGCTGGAGGTGGGAGTGGGAGACGGCGGCGGGGGTGGAGAGGAGCAGAAAGGCGAGGAGGAGAGCCGCCATGGCTGCTCTGCTCTGCTCTGCTCTGCTGCGGGCGACGAGGGAAAAGCTGCTGCGGCTGAAACGGAACGGCACGGAGAGGGTGGTGGGGTGGGGTCCGGTTTTATATTGCCAGAGGGGCAGAGGCAGAGCACGAGAGCGGAGCGCTCGCGAGTTGATGAATGTGAATGACGGAAATGCCCCTGTGCTCCTGTGTATTCAAACGGGCTCGGGTTCTCTGCTGTCTTGGCCAGCAAGTAGATCAATGTGAAGGACGAAAATACCCCCTCTGCGCCTCTGCAATCTCCGTTTCGGCGGAGAATTCCCCGAATTTTTTTTTTTGGGGTTGTTGATGCTGACTTACGCACGGTCCTCGCGCTTATCTCGTGCTCAGTTGTGTACTGCCATTGGGAATTTGGGATGGTTGTTGGTGCCTTTGTGGAATCGTGAGAAATGCAACGTAGAATTGTGCTTCTACCGAGCAATTTCAAAACTCAGTTTACTTCGTAAAGATAAAATTACATGAGGTGAAACACACGGGCAGAATCTTGGAGAAGCTAACGTACGCTTTATATTGTAGCTCAAGAAAATGAGAGTTGCCACTTGCCAGAATCTTTAGAAACTAGTAGTACAATTAAAACGACAGTTCACACAATTCATATTCATATATTTTTTTTTTTCTAAATCTAAAAACAATAATAAAATTACATGTACGTATCAAACACCGAGATATATATAAATGAAGTGCTCTGAACCTGTGGAGTGCCGCTTCATTTTAGGCTGTAGTTAAAAAAATTCCCTCGTCAGTCCCGTACGTCAAAGCACTAGTTAAGAGCTCGCCCAGGTTCCGTATGGATCAAGCTATGGGCTCTGGTTGATATACCGGCCCAGGGGTTACGGTGTCCGGCCCAAGGCTCTTGTTGGTATACCGGCTCATGGGTTCGGTGTAATTTCGGCCCCGGTCTTCTCCAAATGGATTGGAGATCGTAGTTCCCATGGGCTAGAAGCTCCTAGTGTCAGGGCGGGACTGGGGTTCGGGAATTTTCTCGGCGGTTTCTTCTTAAAAACAATGCCGGGTGGGCGGTCTTTCCCCCACCCGACCGAGTTTTTTATATACAAATGAAGTGCAAAAAAAAAAAAAAAAAAAAAAGTACCACACAACTCTGGAGGGAACATTTGGAGTAAGTTAAATTTACACCTTGCACATTTGTGGAATATGATACGCATTGTGATCCGTGCTAGCACACTTCTCAATGCACACTGAAGTGTGTCTTGCACGGATCACAATGCGTATCATGTGGTCCATAAGCAGGGTGCATGTGCACTTAGGTGCAAAAAAACCGCTTCGAACATTTGATTCAATAGCTACAACATAGAACAAACTCTGTAGTTAACAATTTGGAGTTGCAAAACAGGTGTCTGGCTGTCTGCTGATGAAAATTATAGGCAAGCTGTTCTCAAGTAGTGATACCCCTTGGAAAGCATGGATTATGCATGATGCCACCTCCACTGACTCGTTTTGCTCTGAAAGTAGGAGTTTTATTTGGAAAATTATTAATGATGAAATGTCTACCTATCAATCTCTCACCACTGTTTGCCTTCACAATGGTGCTTCCACCTCTTTCTGGCATGATCATTGGCTGCCAGATGGCCCTCTCTCCGCCTCGCATGTTGCTCTTTTCTCTCACACTCTGAGGCCTAACATTTCGGTTCAGTGCATTTTCCAAACTAATTTTGATTTGTACTTGCGCCCCCGGCTCACCAATGCTGCTAGCTCAGAGCTAGAGTCTCTCCTTTCATGTTTGCAGGCAATACAACTTGATGATCTACCTTACCAGTGGCTGATGAAGCTAACCAGCAAGAAATATACCGCGAGGGACACCTACCACGCTCTAAATAATGGCAACATGAGTGATGACCTACACGGACAGCGCATCTGGTGTTCGTGTGTGCCTAGCAAGGTCAAAATTTTCTCTTGGTTATACTTCGGATCGGCTCAACACGAGGACAAATCTATGTGCCAAGCACGTTCTTGACACCGAGCTATGTGAGCGCTGTTCGGTAGCTAGCGAGGATAGGAACCACGGTCTTCTTTCAATGCCCCAAGAGCGCTGCTGTTTGGTCCAGGCTCGGTCTGTAGAACGTTGCTTCCCTGGATGATGTTGACGCCTGGAATGCCACGATTCCTTCTGCTGTTGATGTAACAATCTGACCTTTAGTCTTTCAAAGTATCCTCTGGCGGCTTTGGGATGCAAGAAATGGCGAGATCTTCGGGCGGGAAAGGCCATCACCACGCTCCATTATCTCCTCTATTTTTGTGATGATCTTGTAATCTGGCGCAAGCACCTTACAAATGATGTTGTACCCAAACTAAACATGTGGCGTGAGTACCTCCTGTGCTGTAACTCTGTGAACTAGCCTTTGCGCTTTTCGGCAAAGTCTTGGCGTTTGCTTTTCAAAAAAAACATAGAACAAACTCCCCAAAAATTTAACAAAGGCCTTGTTTAGTTCCGTATTTTGGAGCACCAAAATACATTGTAGTACTTTCGTTTGTATCGATAATTATTGTGCAATCATTGGCTAATTAGGGTCAAAACATTCGTCTCGCAAATTAGAACCAAACTCTACAATTAGTTTTTGATTTCATCTATATTTAGTACTCCATATGCATGGATCGCTAGTTCAATGTGACAGAGAATCTTTTTTTTTACATTTTGGAGGTAACTAAACAAGGCCAAAAGGGAAAAAGAAACACCCCACAAGAGATCCGATGGAAGAGAGTCCACAACTAGCTCAAAACATAATGATACATTCTGTGAGATGAAATTATCCTTGCCATAAAACACCACCATAAGTAAACAAATTGTCACTAATCAAAATAAAAACACTGACCAACATTTAAGAATGCATACTCAATCCTAAAACAGCAAGCAAAGTTGGGCCAATTACATAGCATCACGAGGGAACATCCACATTGGGTGACGCTGACCACCACTATGCTGCGGAGTAATTGCAGTCTCTGATAACAAAGGAGTGATGATCTCATTTCTCATGTTGTACACACCAGAGTCACAAAGAGGATCTTCAAAGCCCGCTCGACAGTAGTCACACATGAAGTGTATGCAGTCTTCTTGAATTCCAGTGCACACTCCAGCTGGGAAAGACTTAGAGCAATGCTTCCCAACAAAGAGTGCCTGGCCACCCAACTTACAGACACGTCTCAAGATGGCAACGGGTAAATACCCGACGGGTAGTGCCCACCCGCACCCGCACCCGCCCGGGAGTAAATCTTACCCGTCCGGGTTACCCGTATCCGCATACGGGTAGGAAAACCATTCCATACCACGTACCATCGCGGGTAAATTCTACCCGACGGGTAACCCAGAAAACGCGAACATACCCGAAAGTATGACATATGAAATGCTTTATAAATTCAAATATTTAATAAATATTAGGTCAATATATGTGCACAAAAGCAAATCTAACATCAATTAGCAACAATACTAGTGTTATATATATGTAGACTTTAGTTGAATTGGCTCAAATTCTAGTGTTATATGGGCCAAATTTATTATGATTGTTAGTGATATATGCGGGTATTTATTACCCACGGGTAGACGGGTATGGGTAGCATACACCGCACCTCGCATTCGTACCCAATGGGTAGAAGATTTCTTCCAATAACGCACGGGGTAGAAAAATCATTCCATACCCGCATCTTTATCGGGTAAAACCCGTCGGTACTCGGGTTTCAGGTACCCGTTGCCATTTTGAGACACGTCTCCATTGGCCTGGTTTGGTGCTCCAGTCTGCCTCAAAGACCTCAAATGCCACAGTGCGACCCTTATTGGGACCATGACTTGAAGTATTATCCCAAACAATTTTCCGTACCACCGTCAATAGTCTACCACAATATTCAACTAGATAACACATCTGCGTGTACGATTCCCCATGGGCCAAAGGTTGGGGCAGTGCAAGTGTGTTAGTAGGCCTAGTTATGCATTTGACAGATGATATCATTGGCTCATTATCAATGCCATAATTAATCTCAAATGTTGAGAGCTCACAGTGAGGATCAACACCATACAACTTCCCATTACAGAAAGCAATATCATGAACGATGTCATAATCTCTCAGGACGCTCTCCATGACCGAGCAGGTTCCAATTGATGCCCGCCATATACTATATTTAAAATCACCGTTCAAGATCAGCCCGGCAACAAGGGAACCTGGTGATGAATCCATGGGCGAGGGCACCACCACTTTAGTGAAAAGATGGTTATTGCTGTATACCTTAGGAAGGTCCAGTTTGGCCTTGGAAAAAGGGTCCATCAACGAGCATCCACCACCACGATGCACAAAGAAGAGCCAGTCATCAACGGAACCATAGCAACGGCCATCCTCTGACCCCAGCAATCTGATAATTTTACCATTTGGGATGCTCAGGAAGGTTATGTCAGGCAGGATGAGCCATGGAAGCGGAGGGGGCAGGGGCTGCAGCCGAGCGTTGGAGCGCCATGGACGGCACACTGCCCTTAGTCGAACACGATCAGATAAAGAGGGAAGCCGTATTAGGACAAGTCCCAAGAGTTCTGGCTGGAGGTCTGACCAAGATGAAGATTGTGCCTCCATGATGCAAAGTGCAAGCCTGAGAAGAATTACATAGAATCAGAGTTAGCCAAACAACAGACTTAAACGATGTGTAACTAACATGAGTGAAATAGAACCGTATAAGATTCAACAAGGCAGTACATGGTTTTGGATAGTACAAGATACGCTTAGGGTTTAGTAAACTCCAAAGTAAAGAACCCCATCTTTATTTGGAGGACTGTAATTTTGCTAGATTCTTGCAGGATTTCTACACTCTTGGTTGTGATTCTGTATTTGGGTGTTCCCTTTTCCAAGCACAAAACAAATTCAATTCAAAATAAAAAGCATAGAATCTTTAACTTTTCGATGCTACTCTATATTCAGCATCCAAATGGCAGTCGTTCACTCCCAAATTAAAGTCACAAGTCTACTCTGACAGAACGAGTATTCCAATATTCAAACTACACAAAATTAGCTAGATCACTGCTTCCTTCTATCCAGATTGGGTCACTGGCGTGTACTATAATTCTGATAAACCGAACCATATTGTCAAAAAGCAATCATCAGATGGCGTCGAAGATGCCAGAGCATGACGTACCTCCCCTTGTGGCCTGTGCTGTTGTGCAAGTTCGTGTCGTCCCGTGGGAACGCAATGGCGAGCAAGATCTTGCGTGCGTTGTCCCGCAGCCCGCCACCTTACCTTGGCGGCTTGGCCCCTCCTCCCTCAGGCTGCGTCCGCCGGCCACCGCGGCGCCGCCGCCCTCGTCGTCCTCTCTTGCAAGTTGCGTCGTACCTAGGCCCTAGGGTTTGGCCCAATTTGGGAAGCTGGACCGAACAGGGATAGTGGAGAAAGGGGCTGTCCTCAGGAAGGAGGATAGTGGGCTTTGTGGCCGCCTGCGTAGTCGGCCGGTTGGGCCGCACCGGGCTGACTTCTCTCGTATCTCAGAAAACAGAGAATTTGACGTGAGTTTGTATGCAAGATATTTTTTAGACAACAGTATGCAAGATATTTAATAGTTTTTTTTTTTTATAAAACTACTCACTTCATCCGCTCCGAAATGATAAGCGTATTTTATTATAAAAATGAATCAAATATATTTTTTACTGTTAATTTCTCTTAGTATGCAGAAAAGACGTTCGGGGAATGATTTGTTGACAACAGGGTAACTTCTATTTTCTTTCAATAGGTTTCCTCTGCAATAAGTGTTCTGCAGTCATCAGTAGCTTTCACTGCAGTTCAAGAAAAAAAACTGACTTATAAGGGCACAGAAAACGGTCAAAATTTGACATAGCTGAACATATAGCGAAAGTGTTCTCAATGATCCTATATAGGCACACGAAAAGCAATAGTATGACTGATTCAGTGCATGTGTCTAGTTACAATACATGAGTACAGAACCAGTCGGTGAGTTCTAGCTCAGAACACCTGCATTAATGTGCAGAAAAAAATAAAATGAAAAATTAATTTATCAGGGCACAAGTACAGAAACAGAATTGTTTCTCACTTCCCCACCTCCTCATACATCTAAGACCGTTCTGCAGTTCTTTACAGATGCGGTAATAAACACTGATCTCTTCAGAGTCACAAATTGTCACCATTTCTATGCTTAGTCATGGCAATATGGCACTGTCCATCACTCAAACCAGTAATCTTAAGTTCCTCACTTCCGAGTTCACTGGACTTCCTTAAATTCTTCAGGGGACATTTGGTCTGCAGAAGTAAAAGCAGAGTAGCAGTTAGTCATGGAGTTATAAAAATATGGTGAAATGGCACTCAAACTTCAGTCATATACTATGTTTCGTGTTTAGCATGGAGATGTTACCATGTTTTCACAACCACTTGTGCGGACACACTTGACCAACTCAAATAATACATGCAAAAATCACCGAGTGCATACAAAAATTTCCTCAAAAAAGTGCATACAAAAAGAAATGATCACTGCATGGAATAAAACAGTGCTCGTAGATTACAAAACGCGCTAACATTGGGTGGAAATCTTTGCACTATGCTAAAAGCACAGTATTATCAAGGGGTGAACTAACTGATATGGTATTCACAACTGAGTCATCAGCTTCCTGGAAGGGAACTGAACATGGGCTGGATTTTCTGAAAAAAGGTCGATTTGGTGGGTAGGGAATGGAGAATGTATCAGAATTTTTTTGGGGGAAAACAGGAGGGGTGGCTCCTCTACTGGAAGATTGTATCAGAATATATAGAGGACAATTGGATTCTGAGGTGCCATTTGTTGAATATTACTGAAAGGACAAGATGCAGATTACGGTGGGTGTCCATGCTAAGGGGTGAACTAACATTGTTGAAGATTATACCCACCGTGTCCATGCTAAGGGTCCCGTAATCTGCAGATTCTTAGGTTTCTCATTTTGCAAGAGAACACAGAAACCGAGGAAAGAGCCCATCTACTATTCTGCTTCTGGAGAGAGCATGCCTTTGTGGAATGATGCAAATTGCAATACATGTCAGTGTTAAAGCATCAGTGTCTGGATCAGTTAGGTTTGTTGTCATTTATTATCAGCGATCACTGCTGAGCATCCGACATGGGGTCTGAAGACGCAAGGCAAATCTCTAATGGCTAGTGGCTGGAAACTGAACAGGAATGTGACACTGAAGATAGATGGTAAGGAGGAGAGGAAGTGGACTTCACTGTACCACCAAAGGGATGGGTATATAAAACTGAGTGTTGATGCAGTTTCCCAACATTCTTCAGGTGCATCGAGTAGTGGTGCTGTCATCAGAGTTCACTCTGGGCAAGTGCCGCTGTCAGCATGGAAGGTGAACCAACGTTGCACAACTGCACAGAAGATGCTACAACATGCTTTGAAGGTATCCAGCCTGCTGTGGAATGGATAAAGAAACCTAGTATAATTGAGTCTGATTTCAGAAATATTGTAGATGCTTTACATGCATCGATGAAGAACAGATTCCAATACTCAAATATATGTTTCAGTTTAGACAGAAATCTACACCTGCTTACACCAATGGGCAAGTCAACGAAGTTGGAAGGATTGTTGTGGAAGAACGAATGCTTGAATAATAAGAGGAAACCCTACATGGAAAAGGAACTGTTGAAGAGACAGACTAGCTACAAGCACTGACCAGAGCTTAGAATCAACTTTGACAAGAGCACTGCTGTGCCGATTCACATGGATGAGCATCTTGCAGAGGCGTGTGTCCAGATCCTTGGATGCAGAAAGGAGGGGTTTCCTCAGCCATATTTGGGCTTGCCACTCTCGGTGCACAAGCTGCCTCTGTCTGCATTCCAACCATATTTTCAGAAAGCCGACCGACACCTAGCATCATGGCAAGCACAGCTTCTGAATCCTATGGGGGAGGGTGGTGCTAATCAACTTCGTCCTGGACTCTATGCTAGTTTACCTGATGAGCTCCCTGCAGTTGCCTCCGACGGCAATCAACATCGTCGACAAGAAGAGGAGGGGCTTCCTGTGGTCTGGCGACACTACGGGGACGTCCTCGGCAGCTTGATGTCTCGTGGCATGGGTTTCAGTTTGTGTGCCTAAGGAGTTCGGGGGGTCTCGGCATCAAGGACCTTGGTGTGCACAGTGCACAACATCTGTCTGCTGCTCAAGCTTGTTCACAGATTGCACTGCCCTCAGTCTTCAACGTGAGCCAACTGGGTGAGAGGCCGTGCCTCCGTGGCCTCTCTCCGTGGCGATGTCCATGGACACCATTGGGAGGTCCTACGATCTCTACTGCCACTATACCAAGCCATCACAACAGTTGTACTTGGTGACGGCTCATCCTGCTCGTTCTGGTCTGATGTATGGTTGGGCGACGAGGCACTCGTGGACTCCTACCCGGCTTTGTTCAGTCACTACACTGCCAAGGACGCCTCTGTTCGGGACATGATTCACTCGTCCCAAGACTGTCGCCTAGAGCACGGCAGGAACTCGGGCAGGTGCAGCAGCTGCTTCATGGAACTTCTCTGACTCAGGAACCAGACAAGCGTGTTTTGCCGTTCATCAACGCCAGAAACGGTCTCGGCAGTGGAGCTATCTATAACCTCATCAAGGCGCAGGGGCAGCAAAAGGATGAAAGAGCAATGTTTGTCTGGAAGAATTCAGCACCACCACGAGTTAGGATGTTCATGTGGCTGCTTGTCCGCCGGAGAATCCAGTGCCGGACTGTGCTTCTGAAGAGGAAATGTGTGCAGGATGATATCTGCGAGATTTGCAAGGCTGCACAAGAAACGCCGGAACACATAATCGGTGGGTGTGTCCTCGCTAAGCAATTTTGGGAAAAGCTGAACATGCACAATCTCATCGATATCCAGATACCGTCCCTGCACTCGGTAACTGTCCAAGGAGGGGTGCCAACGGAGGAATCGGCTGCTTTCATTGCTCTGTGCTGTTGGGAGCTCTGGAAGGCAAGGAACCCCGCGGTGTTCAGGAACGAGCAGCGAACGGTGCAACAAACACTACAACTTTGCAAGGAAACCGCGGAGCTATGGCGGGCGAGATTCAAGAAAAAGAAGAAACGTATTGCGGAACAATGGTGTACCATATTTCATAGGGCTATGCAAAGATAAACAACATGTACATTCTACCCCTGTCTGCACACCGCTGGTGGCAGTGTAAATATTTAGTAACAGACAACTTCTATTCAGGCTTTTAGGCCACTAATGAAATTCAGGTGGGGATCGCCTCCCCCGTGTCACTTCAAAAAAAAAACAAGCACTGACCAATGATATCAGCAATATTTGCAAAATATGCCTTCTGAATTGCATGAACCAGTACATATTGCTTCCCTGAGTGCTGCCTCAAAAATAATATCAATAATAACTCAAATTGCCACCTGATTGTGCTCAGGATTCCTGACCTCATAAGGCTTGTTTGATTGCACTTATATGAATTTTCGTTGCAAAAGAAAGCTCAACTTTATGTCTTTTGTATGTGCATAGTAATAAGGATTTCTAACCCTTCACAGGTCATACATACACAAGCATCTCCATCCATAACAGGGCCTTTAATGGGTGATAGTAATCTACCTTTTCCCTATATTCCTATACTACATTTCCTGAAACCACATAAGGCCACGTCATCTCCTTTCTGTGCCCGTAGGATCTGTCATCAACGGTCTGCATATCACCTCCACCGCATGCTTCCTCGCGAAACATCTAGGCGCTGCGACGCTCGCTCTACCGTGAACTCCGCCGCCCTCTGTGTCGCGGCCTCGCCAGCCACGCCGCAGTCCGAGACGCTCCCCGTTCCTGCTAGCGCTGCCCTTTGTGCCGCGACCTCGAAGCATGTTGCCGTCCGCGCGGCTTCCCCCCCCCTGCCAGCGCCGCCATCGCTCCATCCGTCTCCGCCGCGTTGCCGCGCCGGCCATCCTCATTGCCAGCTCCCTCCCCTTCTACAGGATTACTACACGGCGACCTCCGTGTCCATCTGTAGATGCCGCCAGGTATAGGATCCCCATGTATATATGAGTAACTGTCAACTACGGTACTCTTCAAGCTGACCACGGCCGGCCCCGGTCGCCCCAGCCTCTGCTCCAGCAACCACTGGTGAGTAGATACGCAAACATACTTCCAGGCAAACGTGAATACTTCAATTATCTGCTGGCTTCAGCATTTCTAGCTATTAAATGTATATATATGTATAGTATTCTGTTTTTCCTAAGGAACATCAGTATCAATGAAAAACTATAATCTTAATTTGTATGAATGGAGGGCAACCAGATGTGGAATATTCAGGTTGGAACCAACTCTGCATCAGATTTTTGTGCTCAGTCAGGATTATGGCCTATGATCCTTTCCATTTGTTTTACCTTTTTTTTACTAAGAAATTATTAAATCCAAGTGGAAATATCATCCCTAAATCAGAGTGCGCCTGGAACACGAGAGCTTTGATGATTCTGTTCCACGCTTTTATTGTCCAAAAAAACTCACAATATTATTTCCCTTACAGGCAAGACATAAAATCTGTAAAGAGGCTCTAAGAACACCTTCTGTTGTAATAATAGGTAGCGAGTAATCCGTTATTTATTTTTCATCAACCACGGCAAGCTTAGGCTGCCTGGTTTGCACCTCTGGTGCGTGTAAAATGACTTCTGCTGCTTCTTACACTTAATGAAATCATGCCGGGAAACCGGAACTTTCAAAAAAAAAAAAAAAAATCTGTAAACAAATACTCCACTCCCTCGGTATCACGGTGGTTCGTAATCTTCTCCAAACGATTTACGCACCAAAAGCTAGCCAACCAGCGTGGCCACGTCGCGGGCCATTCCGTCCGTCGGATCGGCCGGCTGGACGGCTCAGATCAGGCTGCCCACCGCCAAATATATAACCGCCCCTCTGTGTAAAAAAAAAAAAAAAAAAAAAAACTTTCTCCCGCCCGTTTCTCGGCGGCGGGCAACCGGGCGACGCGCCGACGGCGCGCCATGCGCGGGCGCCCTTCCCCTCTCTCCCTCCCCGCTCTTCCAAAGATCGCGGCGCCTAAGATGGGCCCTAGCGCTGCCTTCTCATCGTGCGGCGCGCCCGGGGCGACGGCGCCTCGGTCTGATGCGCGTGCGTCCCGGCGGCGACCGTCCCCCCCCACGGCGCCACGCCCGGCGTCCTCTCCGTGGTGGCCGGCACAGGCACACCCCCACACGCCCACGGTCCTCTTCCTCCCTCCCAGCGTAGCGGCACGGCTCACCGCTGCTCACCAAACCCCGGATGCAAGTTCTCATCTCTTCCCCATGGTTCCTGAGGATGGAGGCGCTACAGCAGCTCCGGTAATGGAGTGCCCTTCCTCTTCCGCTTAAACCGGCAACGTGGCCCTGCCTGCCGCGTTCTTCTTCCTCCTTCCTATGCATGGTAAACTCTTTGATTCCTAATTTCTTGGCCCTTCATGTGTTGTGCCTTTCCGATGTTCGATATAATGCCAGAAACGAAAAAAAAAAAAAAAATCTTTCCACACTGAACCCACAAGATGTTGATCTTTCTACTATTTTAAGAAAAATCTCTCTCTGAATCAATACATCACAGTTTTCATTCTGTCAATAAAGTGCAGCTTTCATGCCTTGACATTCATGCCTTTTTAGTAGTACGACAAGTCAAACGTGAATCCAATGAAGCAACTGCTTCAGACCATCGTAGGCACCAGGTGCCTGCTTACTGAATAAAAAGTGTTTTATATATGAAAGGAATCAAGTCCCATTTGTTCCTCATTTGCAGATTGTGTGTTTGCAGAGGCAGAAGCAGTGGAAAAACTTGAGAAAGTTATCATATATAGATTCTATGTTGAGTTATAAAAAAATATTGACTCATACATGCTGAAAAAAGGTGTTTCTAAATATAATAAGGTATTTCATGTTTTTTCTAATGTACTGTACTGTCCTTGTCAGGTTCCAGACTGAAGCATGCCATGGATTTGAATTGAACTTGCTCTTGGATTTTCAAGAGCACAGTGAACAGCCCCATCATTTCATTGCCTGCAGTGGTCTTAAACCTAATATGTAACTATGCAACCAATCCTCCCATCTGATTTCAGATCTTCGATTGTTTATGTTTGCAATTTTTTTCGTTTTTGTTTCCTGAATAATTTTGTTTCGAGGCAATAAATTAGAGTCTCTGATGCGCTTCTTTCAATAGCGTTTTCAGCGCTGTACGTTGCCGAGTGATTGGGCTAAGATTCTGGCATGAGTTCTCATCTGTATGGCTTCTGCATTCTACGCACCCTTACAGTTATTTGATCCGCAAGGTTTTCCTGTCAACTGTAACTATGCAAGTCACCATGTGCAGTACATGAATGCAAAGTAGCTTGGTTCTGACATCTTACATCTATAGGAGGATAGCTATCTCTTGAGATGTTCAATTTCCTTCATAGAGATTCTAGAATGACTCCCAAAATTTTTTAGTAGGATTCATGGTCCTCCTGTCCATATGTAAATTAGCGAAATGACAATTGCCTTTGCTAACTACATGTGATTATGCATGTAATCTTAAGAGTTAAATAGCACATCCATACCAATACAAGTAAATTATTAATCCTACCAGAATTCAACCAAGGTTGATTGCAAAAGACCATGGCGCCAAGAAAGCCGAGTAATTTTGTTCTTAAAGACAGAGTGAAAGACCATTTTGATTTTTTTTTTTATCTATGCTTTACAGTTACATATTCATGTGTTTTGCTAGCTTGGGACTGCATGATTCATTCGAGTAAACATCCATAGGACATGTGTACCCTCTTCCATGTCTATGGTGTCTTGTATATTTCCGTTTTGTTGAATCAAATGAGCTTTTGCTTGGTTTACTATGCAATAATACCTGAAATAAACCAAACCATTATTGCTTCTAAATATTCCACTATTAATCCTACCAGAATTCAACCAAGGTTGATTGCAAAAGACCATGGCACCAAGAAAGCCGAGTATCCCCACAGGTACGCACGCTGTCTCGAATCGAATCGGTGTTTCCTCGCCGCACGGGGACTTTGCTCTTGATGCTGCTGCTGCTGCTGCGGCAATGCTCTCGTTTCAGCTTGTGCTGTTGTTCGAGCTCCCAGGGTACTAATTTGCTTCTGGTTTTCCTATGACCTGCAGAGGCATCGTTGTCGGGCGTGGAGCCGCTGATGCAAAAAATACAGAGTGAGATTCGCCGAGTGGACGCCAGCATCCTCGCCGCTGTCCGACAGCAGGTTTGGCCTTGTTGTCCCACGCTCTGTGTCATGAAGTGATGCTATTTGTAATGTGTACACTCTTTGTTCTTGGACAGTTAAACTGAACTGACCAAACTGACGTGTCTCATGATTTGATCAGTGCAATGTCAATGCAATTGCATCTAATGAAATTATGCTTTTGCTCATTGTTATGCTACACTGGATAATGAGAAGAATATTTTAACAGAGCAACTCGGGAACCAAGGCCAAGGAAGAACTTGCTGCTGCAACAAATGCTGTTCAGGTCGGAGGTTTTTTCACTTGTTATGCCCTATTAAGATTTCTCACTATGAAGCTATTGGATCAGTTGATTAATCATCGTGCCTGCTGCCTGGTCAGATAAATGGATTATTAAAACAAACTGTTTTCTGGATTTGTTGCAGCAATTAATAGTACATAGCAAGTGAAATAAAAACAAAGTTCTGATTGTATTTGGTACTAACAGGAATTAATGCACAAGATACATGAAATAAAAACAAAGGCTGAACAAAGTGAAACTATGGTTCAAGAAATCTGTCGCCACATCAAAAAGTTGGATTGTGCTAAGAGGAACATAACAACTACAATAATCAAAAAGTTGGATTGTGCTAAGAGGAACATAACAACTACAATAACCGCTCTTCACCGGCCCTACTATGCTTGGTTAGTTTCCCTCCCTCCCTCTCTTTCTGTGTTGTGGAACACCAAAGGTCGTCAACCTTATTTAAATCGTGTTAACTTATGTACAGTTTCGGCTGTTGAGCAACTTCAGATTATGCCGTCAAAACGGCAGTATAAAGAAGCAGCTGCACAGCTGGAGGTAAGAATGATTTAATTGGCTGATAAACCTGTAAAAGCTCTAGAATTGATTTCAATGTCTGAAATATTTGAACACTTGTAGTGATTGTTTTGCATAATTCTGCACATGATTTCCAACAAATTTCTAACTCTGTTCCAGGCAGTGAACCAACTATGCAGTCATTTTGAAGCCTATAGAGATGTGCCCAAGATAACAGAGCTGAGAGAGAAATTCAAGAATATCAAGAAAATCCTCAAATCTCATGTATTTTCAGATTTTTCAAGGTACATAACAATTAGACTTGTCATTGTGATGGAAAAGATACCCCTGTTAGTGGCACTACCAATTTCTGGCTAATTCCAGAACAGTAAACTAAGAAAATGACAATTTGAGTCCATGTGTCAGCTCAAAACAGGTGAACCAGGAACAATGTATAATTGAAGTTCTAAAAATCAATAACATTTTTTTCTGTTCGGTCACACGTGTAGTAATGATGTACAACCTTTTCAGCTTGGCCGCAATCATCTGGTAACAGTCAGGGGACCATTTTCTTCTATATGTGCCTCGTACACAGCCTGGTAGACCTGTTTTCAAAACAATGTAGTATCTTGATAATGTAAAGAGGGTTCCTGTCTTCAGCATCCTCTGAACAATGTAATATATGTTCCCTAAATAGCTTGGTTTGCAAAATACTGTTCGCTGGTAACAAACACTTTGGGAACCCAGCCTCCTAGAGATGTTGCATGCCTGGTCAATTGTAAGACGTGTAATGGGTTTTTCTATATGGACCTCATACACAGCCAAAATAATGCAATATCTTGATAATGTAAAGATGGATCTGGTCTTTGCATCCTCTGAACAATGTAATATCTGTTCCCTAAATAGCTTGGTTTACAAAATACTGTAAATTAGTATTACGCTATATGTAGCCCACACACTGGCCACGAGCGGCAACGCCGCAGACATTTCTAGTGTGTTCGATTGTTTTTATTAGTAAACTTACATGCGTGTGATGCGTCAGATCTAACATTACCGTATGTTGAGCCAGTGGTATGCTACAACAATCAAAGCCCTCTTCATGCATTTTTTTGTGTGCAGATTTTCATCCCCAAAGCACTTCATGTGCTACAACCAAGGTCTAAATCTCATGAAAACATAAAGCTCACTATCCTTGATGGATATAAAAGTAACCTTCAGGAACAGATATTTTCTGCTTTCCTATAATTGAAAACTGCTTCTTCGTTAGCATTATATATTTCCATGCTCACTATGATTCAGAGCTTGCTAGCCCGCGCAACTGCGCGGGGGTTCCGGCTAGTGATCTATAATTTTGTCATTGTAACTAAGCCAATGATTAGAAACAACATCCACCAATCACCTATCTAAAACGATAATTTCTGAAACTTATCTAGCTAGCATGAATGTGGCGTACTACTAGGAATTTGCTAGCATCAAATCAAACTTATCTAGCTAGCATCAATTTCTGAAACTTATCTAGCTAGCATCAAATCAAATTA
>JADLZK010006558.1:0-28871 GCA_015847255.1 Hyparrhenia diplandra | reverse complement strand
TGTAATAGGAGCATCCTTGATAAAACAATCACTCTATTCTAGGTACATAGCTTTTAGACTTAGATGTACACTAGTTTTAGGCACATGATAAAAAAGTAGTACACCTGAAAATGTCAAAATGTCTTACAATCTAGGACAGGGGTATTATAAAAAATCAACTTAAAACAACTTATGTTAGAACTTTTTAAGAAACAAAAGAAACCACATTGTTTACCTCGGTTTTAAGTGGCTTGAGAAGCAATAGCATGTTTTTTATTGTTGAGAAAAAAGTCTATTTTATCTCCTTGAACTATGCTCGAAGTCTAGTTTTTTGCTTCGAACATCAAAAAAACGGGTAAATCATCTCCCTCAATTTTTTAAGCCCTTAATTTTACCTTCCCGACCCGGTTATAGGTGTTTTCCAAAGGTGGTTTTGTCTTTTTAGTTTAAAAAATAAATCAAGTAAATACATAATGAGGTTGAAACCACAAAAAATCTAGGCTTGTAAACATTATGATAAAAAAAACACTAAAAGATGGATTAGGACAGGAAAAGTCAAATACAATATTTGTATTCTTTTGAAAATATTTCTAGAATGGATTTGAGGTGTCGCGAGGAATTGGATGCGGCCCCGAGCCGATGGTCACGGACTCATATTTTCTTGGGATTTTCAGGATTTCCGGCGTTATCGTTAAGTGGTAGCGGCGTTCGGCCGACGGCGGCGCCAATGGTGACTTTGAGAATCTCCGGATCTGCTGGGTCTTTCGGTCCTTCGGAGGTCTTCATAGGGGGTAGGATTTCGCGTCGTGTGTTCATAGAGGTGGGTGTGCGTGCGTGTTGTGAGTGTTTGCGTTGTGCTGTGTCGTTAAAAAAGCAGTTGCTAGTCCCGAATAGATTCGGACAGAGTCCTTCGCAGACACGTCACACGAGCAACACGACACAGCTCCTCATCTTCTCCATCCCCAGATTCCCCTCATGACTTGACATTTGACTCCCGTGTCCGCCTGGCCGGATCGAGGGTTAGAAGAGTCAATTGGCAGCGAGCGGAATCTATCCTTCCATAAAGGCCGCGGCCCACCTCCGAGCCGAGCGCAGGCCAGCCACTTCGAAGCGGGAGCGGCCCACCCACCGCGTACGTATTTTCACTCAGCACAGCAGTCAGCGCAGCTCTCGCGACCCCGACGCAGCGCGGGCGATCACCGTGGTCAATGGCGGCGCCGCGACCCCAGGGAGGAGGAAGCGGTCCGGCGCCCCCTAACTCGCTCGTAAGGTTCGTCTCTGCGCGCGGGCTGCGCCTCCTCCAGCGCGCTCACCGTCTACTCTACCGACGGATCTTTTCCAGGATATACTTATAAACGTTCCCTTTTGGGTTGATAATTCTTGGTTAGCAAGGGGGCGAAGGAAAACCGACGATTTTAGTTGGCTTTTGTTGGAAAGAAATGACTGAGGTTTTACCAGCATGCTGTTTTTTTTTTTTTTTCCACGAGTTTGCTTTGATAAATCGGTAGCAGCAGTGGACCAGTGGTCCCTTCATATTCAGGATTCTGGGAAGTTTCTGTTCCAAGAATTCTTCCCCCTGCAACAATCGATTAATAATACTCATAAAATTGTTATCTTCTTCGGAAATCTAAGGTTCTTTTCCTCTGAAATCCAGTTCGTGTTCTCCGAGCTGTACTTCGATTTGACCGGGCGCGGGAGCTGTGCGGCCGGCCGTATCCATCCGCAAGTGCCAAACTCACTCTCATGGCCGCCTCTGTCACCTCGTCGGCGTTCTTCCCGGTGCCGGCATCGGCGCCCAAGAACGCCCCCCGGGTAGGTCCAAGGACAACCTGGACATGTGTGGGGTCGCCGCAAACGTGGGCGCGGCGGTGAGGTCCTCCTCCTCATCAGGGGCGCGCGTAGTGCACGCCGCCGCCGTCGTCCCCAAGGCGAGCAGCAGCGGCGGCGGCAAGGCTGCGGTGACTGACGGTGAGGACGACGCGTCACGCTCCTCGGCGGCTTCGACTCCGCGGACGTTCTACAACCAGCTGCCGGATTGGAGCGTGCTGCTCGCGGCCATCACGACCATCTTCCTGGCAGCCGAGCGGCAGTGGACGCTGGTGGATTGGAAGCCCAAGCGCCCCGACATGCTCATCGACACGTTCGGCTTCAACGGGCAGGTGTTCCGGCAGGACTTCTCCATCCGATCCTATGAGATCGGGGCCGACAGGACGGCGTCCATAGAGACGCTGATGAATCATTTGCAGGTGAGTCATGTGAGGCAGTAGTGTCTGATTGTGTTGTAAGGTGCTCATTGTGGATGCTAATGTTGTTTGTTGTCCTCGCAAAAATAAAATAATGTTGTTTGTTGATCCTGTTTATTTCTGTGCTTAGGAGACGGCTCTTAATCATGTCAAGGGTGCTGGCCTGCTTGGTGATGGCTTTGGTTCGACGCCAGAGATGAGCAAACGGAACTTGTTCTGGGTTGTCAGTCAGATGCAGGTCCTGGTGGAGCAGTATCCATGCTGGTACAGACTGCAAAATATTTTGGTTATTTGAGTCCTCAGGCTGAATTGGCTCTACCTTTTGTGTTTAAGTGATAGTTTTTTTCAAGTGAAATTGTGCTACTAATGTGAACTTGTCAAGCTAGTCAGCTAGGGGTCAATAATTATGATTTCTTGTTGGGAGCTTGCTGTGCTACGATAGGTAGGAGAACCCACCCCCTCCCCTCACCGTTGCTGCTAAGTTCGAGATCTGTTCAGTGGCTTCAGAATGTTTGATTAGAAATGCGGTCCTGATGTTAGTTGCGAAGCTGGGTGTGATGTATTCCTGTGAGAAATTGGGGGCCTTAAAGTCGTCGATGATAATTGTGAGAGTGATATTTAGAAGTAGGTGGTTGGTATCTGTTTTAAATTGAAAAGTCAGCTGAGAAAGTTTCCAATAAATTATTCTTCTGATTAATAGCCTAAATTTTTTTGAAAGATGATATATGTTACAACTCATCTTTTTCACTGTTATGAACCTTAGTTCATAAGAGGGATAACTAGGCCTTAAGCTTTGCCAAGAGCTTGAGAGATTGAGGGATGAGACTCAGAGGTAGCAGGGGATGAGAGAGTGGACTGATAACTTCATTCTTGTTCATTGCTTAATTCATCCATAGGTGTGCCTTACAATATATAGGAGCTGGCCTAGCCGGCTGCCAGGCTCCTATTCTCTCTTTCACACTCTCTTCTCACGTTCACAAGAGATAACTCTTCAACTCCACTGCTATTAATAGCTAACACTCTCAGCCACCCTTTAATTGCTAACTGAGCCTCCTCGGCTCCTGCTGCCCATGAGGAGCTGCTGGCCATTGCATGTCCCCAAATCCCTATGCAACTGCTGACCATGCGTGTCCCAGTCTGCCCCCATGACATTCACCATGTACTTCATTAACCTAGTTGCATTTGGGTAATTTAAGGCTCTGTTATTTTTGAATTAAATGTTTTTGTTTTTATTTTTATGCAGGGGCTTATACAGTTGGTATAGATACATGGGTCAGTGCTCATGGTAAAAAAACGGAATGCGTCGAGATTGGCATTTACATGATTGCAACACAGGCCAGACTATATTGAGAGCTACAAGGTTTTGATCTTGATTTTGTGCTCGTTTAAATTAATAACATTATAGCATAGACAAATTACTACATGACTGTCCTCCCTGTCATATTGCTATTGTTTGATGTATTCAATTTTGTTCTTACTGTAGATCCATAACCTGTTAGCATTTTGTTGTTTGGCCATTTGCATTTCGCTGATATTTCTGACTCAGTCTTTTGTGAAATGACAGTAAATGGGTTATGATGCATAAGCATACTAGAAAACTCGCAAGGATTCCTGATGAAGTGAGGACTGAAATAACACCATATTTTTTTGAGCGCACTGCTATTGCTGATGAAGACAACCGCAAACTTCAAAATTGCCAGGGAATGGTGAAGCCAGGGCTAGAAAATACGTCCTAAGGGGTTTGACTGTAAGTATTGTACATGCCATAAGTTGGTGTCATATGTTATGGTTGGTAGTGTTTGTTACTTATGTAATTTATGCTTGTTGGTATGCAACATAATGCAGCCTCGATGGTCTGATCTTGATCTAAACCAGCATGTCAACAATGTTAGATACATTGGGTGGATTCTTGAGGTAAATACAATATTACTTTTTTGTACGCTTAGTTATGTCGTTCTGTTTATGTTAGGATCCTATGACTGGATCCTTGATTGAGATTAACAAATTGGTCTTTGCAATGTACATAACATTGATTGCTCTATTGATTTTGGTTCCTAGTAGTTTATATATATTGTTGTAATTATTTAGATCACTTGCTTTTGCCATTGAGCCTGTTAACTTATTGGCAGGTGACAAAATCATTTTTATTAGAGTTTGAGCATTTATCATATTCAAGCACTATGATTTGGTGACTTCCCTCTCCTGTAAGACATCCTATTTAGAGGTCCTTTTTGCTGTTTTTCACTGCCTCCTTTCAATGGCAAATAGGGCCTCGATCCTCCTATCTGGCTTTTTGCCTTTTTTGCGATGTATGCTTAACTTGTTAGTCTTGATGGAGCATAAAGAAATCATTGTATTTGCTATGTTGCTACATTTCAAAATCATTTTTTTTTCAGAATTTAAAAGGCACGATTGTTGTTGATACTCCTGATGCTGTTCAATAGCTCAGTTGTTTGACTGAATATATTATTTCCTAAAATACGACACATTCTTTTTTTGCTACAAGAGGTCATGGAATGATATTTTCAGATACATAATCTATTCAATTGGTCATTCGGTACACAATCACTTGCTTTTTATTTCTGTTTGTGCCCTTGATCTGAAGCTTGACACTGGAATTCCTGTTTGTAGTTTCTCATACAAATTCTTCATCTAATGGGTTTTCAGGACGTAGAATTTAGGATGTGTACTGAATGTTTTCCATCCTGACTTCTTCCTTTTTTCTTGTGCTACTGGACATTTCACTAGTTTATTTAATCATGTTGCCTTGTGTTTACCTTTTCCATTGACAGAAAGGTTGTGTCTATTTACTGTATTTTCAACATCCTCTGATTTTTTGCACTCATTTTCTCACCAGAGTGCTCCAATCTCCATATTTGAGAATCATGAACTGGCTAGCATTGTTCTAGACTATAAGAGGGAGTGCAGTAAAGACAGTGTGCTGCAGTCACACACCACAGTGTTCACTGACTGCGCTGATGGGTTAGGAGAAACAACCTTTCAGTGTGAGCATCTTCTGTGCCTTGAGTCAGGACATACCATTGTGAAGGCACGGACTATGTGGAGGTCAAAGAGAACCAATGCAATGGGAATATTGACTTCAGCCTCAGCTGGCAAATATTAGCTTCACGAACTAGATTGCTAGGAGTCGCAAAAAAAAAAAAAAAAAAAGATTGCTAGGGAACTAGTGCTTTGTGTTTGGAACAGTACTGGACAGCAAGTCACAAGACCTAGGTTAAGGCGGGAAGAAAAGAAGGTGAAGCAACGAAGCAGATTTCACTATGCATATGCTGCTTTCTTTTCCCATACCATCTTCTTGTAGAAGTTTGGGTTGGTTTAACTTTGGTTGCTATGTGCAATTCTTCAATTTGACCCAAGATTACCTGGTGTACATATTATATAGTACTGTTAATTCTAGCAGACTAGCTGTCCGAGTATGTGCTGAAGTGGGCACCACCTAATACTCATTGGCTGCAAGGATGTGTCTATAATGTAAGCCACAGTGAACAGCAAGTTTGGGGCATAAGCCACAGTGAACAGCAAGTTTGGGGCGAAAATGCCTGAATTCTGGTGCTTTATCTTTGTTCATATATACATAAGCTGAGGTGTTCCAAATTTCCGCCTCGCCAGATGTGGGTTGGTGCCTAGCTCGCCATTGTTGTAATCGTTGAAGCTTATGTCTTTAGTAAAAACAGGAATGGACAGCTTAACGTGATCCGTAAGGCATGGTGATAGGTGCAGCAGTATCCTTTTTCTCTCAAATTGACAGATGAGTCAGAGATAACGAAGACTTTAGGGTTAATAATCTTTGTATCATGGCATCTGCTTATATAGAAGTTTTCACATTGTCATTGATCAGCAAACCAATCATACACATTTGGGGCATTTTCATTTGTTAACATCGATTCCATCGCCATCACCCATCAGGTACATACTGTTGTAATATATTTTACAACCAAATCATGATTTTGTTTATAAACATGCATGTCTACATCAACTTGTGGCAGTCTCTGAGCAGATTTCGTGCAAATCTGAAGCGCCGGCATTTGGCAGTGCTCCAGCTTAAGAAATCAAAAATCAAAGCTAAACATTAAAAAAAAAAGGGCGGAAGGCACCAAAACAGTTATTTGCATCTAGAAGGAAACATTAAAATTTGCAAATTTGACAAGTTCATTTGCACGAGAAAAACTCGGAAGGAGTGAAACGCAAAGATACTTCCGTAACGAGGTCTCCACCGCTAGCTGGCTTCTAGCCATCATCAAGCACATTGCCGATGAGTGGATCAAAGCCGGGCGTGCAAGCATAGTTGTCTAATCCGGGGAGTAATCGGTTTAGGACCTCTTAGGGGTAGGAGGTGGCACTTCATTGTAAAATTCTCCTCCAAGCATGTTTTTTTTGATGTAAAACTTTATTCTCCTTAAATACAAAGATGCACAAATCTTTTACGTATTTGAGAAAGAAACAAGTTCATTTGCACCTAGAAGGAACTAGGTGACTTTTAAATTTTTAATTAAGAAGAATTAGACATCCAGATTTGTTTCAAAGAGGACTTGAAATTGGATGCTCTGGACATAAATCCACACCCACACACGACTAAGTTGGAACCAGCTGTTTAGTTCAAAAATACCTGATTTGTATTCTTTGTGGAAATTCCTACACAATTTTGTTTTCGAAAAACGGCAAAATCATGTTGTGGATGCTAGACAGTTTGCTATGAAATAGTTATGGAAGGATTAGTAGTGCTAGATCAACTCAGAGAAAAAAAAAGTAATATAAACAGACGAACCGTAAGCAACATTCATTCTCCATAGTCCATATAAGACCAGAGAAGTCAGATACACTGATGCGATAGATATCCTTTGAACGCTGACCGTTTAATCCCTGAAAAAGTGAAAAGTCATGTTGTGCAACCACACACGGCAACTCATCTGATTCGTGCGATATATTTGGCTCTGTTGCTACTATATGGACACCTCGCACCCCTAATATTAGGCCACAACATTTTTTTTTTTTTTTATGAAGTAGGCCACAACATTCATTTCATATTCGCTGGTGCTCACTGAGATTGATGCGGAGACTGGGGCAAATAGATCGATGAGTCACTGAAAATAACATCCGAAAACAAAAATGAAATTTAGAAATTAGAATATAAGTGATAAATGATTCTTTTTGGTCAAAAGTGATAAATGATTCATGCTTCATTTTGCTTTGATGATATATTTAAAGCAGCTTCACTCATTTGGTGACATGTCACCTTGATACTGTAAATCTTAACCTTCAATTGTGCTTGATGAATTTTCCTCTTAATGAAACATGTGTCAAACGAACACGTTCTCGGAAAAAAAAAAAAAGAGATTCTGCTTGATGAATGATTAAATCAAGTACCCTAAGAACTACAAGTGGTGCAAAAATCCTGCAACATGATGCAGACACATGAACTACCTATCAGGCTATCAACCTCTCTATATGACATTTACTTTATTTTATTTTTATGTGATTAGAAATGTCAAAGTTGTAATATTTAGTTCTGTACAGTGTTCCACGCGTCTCTGAAAAACAAAGAGTAGAGTTCATATCAATCGCATTTTGTCTTTGCTACAATAAAATTCGTTTTGGTGCCGAGTCAGTACGAACAGCATGACAGTTCGGATCACGCAAATTCGTCATAAGTCGATCATTTCCGCACATTGAATCCCAATCGCATTCCTTCACCTGTTTTCTCTGTTGATTGATAGCTAGCTATGTCATTTTGGTGCCGAGTCCCTTCCTTGCCCCCGGCCCTTTAATTAAAAGAAGCAAAAATGACAGCTTCTTTTGAAGCCTAAACGATCTCAAAAGTCTAAAAAGCCAATGATGTGGTCTCTTAAGGAACACTGCCTTTTCATTTCCGTTTGTTGCAACTTGCAAGAACTTTTAGAAATTAATTGAAAAACTTGTTTCAGCCTTTGCATAGTTTGCTCAGGGCCTGACCACTTGAAGAGCTAATGCACTGTCAAAGGCCTATTATACTTATCCACTCCCCTACTACATCCCTATCTCACAGTTTGAGGGCATCTTCCAAGGTATCTCCTAGCGAGAAATCTGCGTGACCATCGCTTGAAATTGGTGGGGATCACGATGACTGCGATATGATCGAGCTTATCGCTACGATAACGGAGAAAAGAAAATATGAAATGAAACAATAATGCACGATCAAACTCCAAATACCATTTTTGAAATAAAATAGCGCACTATCAGTGGATGCTGAAACAATCTGACAAGGAGCAAAATGTTAGGTAAGCTGTAAGCCACAGCTCTAGCCAGCCTCTTCTTATATACCAGTATACCACACCAGAAGGGGTGCAAAGAACAAGATACGCCTTCCTTAGATTAGCAAGCTGCCATCTTCTTCAGTATATTGTAGTGTTCCTTTCTGTCGGGAAGAAGAGGCGGCGCCAATGGACGAGCCTTCACAGAGCGAGGACCGGAAGCTGTCGGCCATGGAGCATGTCAAGAAGCGCCATGAGGAGAAGGGCTTCCTCTATGCCTGGTCAGTAATTAAAGATCACGACAATCTAGACGTACTCGATAAGCGTTGATTGTTCTGCAGAATAATCTGCATAATCTCATGTTTTTGCAAACATCAAAACAAATTTACAAATTCATTTATTTGTAAGACCCATCATGCATTCACGCTGAACATTTTTTTTTTTGCTTGCTTGCAGCGCCTTCATGTTTTGCTGCTGCTTCTGCTGCTACGAGGCCTGCGAGCACTGCCTGGAGTGCTTCTGCTGCTGTGGCAAGAAGGACGAGTAAGATCGGTTCAACCAATTCCGCCGCCATGTAATCCCATGATCGATTTGTTGTGGAATTGTTTCGGTTGTGAAGAATTGTGATCAATCATCTATCGTCGAAATAAACATGCTGTAATGTAAATAAATGTAATTGGTTGAAGCGTTAACTCTACGTTAACCATAGCTAGTTACCCCAGTATCTGTGAGTCTGTGACTCTGAGTGTCAGAGTGAGTTCAGTGAAACGCTGTACTTATTGTGACCGTAAATCTGTGATTATTGCATGCCAGCGCACTGGTGCTATATATTATTACAGTCCTTGTTTATGTTTCTTGTGTCATTGCTCTGCCTCTGCTTTATACTTCCAAGAACTTACAGGCCTGTAGCTGTAGCTGTAGGTTTTGCCTCTTGAAACCTTAGCTAAAACTGTCAGAACTATCTGAATAATGCAAAGGAAGCAAGCAACTCAAGTAAGATTGCCATGGACAAAAGGAGAATAAAGATGTGACGCCCAACCGATTTCACTTGAAAAAGGAAGAGGAAGCGTGCCTCACGAGTCACGTGACAACACCAGTTCTGACTACTTGTTCAGATTGTTTGGTCTTTAGACACTATAATTCAGTTTAGTAAGTACAGTTATACTTCCCGGCAGCAGAAGATCCACCATCTATCACAGATTCAGAGTAAAGGACAAAAAGCGTTTGAAACATGACATATGAACTTTAACAAGCAGATAAACATTAGTTCAGAACATCTTTTCTAATGTGATTTCAGAATTCAGAACAAGCAAACTAAATCAAATCTAAGCACCTTGTCGGGCAAATTTTTGACCGAGCATTAATAACTATTCCCTCCAATCCAAATGACAAGTTCCTTTGACTTTTTTAATTCATCCAATTGAAAAGTCAAAACGACCTGTAATTTAGAAGGAACGAGAGAGCAGTATGATCACGCACATGCCAAAGCCCAAATTCTAAAAATCTGTCAAGGAGATGGGCTAGTTGGACTCACGCCGGGCCCTAAGCAAAGGCAAAGCCCAGTGGGCCCCACCACGCCCGAGTCGCGTGAACTCGGCATCGGCGGCGGACCATTCCGGCGGCCGGAGTAGCGTTGTTGCCTCTTCGGCGGCTTGTTCCGCACCCAGCCTGCGGTGGCGGACTGGCGGTTCCGTCCTCGCCGTGCTTGGCATATGACTGTGGCCTGCGGCGGCCGGCGGCTGGCGCGAGCAATGGGAGCTACGGCTGCAGGCTGCAGGTGATACGCTAATCTCGCGATTTATCCTTCCATTGAGAATGTGATCCATTAGACTACCCATTTTAGATATAGACCAAGCCTGCCGAAGGGCGATGGGGGAAGAGGTTGATTTGGGATTTAGGAAGGGTTTGCGAGTTGCGACCCGCACCCGCCTCCTGTTCCTCGGCTCTTTCGATGGTCCGAGAACTATTATGGGTTCTGCATAGGAATTTCGACAAGCCATTTTATGATTTTGTCCAGGATACCAATTCGTCTTGTTTTTAGCGAAATTTAGGATCCCTAGCCACTTAGTGGCAGAATTGCTGTCCGTCAGCAGTGGGAGGGATGCTGCTCCAGAATGTTCAGTTTATCTGTGTAAGTATCTGTAACACATTCTGTCTGAACCGAAATGCCCTTCTTCGATACATAGGCTGATAGGCACCACCTTCTTTTCTTCTTCTCTCATGTTATTCTGTCACTGACTTAATTTCTGGAGGCCAAGTCTCAATTGGACAAAAGGTTAAAAAAAAAAATGTAATGGATAATCTTACATTGAAGTATTGAACTCAGCTGTGCAGTCTACATACAATTTTACACAGAGACCCCTTTCTGTCCAATACAGACCAAACTGTCTGGAAAACAAAAAAAATGATATCAACATCCTAGAAAGAAACAAAGCCTACATATTTACTCTCTCAGGACTCATCATTTTACATCGCTGCAGTGCCTATATACAAAAAGTGAGCTGAAGCAACACCAAATCCTTTTTAGATGGTGCCCTCCCTATCTTCTCTGGAAGTTGAAAACTTTGATGGAGAAGGCAAAGACAAAAAGCAAAGAGAAGAGTGAATCCAACAACAGCAGTAGCTACATAACCCAAGCTGTCATGATGGAATCCAAAGAATCTGTTGACAAATTCTTTCACTGTTTCCCCATCTTCCAGTGTGACATCTGTGATGTCTCCAAATTGTGAGGCGATAAGTCCATATAGTGTCCAAGCCACTGGGCAAGCCCACGAGTACCATCTCCACCATATTGGTATCCTCTGCAAGCCAGCCATGTTTGCTTCAGCATCAACAATACAGAGAAAATTAAGGTGTAGCATAATACAAGAGTTACTCTTGGACACTTACCGGGCGGGGGATAAGAAAGCCGCAAAGATGTTCCATATTGCGTAGAACGCAGTTGAGACTATAGCGGCAAAGTCACTATTTGGTGTCATGGCGACTGCCATCATCCCATAGAACGTGAAGTACAAGAAGGTGAAGAACATAAAGAACATATACCAGAAGAACTTCCCAGCTGTCCATTCAAAGCCAATCAGGCTGTACACAATGAGACCATACACGACTGTCTGAAGGAAGATGTGTGGGATCTCAATAAGAACCTGTTCAAAGGTAAAAATTCTTAGAGCTCAGCTCTAGGTTGAAGTAAGAAAAGAGCAAATTATTTCCTATTATCCAAATGTTCAGTTAGACATAGAATCGCAGCGGGTTGGCTAAAGTGGCGTCAAGCTTCGGCATCCTATGTGACAAGAGGGTACCACGTAAGCTAAAAGGGAAGTTCTATAGGACAGCGATTCGCCCGGCGATCTTTGTATGGTGGTGCTGAATGTTGGCCTACAAAAAGGCGACATGTCCAACAGCTAAGTGTGACTGAGATGCGTATGTTGCGTTGGTTTTGGCGGGCATACTAGAAGGGATAGAGTTCGAATGAAGATATTCGGGATAGGGTCGGGTGGCTCCTATCGAGGAGAAATTGATTCAACATCGGTTGAGATGGTTTGGACATGTTCAACGGAGGCCTCCCGAGGCGCCGGTGCGTAGTGGAGTTCTAGAGCGGGTAGATAATGTAAAGAGAGGTAGAGGTCGACCTAGACTGACTTGGGACGAGGCGGTTAAGCGAGACCTTAAGGAGTGGAATATCTCCAAGGATTTAGCTTTGGACAGGAGCGCTTGGAGGCTAGCTATTAACGTGCCTGAACCATGACTTTGCTTCCTTTTCTATCTACCCTATCTTTATCCTTCTGTCTTGTGCCTTTCTACGTTCTTTTGTACTGTTTCATATGGGTTTCATCTCTAGCCTACCCCAACTAGCTTGGGACTAAAGGCTATGTTGTTGTTGTTGTTGTTGTTGTTGTATCCAAATGTTCAGTTACAACCAATTACCTGTGCAAAAGCATAGGGTAGAGCAGAGTACATTCCAGCTGCCTTTTCTCGGTAGAAAACTGTTCGCTCAACGTCCACAATTGGCTGCACAGCTTGGCCATTCTGAATTCCAATGAAAAGAACTGCTGCATACATGGATCCCAAAGCATATAACAGGTCCTGCCTAGTGCCACTGAAAGATAAGACAAAGTACAGGTAAGTTTCTTTGTCACAATATGCCAACATATATCAGGTCTCAGTCGGTGCTGTAAGCAAAAGTACTTACATTTTGTTTCCTAAGTTTAAGAAGATGGTTCCGAAGATGAGAGCAATAACTGTTGTGAAGAAGATTCTTATTGCGGTATATGATGGATTTCTCCAGTAAGACATGTGCTGCTTCCACAGACAAGCCATGCATTGTGTAAGGAAGGACTGTGAATACTGGGTTGGGAAGTACAAGTCCTTGGACCCTGGTGGTGGTGTGCTTTGTTCACTAATCAAAGCTTTGGTCCTCCTGCAATGAGGCACCCCAATCAGTGACATGAAATACAGCACAGAAAAAGCCAAAACACCATTCTGAGGTTAATCTGTTTGAACATACCGGTACAGGTCAGAGTTTCTATATACGTCGGCAAAGTTGATTCCAAGGATATCTTCTTGAGCTAATGTGGTCACTTCCAACATCCATGTTGCAGGGTTGTAACCATCCTTGATTTTCCTTACTCCTTCAATGCCCTGCATTTGAAGCGTGAAGCAGGGTTACATGGATGTCATAAGTTTTTTTTTTTTCATAAGTTGGAAGTGAATATGTTTGTTCAGTAGGTGTGTGCTGAAGCTCACCTCAAAGTAGTCAATCAGATGGCATGAGTTGCGTCCCAAAGGCCCAACATATATTTCTTCCCCTCCACGTTTCATCAGAAATAGCTGCAGAGTTCAAGAAGGCATGTGCGTGTGACTTCTAGAGTAAAAACATACCATTGGAAGAACCTTGTTTTATGGTTGTTCCCACTTACCTCGTCGAAAGCTTCAAAGATATCAATGCTAGGCTGGTGGATTGTGCAGACAACTGTCCTTCCAGTATCCACCGTGTTTCGGACTGTCCTCATCACGATTGCAGCTGCCCTAGCATCTAGTCCTGAAGTTGGTTCATCCATGAATATGATGGATGGGCTGGCCACGAGCTCAACAGCAATGGTGAGTCGCTTCCTCTGTTCTGTGGATAAACCATTTACTCCTGGTAGTCCTACCAATGCTCCTCTCAGTGGTGTCAATTCCACGAGTTCCATGACTTCTTCCACAAATATCTGCACCCATGAAGTGATCCGATCAGCCAAGCACTATAATATTGGATGTTGTGGAAAAGTTACTGGGTTGCTGAAGAGCAAGCAGAATGAAGACATTTTTGACCTACCTTTCTTGCTTCTGAATCCACTTCATGGGGCAACCGGAGCCATGCGGAGTACAGGAGGGATTCATAAACAGTGACATGTGGAGAGTGGATATCATTTTGCTCACAGTAGCCAGCAATCCGAGCAAAGGTCTCTTGTTTCTTTGGGTATCCAGAGATTGAAATATCTCCTTCAATGTAACCACCAGTTTTCCTTCCCGCCAACACATCCATTAGGGTAGTCTTACCCGCTCCACTGACTCCCATCAGTGCTGTAAGGACTCCTGGTCTGAAGGCTCCACTTACACCCTTCAGCAGCAGTAGACGGTCTTCAGTAATACCTTTGTCTTTCATTTCCTGTCAAAGAGTCATGCGATTATTAATTACTGTAGTATTATCATTTTGTATTTTGGTGATAGGACAGATCTTCTAATTTATTCCTACCTGAGGCATGTCCACCGAGTATTTGACATTGTTAAAGGTGAGGGACAATGGCGTAAATGGAAGTACCATTCCTCTCTTCCTGGTTTCAGCTCCAGCAATTTCTCCTCTTCCTGCATTTTTATGAACTTGTTACAATGATACAACAATGCCATGTATTATCTGATGTATGTTGCATGGAGATCTGCTTATGACTGACCATCTGAAGGCGAATTCTGGGAAGCTGTTCCAAGAGGCAGCAACTCAACATTTTCACCAGTGCGATTTACATGCTTCTCCCTCAGCAACTCTTCAGAAACAACGGCCTGACCTTTTCCAAGCGCTGTGTTTACAAGAATTATGTTAGTGCCAAACATAAGATGTTTTCAACTGTGTGGGCTGATCCTTTTGAGCAGAGAGGGTACTTACGGCCAAGCCAGTCAAGGAACAGAACAAAGAGTACGTTGAAGAGCATGATATACCCAAGCAGTGCACCAACACCAATCCAATACCAGTTTGGATCGACAAAGATGCCGCGGGCCTTTAGGACTTGAACACCGAGCGTGTCATTGCTTTCTGTGCTGTTGACAACCTGCACAAAGATTGACATTGTTTGTTAACTCAGCTGTTGCTCTGAACTTTAGAGTGATCATAGCTTAGATTGGTTCACAAGTCACTACATTACCTTCTGCCAGCTATGGCCAAGGAACTCATTCACCGCTATGGCATTCTGGGCATACATCAGAGGGGAGGACCAATAGCCCCAGATCCAATATTTCTTGATGTTATCTGCAGAAGAAAACTCAGTTGCATGCTCCTGGAATTATCAAAGCAATGGGTGAATGAAGACTTGTCTTACCTCTTGCTATCAAGAAGCCACCAAGAATCAGAAGAATAATCTGCGCGAATGATCCAAACGTGTCTGCGGCAACCATTTCTCTTGCTGTCGCACAAATAAGCCGGAAAAGTCCAGATGCCAGCTGGCTGATTAGTACGAGCAGCAAGTAATGGCGAAAGAACCTTTCGATGTTTGGATCAAAGCCAATGACATAGTAAGTCATGCCAATCCACACAGCGCATTCCAAGAATGATATCGGTATCTTTAGTATCCATGTAGGCAATGCATATGCCCATGATGGATAGAAGCGGAGGTCCCTCTGCTTATAGAATATCGGCAGCTTTGCAATACTCATGGCTAGCTCAGCAACACCATTGAGCAAATGTGTAACTAGTCCAAGGAACATGGCGCCTAGAAATATCACTCCATCTTCCACACTTCGTCGATGCATTGTTGTGCGCAGGGAAGACCGTCATTGCAATGGATCCAAGAATTATGAGCTGGTGCAAATATTGAACATTCATCAGAATTTACTATCTAAATTTGGAAGTTGAGAAGATTTCAGGAAGGTAGATGAGTACCTGGACTACTTTGAAGATATAAACAAATGAGTTTCTCTTCATCAGTAGCCACTCCCTAGAGAAGCATGCTCTGAGAAGCTCCATATTGCTGATACCATACTTTGACGTTGTGAGAGCTGCAGGATGGTTCCTGGTGCGATCGAAGGGCTCCTTGAGCTCTGCTCCCAGCTTACGCCCAACGTGGAATGCTTTGAACGCCTCTGAGAAGTCATTAACTGAGATGTATCTGTATGGCTCGTCTCTTCTACACCAGTACTGGTGTTGATCCTTCCTAGATGTAACCTGCGATCACAGAGAGCAATGTCAAATTGGGTTCCAAGTCTGAACGTGCAGTAAATAGGATTCTGCAGGATCACTCACTTCTTGCAAGAAGTCTGCAACACCTTTTCTCTCAGGACATTTGAAGCCCATGGCCTCAAAGAATTCAAGGACATTCTCCCGAGGACCCTGGTATACAATTTTGCCCTCAGATAGGAGAACAATGTCATCGAAGAGCTCGTATGTTTCAGGCGCAGGCTGAAGCAATGCGATAAGTGCAGTTCCACCAAGGATGTGGACCGACTGCCTTAGAGAGTTGACTATCTGATATGTTGTGGAGCTGTCCAGACCGGTGGAGATTTCATCCATGAATAGCGCCTTCGCTGGCCCAACAAGCATCTCGCCTGTGAAAATTCAACAAGGCATGAGGTCAGATTTTTCGATCACGGTCGAAAGGTTTGATACACGTTTCTTAATTTTACTGCAGATTGCACATACCAGTTGTGACACGCTTCTTTTGTCCTCCTGAGATACCTCTGATCATAGCGTCTCCAACCATTGTATCTGCACAGATCTCCAGACCCAGAATCTGCAAAAGAAATACAGCTAGTGTTAGAGGGCATACCCATTTCAACATCTTCTTTTTTTTGTGCAGTATATTTTTACTCACCTTGAGGATGTAATCTGTGACCACACTCTCCTGACCTTTGACGGAGATAGCCTGTTTGCACGGAGGCACAAAATAACTTAGTAAACTTTGTTACTTCCAATGTAAATACTGTGTTTGATTTGAATTTAATGAATTTTACCTTCATGTAAACATCGATATCAGGATCTGGCTGAACGTTGGCTTCTTTCTCCCTTCGTGAAAGTTCAGTAAGCATGTCTGTGTAATTGAAAACACCATCAGATTCACTTTACCAAATCTGAATAGTTATCTTTGTTCCTTTTTTTTTTTTTTCTCAATGTCAGTGTTACATACCATAACGTGTTCCAACTCCTTGACATCTTGCAGAGAAGGCAAGTGTTTCCCGGACCGTCATTTCGCCAACGTGAATATCATGCTGCCCAATGTATGCCGATGTCCTCTGAGGGACAAATTCATCCATGTCATGACCATTGTAAGTTACTCTTCCTGACACCTGAAATTTTCCATTGCAAGTTCATCCATTTTTAGTACAATTTGCAGGTACCTTTCTGACTTTTTGTCCCAATGTTAATCAATAGAGTATTCTAAGATTTGGTACCTTCAGAGTGGAGTCAAGTTTCCCTGCCAAAGCCAGAAGTAGACTTGTTTTCCCGGATCCAGGGGTCCAAGCAGCAAAAGACATTCTGAGGCAATACCGCAATAGTAAGTACAACTACAGAAAAACCGAAATCTTGGATTTTAAAATTCTTGTATTCCTTACCTGCCGGGTCTTATGACTCCACTGATATCATGAAGGATAGAGATAGGTCTCTTCGCGCTTGAAACGATGTGCATAGCACTTAGTGCATCCTGTAATAGGAGCAGCTCACAAAAGTTAGTAGTTGAAGGAACTTGACAAGCCCTTTTCCCCCATGGCTAGGAAAGGGTGTCGTTTCAGATGAGATGCATATACATATACCATGACTCTGTTGGAGAAGAAGTTGGTCATCGTTGGGATGCCCCGGTTGCCGACGTAGGCCTCGGCGTCGATGTTCAGGTGCTCAAACCGCACTTCTATTGTTGGATTATCAATCCCAACTCTGCAAAACCCAAAAGAAAAAAAAGAACAAGAAGAAGACATGAGTAACACGGTATGCTTCTCTGTGAAGTGCTGCAGATAATTTCGCAAGTGCTTCTGAAGAGGTGATCAAGGACCGGAGATGAAGTGGATTTGCTCACCGCTCCATGCGTTCACGGAGCTTGAGCAGGAAGCGCTCGTTGTCCTCCTCGGCGGTGCGCACGAGGCGCTCGATGAGGTTCTTGCGCTCCTGCATGCCGAGCCCCCTGGATGTCCACCTCCTCGATGCCGCCGGCGGCAGCGTCGGTGAGGATGCCCTTGCGCATGCGGTCGTAGGTGGGCAGCTTCTCGATGGCCGCCCACCGCAGCGCCTCCTCGTCGTCCTCCTCGCGCACCGACCGGCCGAACGCGTCGCTCCGCCACGACGACGCCGCCCGCCGCATGCTCCCGCTGGCGATGCTCCCCATCCGCACTAAATCCATCCTCGCGCACCTTCACAGACAGGCTTCGGCCCGACGGGTGTCAAACTTGTCCGTTCTCTGTCTTTCCCGCTCACTTCTCCCTCCCCGCTTGAGCTTGACTCTTCTTTGTTTTTTGCTGTATTTGGAGGCTTGTAGCCTGCTGATCTCCGAGAAGAGGACAAGGAAGGGAGAGAAAGCGAGAGAGGTGTTAGTGTCTGGGGAATGAGGAGGTGGCGACGAGGTATATATACCCTTGGGCGTGCTAATGATCGTCGCTGAAGGTGATTATTGCGCGCGAACTGCTCTTAGGCGGCTTGCACGTCGTTGACTTGATTATTGTGCTAGTTTTATAATATTGGCGAGTCCAGCGTAAATAGTTTGACCGTTTGTATTGAACGGGCTCCGCTGTGCGCCGCTTGACCGGGGCCGAGCTGGTTGCTGGTCTTGCCTGTGCCCTGGTCTACTAGACGACATTTTATTTTGGGGTGTTGTGATCCTTGGTCCTTGGCACGCCGTCTGGTTGGCGGGGTTGGGTGGCGCGGCTTCGGCTGCTGTGCATGGCCGGCGCGTCGATGCCCCTCAAGCTGGGCTTCTGTAGGATGGCTGACAACGACGACTACATGCTAGGATCCGGCACCTGGACCAATGCCTGCACTGGGGTACATTGGCGAAAGCCGGCGATGGCGGCGCACTCCACTTTCCCTTTCCTTAGGGGGCGTCGTGGCCTTAGCATCTTCCACACATGAAACCTGGTCCATTCTTGCCGACGGCGATGTCGTAACCTTCCTGAAGGCGTCGTTGTGGAATTTCGGCTCAGTCATGATGTCCCATGGCAGGGTGAGAGCTTGGAAGTCGGAGCTGCTCTTGCGTTATGCTCGACCTAGGCAACAATGACCTCACACGACTTCTGCTTCGGGAACTCCGGTCTCTTTTTCTTAGTTGAGCCATCGCTTGCTCTACTGTGTTGCGTGGGTAGAATTCGTCTTACGTGGTGGTCCAAATTAGAATAAAAATACATAATTTGCTCTCTATTTATCAATGAAAGTGGACTTTTAAAAAAAACATTATGTTCTTAGCGGTGGTAACCTTTGTGTTAAAAAGACAAATATACCTATGTTATTTTGCCCCTAGCTTTTAGTGATATTTCTGATTTTACCGCTAATTTGGAATAATATTGTACTCTGACAAAAATGGTTAGTGGTCAAATATATTAGGCACAATTTGTAATTATTTCAAATCAGATTTGATTTTGAAAAAAAAAAACAATTATATGCGATCATGTTTATGTACATAGACACAACTCACATAAATCTGCATTAGTACTTTTTTTAGTCTTCCAAGAAATAAGAAATATCTTGTTTTCCTAAATGAAGGAAATATAGATTTCTCTATTTTTCAATTGACTCAATTTTTGTTTTTACCTTGGGCATTTCACTAGTTTACATAATAATAAATGTTGCCAGTTGCCTGACGTTTACCTTTCCCATTGATAGAAAGGTTAGTGTGTTATTATTCACTATATTTTCAGCACCCTCTGATTTTTTTTTTTGCACTCATTTTCCAACCAGAGTAATCTAGTCTCCACATTTCAGAATCATGAACTGGCTAGCATTTTTTTCGTCGGGCCATTCACCCGTATTTCATTAAGGGGTGGAAAACCAAATCCAAATACAAATTAAGCCGTGTTTCATGAACTGGCTAGCATCGTCCTAGACTATAAGAGGGAGTACAGTAAGCACATTATGTTGCAGTCACACACCAGTGTTCACTGACTGCACTGATGGGTTAGGAGAAACAGCCTTTCAGTTCAAACATCTTCTGTTCCAGCGTAAAAGAACCAATACCATTGGAATGTGTTGTGAAACGGTGCCTGTACGTCAACAGGCACAACTTCACATTCGATCTCATCCATCCGTACGGACGTCGTACAGTACGTGATTAGCAGTTGACATAGTTATTAGTGTTAGCAGTTAGCATATCATCTGAAGGGGCATGTCTCTTCGGATGAAACTTCCCTGTAAACAGACACCTCTTCACATGTATATAATCCTTAATGATCAATGAAACAAGATAGTTGTTCCAATCTTTGTTCATTTACATTCACTTCATAATAGAACGTTGGATCCCGTCTCAGCTGGCAAGTGAGGTCGTTGTCCAGTAGACCAGGGCACAAGACCAGCAACCAGCTCGGCCCCCGTCAAGCGGCGCACAGCGGAGCCCGTTCACTTCAAACGGTCAAACTATTTACGCTGGACTCGCCAATATTATAAAACTAGCACAACGGCTGAATTTCCCGCGCGCGCAAGCCACCTAATAGCAGTTCGCGCGCAATAATCACCTCCCCGACGAGCGACGAGCATCAGCACGCCCAGGGTATTTTATACCTCGTCGCTGCCTCCTCATCCCTTGGAGCTCTCCTTCCTCTTCCTCGTCTTCTTCTCGGAGATCAGCAGGGATACAAGCCAACAAATACAGCAAGAACAGAATCAAGCTAGGGAGAAGTGATCGGAAAAAAATCGGTTAACGCCAAATTGAAATCGAATTAAACCAATAACTCAATGATACGTTCAACAAAATAAGATAGAATGCCTCATCTGCTGGGCAATTTGGCTAGCTAGAATTGAGCTAATCTTCAACCGCAAGGCAATTAAGCTTACAAGAATGCAAGCAAATTTTCTTCAAAGAAATAAAGATGATCAGTCTTAGACTGAAGTCAAGTCTTTCTTCATCTTTTGATCAATGGTTGCAGTCCGTAGAAATGACTTGAGAGAAAGATTTTGCTCCCTTTTTTGGCCTCCTTAATTCCCTAGTCTGTATTAGGCTTTTCTTTTTCTTGTTTGGTGTTTTTTTAAATCTTTTAAACTTTGTAAACCCCTTTTTTTTTATTTCTCTAATTAATTTTTGTAGGGGCCTTGGCCGCTTCAGTTTTGTAAAAAAACACAATTTATTTTGCGATAAGGGATATAACTCGTTTTCATTAAGTAGAAGAGAATAGTCAATAAACCTACAAAAGGATTCATCGGTAATCCATGAATTACCAACGAAATCCTCAATCCAAACAGCGAGAAACGCGTGAGGGGTGGGAGACCCTCCACCTAACAACCCTAGCGGTTGAGCCTAAAACAAAAGATAACTCAACACCTAGGTAGTTAATTGCAATCGGGGCCATAGGCGATAGCGGCGGCTAAGCATCCACTAGAACTCCGGAGACAAAGTATCCACCCAAACCAACCTCGACAAAAAAGCGTTTGCGAAAAGACGGCGACCTTGGTGGCAAAGCGTCCACCGGAACCACCTCGGCGGCCTAACGCTCCTCCGAGTCACTAAGGTCATTGCCCTCGGGAGAGGATCACGGGCGAGGGAGGACTTACCTTCCTCTCGAATCTGAATGCTCCTCCGAATCACTAAGGCCATAGCCCTCAGGACCATGAGCAAGGAGGACTTACTTGAAGATACACCAGTGGCAAAGTATTCACCCAAGAAACGAAGAACACCTCGGGCGGTAAAGCATCTGCTGGAAAATGACCACAACTACGGCTACAACAACCACTAGCTAGACAAACCCGGGTGAGGAGAAACATGAAGCGCAAAGAGGTGCAGCAAGACGACCAAAGCGACCAAGGAGGAGGAGGAGCAGCGGGCCATAGAGATTCTTCAGCAATGCCTTCATGAAGGGGTGATGCCTTGACGGCGCCGCCCCGGGCCTTAGAGAGCTAAGGCGGGGCCTTCGCCCGAGAATCTACCCGGCTGGCGGCGGGAGCATGAGACTCGAAGACGATGCCTTCAAGAAGGGTGCAGCGCCAAAACGCAGCGTCACCGTCGTCCGCCCGACCACGTTGGGCTAAGCTTTCTCCTAGAGCTCCATGCATCCAAGTCGCGCAATGGGACAAGCGAGACGTCACCATCCACGCTACCACAACATCGATGACGTACCGCTAGAGCAGCTGCCCACACCACCGCGGTGTGAGACGGCATATGCATCTGGTCTCGCTACCCAAAACCGTCGCTCGCCCCATACGGTAGCCACCTCGAGCTACCCAAAACCATCGCCGCCCCCCATCACGGTAGCCACCTCGAGCTACCATGAGCCACACTCGGCGCGCTGCCAGTAGGGAATGGCCAGCGGCCCATTAGCCGCAAGCGACTGAGGGTCACGAAGATAGCATGCCCTCAAAACCGTCCACAAAGTACCAGCCCGCAGCAGTAGGTTCAAAGCCGACCGGTCCAGGCCTGCATTGCTTGCTACGCACCCGTAGGGCGAGGGACGTGGCCAGCACGACGCCATCGCTAGATCCGGCCCGAGGGCGGTGGATCTGGGCGTCCGTTGGCCACCCCGCCGGAGGAGACGGGTGGAAGGGCCGCCGCCGGCCACAACCAGGCCAGTGCCCCCGAGTGCCAAGAGGTTCGGCCCCGGGAATCGGATATGTCCCCATGGAGGTAGATCTGACCGGTCGCTGCCGGACCTCTCCGGAGTAGGAGCGGGTGGAGGCGGGAGGTAGAGGGGAGAGGGATGGTGAGAGGGGCGAGCGCGCAGTGCGAACGGGCTCGTTTTTTGGGACCCGTCGATGGCTGCCGCCACCGTGCGCAAGTGGGCGGCGACGGCAACCGGAGGTGACCGGGAGGGGGTCTAGGTGGCGGCGCGGTTCGCCTCCAAGTCACCCAGGAGCGGACGCTCGTGGGGAAGGAGGGAGTTCGAAAAGATGACGTCTCATTTTGGCACAAAAAGGTCATGGAATGCTATTTTTTTACAATTAACCTGTTCAATAGGTCATTCGGTATAAAATATGCTTGTTTTTCTGTTTGTGTCGTTGATCTGAAGCTTGACACTAGAATTTCTTATTTGTAGTTTCTTATGCACATTTTTCATCTAATCTTGTAGGATGTAAAATTCAGGACAATCACCGAAAGTTGGCCTTCCCTGCTGATTTAGCCCTAGGGAGTTTAGTTACAATTGAGCTCTTCTTTTTAGCTTGTGCTACTGGGCATTTGACTAGTTTGTCTGGCGTTTAACTTTTCCATCGACAGAAAGGTTAGTGTTTGTTCACTGTATTTTCACCACCCTTTGATTTTTTGCACTGATTTTCCAACCAGTGTAAATCCAATCTTCATATTTCAGAAATCATAGCTCTGTTCGCTTGTTCTTGATTCATCTTGTTCTTGCTTCATCTTGTTCTTGCTTATTCTCTGTCATAGAATATTATTAAATGAACCAAAATCAGCCGTCATCAGCATGAACTGGGGACATTATGTTTCAGTTACACACCAGTGTTCACTGACTGAGAAACAACCTTCAAGTTCAAGCACATCTTCTGTGCCTTGAGTCAGGACATGCCATTGTGAAGGCGCGCACTACGTGGAGGCCAAAAAGAACCACCATTGGAATACTGGATCCCGTCTCAGCTGGCAAATTTTAGCATCACAAGACCAGAAAAAAAACGGAACGCCAAGTGAGGTCGTCATTCAGTAGACCAGAGCACAAGACCAGCAACCAGCTCGGCCCCGGTCAAGCGGCGCACAGCGGAGCCTGTTCAATACAAACGGTCAAACTATTTACGCTGATATAAAACTAGCACAACTCGCCAATATTATAAGTTTTACGCTGAACCCCTCCTGTTTTCCTTAAAAAAAAATATTATAAAACTAGCACAACTGCCGAATGTCCCACGAATCAAGTTCAAGTCAACGACGTGCAAGCCGCCTAAGAGCAGTTCGCGCGCAACAATCACCAATCACCTTCAGCGACAATCATTAGCACGCCCAGGGTGTTTATACCTCGTCGCCACCTCCTCATTCCCCAGACACTAACACCTCTCTCGTTTTCTCTCCCTTCCTTGTCTTCTTCTCCGGGGGTCAGCAGGCTACAAGCCTCCAAATACATCAAGAAACAAAGAAGAGTCAAGCTCAAGCGGGGAGGGAGAATTAAGTGATCGGGAAAGACAGAGAACGGACAAGTTTGACACTCGTCGGGCCGAGGCCTGTCTGTGAAGGTGCGCGAGGATGGATTTAGTGCGGATGGGGAGCATCGCCAGCGGGAGCATGCGGCTGACGGCGTCGTCGTGGCGGAGCGACGCGTTCGGCCGGTCCGTGCGGGAGGAGGACGATGAGCGTAGTGCACAAGCCATGCGCATAGGGTATGCAATGATAACTTGAAATTTTTTTTTTTTGTGCAAATGGAAATCTGAATTATTTTATTTTAATATATGATTTTTTAAAGTGTTGAATTATTGGTTTGGTATACTAATTCTCTTGCAGAATTGTTGAAACATGAAGAGGAGTGGTGATATTGCCTCTCTTTTTCAGAATTATGAAGCAAAGAAGAAGGCATCTTCTCCGTCTCCTTATAAAGTTAGTATTACTTCTACCGGTGGCTACCGCAAGTGTTGAAAGAACTAGAATGTCTTTATCAAGAATAAGTTGAGAAATAAGATGGGTGATAGCCTTTTGGATCGTTGTTTAATGACTTTTATTGAATGGGATATCTTACATCATCAACACTTTCATGGCTATCAGAAGGCGTATGCCTGACAAAACAAGAAGAAATTGTGACATTTTATTCTTCTACTATTATGTGGTACGTAATATTTTAATTACATGTGTTTTGCAAATTTTATAATTGTGTATAGAAATGTTAAATTTATAACGACAAAAAAAAATTTATCACGATGGACCACTCTAACTTGAAATTCTAGCTCCGCCACTAGAAGCGAAGCGGCGGCTAGGGTTTGCCGCCCGAGCTGCCCACGTGGGAGAGCGGCACGGGTCGGGAGCCTCGTTCTGGTTTGTTGCAACTGAAGCCCCCCAAACGTGGTGATTCTGGACCTGCTAAGATGATAATGATAGAATAGGGACAAAGTGGTGCTTTGTTTAGAAATGTAATGGTAAATTCAAAAGGTTAAAAAGAGAGGAGCAAAACCTCTTTAAAATCTCAAGACGGGCTAGCTATATTCACGGCCGATCCTAGCAGGCACCCCGCCCCACCCTCCCCCCACTAGGCTTCGGTCAAATTTGAACCGGTTATCAAGGATTTCGATTTTTGCAAAATGTTAACCAAATTTGTTTAAAACTAATAACTGATCAAAATCAGTTTTGATTAACCAAAATATTACACTTTAAAAGAATCCAACGACATAATTTTATTGGGAAATAGCTAACCAGAAATGCATCGTGTAATAAAACAAAAGAAGAAATAACAAAAAGAATACTTTTAATCTATATCTATCTATACTATAAAAGAGCGGATGAATTGAAATTCATTGTCACCATGAAAATTTCCTACCCACTTGAGACTGACATGTGGACCTAGTGAAAGGAAGACAACAGGAACATATGATACATGAGCGGCACACACGTTCATGCCGTGTACGCACCCTTCCTCGCAATGTCTTTTTTTTCACCCGAAAAACACCTACCCGCCTGCATGTACCCACCGTACTCATCGGTCGTGGCTATGGCGGCCGTCATTCCATGGACCGGTTATCTCCTCCCAATGGGCACAAGTATCGCAACTAATTCCACTCAATTCGATCGCCTTCCAATCTGTGCTCGATCTACAACTAGTGTTTAGAATTTCGCCCGAAATTCCGATAATCGGCGAAATTTATAACGCTCGATATTAGGCTGTATCGGCCTGAAATTTGTTTTTGTTGATTTTCGTTAATAAATTTCATAGATTTCATTCAAATTTTGGACATATTTTGTTATTTCTTTAAAGTGAGTTTGGGCATTTTTGCACCGAGAAAACCCGATACTCGGCGAGAATCCTGATTTTCGTTTCTATCCCTAGGCACCGTTCTTTTTTTTTTCCGAAACGATATCCAAAACACTGTCTACAACTGGCCTTCTACCCCTTTCGTCCCCATCCATGTGTGACAAGGAAGCGCACGAGGGAGCGCGGCGGCGCGGTGCCGGGCATGAAGGCGACAAGCAAGCCGGTGGAGGTGTGTTCAGTAGGGAACCTAGAGGTCCGCCATGCACAGGGGGCGGCGACGCTCTCCGCAATCGCGGGCGTAAAACTACGAGGAGGCGCCGGGAGCACGACGGCGCAACGAGGGCTAAGCGCACGCGCGGTCGGCGAGGAACAACCTTGGTGGTGGTGGCATGGTGACCGGCTCGGCTTCACCCGAGGTCATCTTCCGTCGGCCTCCCTCGGCCGACCAGATTCCCACCACGGCGGCTCACCGTCGGCGAGGACCACGACACCCACTCAACTCGGTTGTCGACGGTAGCCCGCACGTCGATACCTATGAGCCTGTTCGCTTGGCTTATCAGCGAGCCAGTCAGCAGTATTTTCTCTCACAACATCAACCAACCTAACCTCTCTCTATAATTTACCCATCGGATATTGGATATTGGTCCCTTTTGTCGGGAACCCTCCCTATCATGAGGCAATTCGTTGTTCCATTGTAAATTTCTTGAAGAGGTTAATCTGATCCTCAAAGCATAGGGTGTGTTTGGTTGCACACAAATTCCCTGACCAGGCTTAGTTGGGCCAAGAAAATCTTGTTTGGTTGTAAATCTGAGATCCTTAGCTTTGGCTTAGGTAATGCAACTAGAGCCCCTTAGCCAGGCTCGCTGGAAACGCTCGGGGTGGCCGTTCCCACCAAGACAGGCTACAGGTGCATCAAGTTTCGCGCAGCTGACTGCTCCCCTCACCTCCCCGTCGTTCCCCTCACCTGTAGGCCACATCCTGGTCTCCCTCTCGGAGCTCCCTCCTCGGCGACCATCCGTAGCTCCCAGTCCCCTGGTAGCTCCTCCCCGACGTCCTATTGCGCATCTCCTCCGGGGCACCTCCTCTGCCGTCCTCTTCGGCACGCGCGACTCCCCGTCCATGGCGAGGAGGCGGAGGAGGAGCAGGAGGCGTCCACGGCCATGGTGAGGGAGGAGGACTACCAGGGCGAGCCGCGGCTACTGCTCTAGGGCGAGATGGCCTTGGGCGGCATGCCAGGTCGGCGGCGGAAGCCTCTTCGTGAGGTACTTCGTGGCGGCCCCTGGGACGGGAGGCGGCGGCTGCGGCTGCGCGTGGACACGCGGGAGGAGCTGTACGACCTGCAGCCGGGGACGACCTGCGCTGGGGCGAGCTCACGCGCTTCGAGCACTAAGGCGGCGGAGGAGGTGGACAGCGCCGCGGGAATCACGTTCAAGCTGCGGTGGAGGCCGTCGTACTCGTCCTGGCTGGTGGGCCTCTCTGCGCGGCGCCTCGGCCGGCGTCGTCGCCGGCTGCTCGAGCAAGGAGGAGTGGTGGTCTCCGTCCTAGCAGCGCGCGGCGGTGGGGTATTGGAGCAGCGAGGTCACAAGTTGCTCGCCGGAGGACGCAGGTGTGCGGCGGCTTCGAGTCCTAGCAACCGAGAGCCTGATGGCCTTTCAGAAACACCCAAAAATCGACTGAAACGTCCATATTCACTCATGTCTATCTCCCGATCCAATTAGCAAAAATCTAAACCAATTGCACCATGTTGTAGAGCTACATGAGTGCTACAATTTTGCTAAAAGGTTCAGAGTTCAACTCGGATCAGATTGGGAGGTACAAAGCTCCAAAGTAGGGTACATGTAAACTGAAACTGAAGTTCAGTAAATTCAGTTAAACCTGTTGTTCAGTAAATTATTTGATTGCTACTTTTGCTGCTGTTCGGATGTGTCTTCTTTGCCGTGGTAAATCGATTATTTTGGTGCCGTTTTTGTCAACACTTTTGTGATAATCATAGCTCAGCTCGTGCCATGATCTTTTGCTTGCCTTCGGTGAGCTTTCTGCAATCTCCATACCTCCACCTCCGGCGAGTCGACGGAATTGTCTCCTGCTAGCGACGGGCGTTTGTGCGGTGCTCACCGAGGTCACCTAGCTAGGATGCCCATGACTTATTCAGCTAAATGACTCAATAGGGGTAAGCTTACCGATTGAGAGAAGTGGTGACTCTATCAAAACAAACCAAGTAACCAAACAAAATCTAACTCTAGCCAGGCTATAAGAGGCCGAAGCAACCAAACATGTCTATCTTGGCTTGACTGGGGCTTTGCTAAAAAGTTTCAAATTTCGCTTAATTGGGCTAAGCCAGGCTCAACTAGAAATGAACCAAACACACCCATAGAGAACCTATGCTGCTCGTATGCGTGTTATGAAAACAGAGGGTCTGATTAGTATAAAGTTATTCCATCTGCCATTCCATGCATATGAGAACGTAATGCGCCCTAGCATTCCGCGAAACGGTACCACGGTCCATTCCTCTCACATTCATTATGTTCTTTTCATCGTTATTAAATGTCTGTCAGAAAATTAACTAGAAGAACACCAGGAAATTGGTTCTCATAGACAACGCCTCGGTGGGATGATCTAGATAGGAACTTCTATAAGGTACCAACCTGGTCTTACCAATTTGTCTGTATGGGATTGAGAGATTTGTCGTGTGTTTGAGTTTGGTTGAAAATATGTGGTGCTTTCTCTAGAAAAAAGATGTTCTGAAAGGGAACGTCAACATCATTACTGATTGTAGTATTATTGCTAGACTTTTGGAATCATGTTTTCTTTATTACATTGTCTTCAAAGTTATATCTTATTATTTTAAATCAAATCAGTAAGCAACTAAGCATGGTCTTTGCATTGAGTACCATTTTCCACAATCTAATTTGTTTCAAAACCAGGATGCTATGTTTGGATTGCCCTCCAGTATCGTCTATTTCTCAACTATACATAGGTATTGTCGGATCCCTAGGAAAGATGTCCGCTCTATGTCCTTCTGGTGTAATAATCTTCCTTTCTGATCGCTGCTTTTCCCTGTAACATGTATTGGCAAAAACTATTGTAAACTTTGACACCCTATGTCCAGCCATCACCGGCCGGAAGCTTGGTAATATAT
>JADLZK010006556.1:0-22036 GCA_015847255.1 Hyparrhenia diplandra | reverse complement strand
ATATTACTTCCTTTGCATTCAGATTAATAGTAACAAGACAAATATTTGAAACATCAATTTCATGTCGCTACGTGATGGAAACAAAGTATGTGCATGTGAATTAAAAATGCCATGTGTGTAGGTTATCACACTTTTCTTCTTGTAAGAGTATTTCAAAGTACCCAAAACATTCTTCTTTCTTTAATTTTTGGCTGTGACTTATCCATTTTGGTGATTTAGATGGATGTCTTCTACCACTTTCAGGGGTTACGGGCGACGAAGCAGGTGCAGTGTACCGGCGCCGTCATCTACCACAATGATGATGACACACCTGCGTCCACAGGCCAGCGGCGACGGAGGCCGGAGCCCGTGGCGCCGGCAGAGCACAACCCGGACGCGGACGCCCGCTGCCACAGAGCCTAAACGCCGGCCTCCCCAGCGAAGACCGAGGGGCCTGCCACAGCCGCACGGCCGCAGCAGGGAGCAGCTGTGGATGGACGCCACGCCCTTGTACTCTTCCACGTCGGATGGCTTTTATGGCTACTGCTGGCCGCAGGCTTAAGGGCCTATTTGTTGAGCTCCTGCCGCCGGCTCCGGCTCCTTGCGAGATTGGGGCGGGCGGGAGGAGCTAAAACTGAGCTTCTCCTGCTCCTAACAGTGGCCGATGTCAGTAAGGGGAGGAAGCGGAGCAGTGGCGATCTGCGGGGGGTCGGGGTCACGCGGAGCCTTGTGGCCGCTTTGTCATACACCCTGAAATCCAATGCGTTGCTTGCTGTGAAGGCAATTCGGCCTGGGCTTTACGTGCAATGATGCCCAGCCCAGCGGTCCGCGTGCAGTCCGCTTCTCATGGCTAGCGGTAGGGAGGGCACGGCGGTTTGTGTGGAATCGTCGCGTGCGGTCGACATGGTGGGTTCGGGGTGGGTCGTCCGTGAGCACGGGGAGACGAAATTGCGAATTCGTGATGGCGGTTAGCCTGCTTTGCTGGCGTTTGGCATGGGCATCGGCAATTCGGATTTTGGCACCGTGGTTGTGTCGTGAGTCTTCCTTCTGTCTTCCCTAATCCCTAAACCTAATTTTGTCAGAGTCAGTATTGATCGCTAGTGCTGTACTTTTCAGCCATCTTGATTCTTGAAATATGAAGAGGAACGGAGACATTCGATCCTACGGGATAAACAAGTAGTATTGTAAGTATCTCATATTGCTATATTTTGAGTATTAGCATTCCATTTGAACAATTTATATTAAAATTTATCGATTTGTATATAAATCTGTGCACCCATTGCCGGAAACAGCTGGAGTCGCCGAGAGAGAGAAAAGCCGGCTCTTAACTACAGTGTGTACTAGAGTGTAGCGTGCGAGGAGGAGCTGGAGCCAAACCTCATTTTTGCCAAACAGGCCCTAAACCTCTTGCTTGATGAGTGATAGCTGCTGCTGTAGCTTGCTGTGAGTTGCTGACTTGTACATGGTAGTGTTAGCTTGCAAAAATGTAGAGACCCAGCCCGTCACGAACTCAGGAACGCGCACGTACATGCATGTTTGAACCCTGTGTGTGCCAACATGCCTTGCCTGCCTCACTAGCAATGCGTCGAACATGTGTGTGATCGAGCCTTGGCAGCGACGGCGATGCGGCGGGAGCGCGAGGAAAAGCTGTGAGCGCCCTGAGGGCCGGCGGGAGCTCACCCTGCTCGGGATTGGGCTGGAATGGGTTAAACAATTTGGGTTGCAAGCAAGTTGGCTCACGAGCTGGAGACAAGCGGGGCTTCATTACGTCATGGGTTGGATTGGTTGGGGTTAAGGGAGGCAATGGTTTTGGGCTCGCGGTTTGGTTTCCAACCCATGGATCTTTGTGGGTTCACGGTGAATGGTTTCAGCGAGTCGGCTTGAGCCCACGGTACGGCCTGCCCTGCTGCACTATCTCCGATGGCGGCGGCCTTGCCTAGCTGCGAGAGTCGTACTCGGTGCGGCCCCATCTCCGATGGCGATGGCACCCTGACGGGAGGGTGAAAGGCGTACACGGCGCCCGCCCGCGTGCTCCCAGGGGCGCCCGCGAGCTCGAGCTGAGACGCCAGAGGAAGCGGCGAGCCTCGTCGTCAACTAGCGCGGCGTCGGGGCGTCGCCCGGCGGTGCTCAGCGGCGTCTCGGCTCGGTGGTCCTCAGTCGTCGTCGTCAGGGGACGTGCATGGCGCCAGCGCAAGAGCGCGCGCGGTTCACCTCCGCCACCGTGGGCTCGTCGTCGGCGAGTACCTGCCCGTGAAACTCGAAACCATGGGTTTAAAAATGGATACGCCCCACGGGTTGCCAAATAGATAGTGTTTGTTTTAATTGACAGGAGCGCATGGACTGGAGTAATTTATGGTTTCCAGCAATGTTTGGGTTGGTTTTGGTCGTTAGCTAGCTGTTTGCCGAGACATGGTTTGGTGTGGGTATGGATTGGTTTACAGCCCACTAGCAGGGGTGAGCAGGAGCATGTAGGAGTTGGGCGCGGGAGAACACGCGATGAGGCGATGATAGAGCACGAGTGCGTGCAGGTCAACAACGTCGAGACCATATACTATACTAAAATTTCTGGTAATATCAGCTTTACATATATATACTCCCTCCACTTTTAAATTGTAAGTCGTTTTGATGTACCCAGTTTATTATCGACTGCTTTATTCAAAAATTTGTGTAAAATATTATTTCCTTTTGTTGTTGTTTTGCTTTATTAACAACCATTCTTCAAAACTAACTAAAATTTGACAATGTTTGCATAAATTTTTAAATAAGGCAGATAATCGAGAAACTTTGAAGAGTCAAAAAGTCAGACGAGCACGATTTGGGATGAAATACGTAGGAAAACAATCGACTCAAAAGACCAACCACGGTAGAAATTGTCGGCCCATCCGGTGTACAGGCCAGGCCAGAATGCGAACTCTAACCAGACGGGGCCAGACCTAAAGTTTCAGGCTGGCCCAAAGAGCCAGCACAACGGCGAGCACCAGCAAAGACGCAGAAGCAAGACCTTCGCGGTGAGGCTCCACTGTCGCAGGTCGAACCAGAGCGAACACGACTTCGGCGACGCCGAACGCCACCATGCCGCCCAGGACGGCGTAGTAGGTGTAGGCGGCCGCGTTTCCGTGCCAGGTGATGAGGACGGCGCCCGGGCTCTTGGAGACGATGAGCGCGAGCACTGACACGATCAGGAAGATGCCGCTGGACACCAGCGCGGCAGGCAGCTTGGACGCGTCGTCGTGGATGGCGGCGGTGATCAAGCGGATGAGATTAGCCGGGCGCCATGCCATTGCTGATGCGCTCTACTTGTGACCTGATCAGCTAACAAGGGGTGTGAGGTGTGACTGAGTGTAAAAAGGAGCTGCGAGTGAAGCCTGGTACGATCGAACTTGGTGGCGAAAGCGAGTATACGAGGAGCTATATATCTACTACCTACACCTGTAAAGATATCCCCACTAGAGGTTAGTTTGGAGTTCTCAGTCTTGTGATGGATTCCGTCACTGGTAACTGAAATATGAGTATAGCATACTGGCACTCGCCTTGCCGCTCGGGACCCTGGCGCCGTCGTCCCCGTCTCCACCGCATCCTAACCTCCCGTCTGAAGTTGAATCGACCGCAACGCTCGCCGTCCGTCTGCCTGGTCCCGACAGAGGTCTGCGGCTGCCCGCCACTCCTTGCGGCCGTTCAAGATGGCCAGGCTGTTCCCTATCAATGCTCTGTATTTGGCCGCCTCCTCAGTACGATTGATTTGCGGCCGCATATGGTTCGTCTTCGAGCGCGCGGGCTGCAGCTTCCCCTCCATCCTGTCCAACGCCCTGCTCCTCCTCATCGCCATCCTCTTCTTCTGAGATGTTCCCCATCCCAAACGCGGCCGCGTTGCAGCTTTGCCCCGTCCCGACGGCAGGCAGACGGCCGAGGGGACGCACATCTGGAGGAGGAGGCCAGCACGCCGAGGGGTCCTGGATGGCTGGACCGAGATCCCCGGGTGATCCGCCAATGAGGCTGTGATTTGCACGTGGATGTGCATCCGCAGGTCAGTGCGTTTCCCTTTCTCCCCTGATTCTGAATCTGCACGGCAATGGAAGGAATTCGTGTTTTTTTTTCGTGCATAGGGTAATCACGTCATACTGTTCCTGGAGCATCCATCAATGGCAGACAGGTGCAATATAGAGAAAACCAACATATTCGATGGATGGTGCTGCTTAATTTGTCCCTGTTCTCTCTCCCATGATTTGCCGGTTGGCCCCAATCCTGAACCTCCCATATCCCAGATTTATTTTGCAGATTGATGGAGAGACTCTAATAATCTGTTAGATTTGTAGGTTTATCACCAATTTCTGTAATGTGTGCATGTCGGAGATATCTCTTGAATCAGCATCTATCCAAATTTCACCAGTGTGAGTGTGATGTCTATACCATGGTGCAGTACCAAGAAAACTGGCAGTGGACGTGTTTTGAGTATTTTATTAGTCCGGCCAACTAGATTGTGCAGCATAGCAGCATGGAGGAAGTGTAGAACTTAGAGCACACGCTAGACCTTTAGGCCAGATGGGTGCAGAATTTAAGAAATGTTGCTCCTAGAATAACTGACCAGGTTGATTTCCTTTTTCTTTTGCAATTTAGTTCATGTTTTAACCAGAATGCATTGGCACTTCCAGAGCTGCTGTCATGCAAATTATGTGCTATTTACTATATTACTAAGTTATTGTGTGTCAGAAAAGTAACCAGTTACATGGCGTTGAGATGGGCACAGTTTATCGTGTGGAAGTAATATTATGTTTCATTTCCTATTGTTTATCTTTAACATCAATATTGTCTCTGCTCTCGCTCTCCGGTCATACTCCCTCTGTCTCCAAAATAATTACGCATCTCGCATTTTGAGAAGTCAAACATTTTTAATTTTAACTAAGTGTATATAAAAATATAATCATGTTTACGGTAACTAAAAGTATCATTGTAGGACCTTCTATTCATTTTACATTCCTGACCTTTTGTGCGAGTTGGCTACTTTTAGATGTGATAATAGCTTGCAGTCCTGCAGAATATATTCCAGCTGAGGTCACCAATAGAAATTTGTTTTGTTTTCAGATCCCATCCTGCAGATCTACAGAGTGGTCAAGAATGTCAAGCTATTACTTTAAGTAGTTTCATACATAATATGCGTGGCATCGGAAGTAAGTCCTTTTCGAACCAATAAATCTGGATTGTCCTTTTCTTAGGTATCTTATGTTTTGAAAGAAAAAAAATTGGTTTCAAGCATAGTTTTGGGTGCTACCATTGGTTTAAGTAGTTAAGCGTACCTTCGCTTTGCCATTGGCCAGAAAAGAAAAACTCATTTGCAGAAGAAAAGTTGGCATCAGACATGCTTGGGTCTCCAGTGGAGAAAAGATGAGCTCGAGCGCTTCTATGGTGCCTACAGAAAATATGGAAAAAAGATTGGACAAAGGACTGTTTTTAATCTTTTATAGACAACGGATAAAAGGGGAAATGCATCAATATCAGTTGCACTTTCCTTACATTCAATATGTTAACCTGAGAAAAGTCAATCTATCTACTCTTATACCTATTTCAGTTTAATGATTTTTTTCATTCCACTTTTTAGGTGGCTGGTGCTATCCGCGATAGAACATCTGACATGGTGAAGGCTCTTTACAATATGAAAAGGTAAATATTTGGCTGGTCATGCTATACACCTGCTCCCATTCCATTTGATAACCTAAATTTCTCTAGACCAGCAATGGGCAATGGTTGATTTGGTCTCATAACTTTCTGCAAATTCACAACTATGAATTATGTTCCTATATATGCTTTGTTGTACTAAATTATTATGTGGCATATCCAGGCATATTTATCTCTTCCGGAGGAACAACAACTGCAGGGTTAATTGCAATGATGACCCGATCACTACAATATTTGGTGAGACTATATTTAAGTGGTCAAACACTATGGTTACTATTTCCATATAGGCATATATTCTTCAATTTTTTCTGTTATATGTGAATCATATGAATAAACAATTTTCTCGTTATCTGTGTCCATCTTTGTGACCATGGGATTAAGAAGTAAGTTAGCACTGTCTCAAAACAGTTGTTTTTCTTATTATATGCAAAATCAGTAATTTATTCAATGCAATCTAGAACTATTTGTTGCACATGAGAAAATGAATGCCGAATTGCCGCTGGGATCAACTCCTATGTGATGACTTAAGTGATTTCCAGCGGCTGTGAATTCATTTCAGAATAATGCTATATGCATCAGTCATATTTATTGAATATACTAACAAGGGGAAATCTTTAATGGACTGTAGGATGGAAGTAACAGTGATCGAGAAAGCAATGATTCACCAAAAGTTTCTAGGCTACAGAAGCGTGGTCATACAAAACTTCAATCTGTGTCTAAGACATTTGATACACATTATACTGATCTGTTGCAACCTCAGCCTGCTAATGCCGAGCTATGCATGCCTTTCTTTGAAGAAGAAACGTTCTGGAGGTAATTAGACTTATTCCTATCAACATATGCCTGATCTTGTAACAGGACAGTAGTGATGTTTGTATATGCTAACACTAACTGAATGATGGTTTACAGAGTATGCATTCACGATGAGTCTGACGATGGCTGGCAACGTGTATAGCTTTGGAGTCATTTTGCTGGATCTGTTGATAGGACAACCATCCGGTTATTGATGGAACTGGAAGGTCAGACAAAATGGGCTCTCAGTCTTTGTGTCAGGCCTGATCAAAAGGAGGAATTCCTTGACACCAGGACAGAGGAACCTACATGAGAATGTACTCTACTTCATAAATTTCTTAGTGATTATGATCATATTTCTTACTAATCTATTTCTTACTAATAACAATAGAGATTCTTCAAAAATACCCTCTTCATACCGACAGCGAGCCGGGGAATCCCCTGTAGTTTGTATGGATTTCATTGAAGGTTTGCCAAAGTCACAGAGGTATGATTCTATATTGGTGGTAATTATTAGAGTTTACAAAATATGCACATTTCATTCCATTGGCACATCCATTCTCTGCTAGTGATGTGGCTCAAGCATATCTGGACAATGTTTACAAACATCATGGGTTTCCAAAAAGATTGTGTCTGATAGAGATCGAGTGTTTGAGGAGCAATCTGTGGCAGGAATTGTTCGACTGTCTGATACACAACTTAAATGAGCTCTGCCTACCACCCCTCAAACTGATGGACCGGTCTGAGCAGGCGAATCAATGTCTAGAAACGTTTTTGCGGTGTTTGGTCAGTAACTGTCCCAAGATTGGCACAAGTGGCTGTCCAGTTGCTCCCGACTTTGGTATAATACATGCTATCATTCTGCTTTTAGCCGTTCTCCATTTGATGTTCTTTTGGGCATCCACAAGGCACTTTGGTCTGGCTAATGAGATTCAGCTGCACTCACCTGTATTGGAACAATGGCTAACTGAGCGACATCATTTGTCGGATGTGATTCAGCATCATCTGTTCTGCGAGCTCAGCAGCGTATGAAATCTCAAGCTGATAAAGTCGAAGTGAAAGGGAGTTCAAAGTGGGGGGATAAGGTATATCTTAAGCTTAACCCGTACATTCCAGAGTTCTGTAGCTCCTCGTTCTAACAGGAAGCTCAGCTATCGGCTGGTATGGAGCCATTTCGGTTCTTGCTCGAGTGGGGAAAGTTGCTTATAAGCTGCAATTACCAGAGGAAGTCGTATACATCCAGTTATCCACGTTTCGCAGTTAAAGCTTCAAGTTCCCTCATCAGCACGTTTGGAGGATGACATCACTCAGGTACCTGATGACCCAACTGCCATTGCTAATCCTGTTCAAGTTCTTGACACCAGGAGCTGTCGTATGGGCACCTCCACGTTGTGCCAGCTGCTGGTTCAGTGGCAAGGACTTCCAGCTTCAATGGCGACATGGGAAGAAAGGAGGACGTGCTGTCAATTTCAAATTGTCCAGCTTGGGGATAAGCTGGTTTTTCGAGGGACAGGGCAATGTCAAGACCGGTAAGCGTACCAGGAGAGACGGGGGAAGCAGAAAGGCGTGTCCGTGGCAAAGGCTGAGAAGGAGTTTGTCGTGGTCTAGAATCACGGTGACCACATCCGCGATGTCAGTGGCTAGTGTGTGCAACGATGGCTTAGCTCAAGGGATCACGAGGCAAGATTTATCTTGGTTCGGGCGTCGAGCTCCCTAATCAGTGTGTTCTCACTAATCCGAGCTCAAAGACTCGTAGCGGGGTGACTACAAGTCGGGTCGAGAGGGAGGGCTCCCAAGTCTCTCTATGATTGAGGCAAAGTGCCAATGCTTGAGGTGGATGATATGTGGCCCCGGAATGCTGGTTGCTTGTCTCAAACCTGGTGGCAAAAGGGTCCCTTTTATAGTAATAAGGGGTACATGGGTGCCACCGAGCCCCGAGGAGACAAAGGGAGAAGAGAGTAAAACTATAGGGGGAAAGTGTAAGCGACCAGGAGTAGCGAGCTCGTTGGAAGGAAGAGGTGCGTCTGCTAGGTCGGGGCGTACTCCGTCGGCTCGTGTCCCAAAGAGCTCGTCGAGGTTCTAGATGGGTGTTCGTCGTTGTGCCGGTCGATCGGCCGTGCGGGATTCCGGAGGAGAGTGGATTGGTCCGCCCATGCCCTGCATGCGGTCGGTCGGAGGAGCGCGTCTTGTCGGGATCGCCGAGGATGTACCTCGGTTGGCGGAGGTGGACATGTCCCGGTGTACTCGAGCTGCCTTGTGGCGGAGTGGTTGAACAGTTGAAGAGGGAGAGCATCGAGGTAGAGCGGGGAAATCCGAGCTCGTGGGGGCGAAAAGAGCTCGTTGCTGAGAAGCTCGTGGTGGCACCACCGTCATCTCGGTCGTCGCCGTCTGGCGGGATTCTTGGAGATGAGCAGTGGTCAGCGCCACGTTCCCCGCGGTCGGTTGGAATGCGTCTGTTCGGGATGCCCCATCACGTGTCGAGCGAGCGTGGTGGTGACGTCACTGTACCTCGAAATGTGCGGCGATGATTGGTCATTTGTAGAGCATGGTGGGTCGAGTCCATCACTTCCGGCTCGTCAACGTGGCCTGGCGGTGGCTACGGTGCTCGTCAAAGGGTGGTTGGCCAACTCCGTGCCCGATGGCTTCCTTTGAGAAGGTTCGCGGTCGAGTTCGGTCGTGGATGTGCTAGCACGAGGTGGGGATGGCGGGCTCGAGGAGCAGAAGAGGGTCGTTCGAGGGCGAGCTCCGGTCCGCGTGGAGGAGAGCTCGTCCGGGGGGCGGAGAGGTTGCGCACACCCGGAGAGGTCATCGTGGAGGCTCGGCGAGAGTCGGGGGATGGGCTCTGTCGTCCTCGCCCCTTGTGCGGAGATGGGGAGCTCGTTGAAGGGGGCGTTCGAGAGGCGAAGATTCATCTGTTGGTCGAGCTTGTCTTTGGCCGGCTCACGATGTGGGCTCGTCGTCGCATGGGTTGGTCGGGGCGGGTTTATGTTTGGTGCCCGGTGTTAGGGCAACCTAAATGTCGAACCCCCAGACCCCACGGCGTTTGGGGAGAGGATGTCTCCCGAGGCAGCTTTTCGGGTGATCTTTTTGAGTCGCCCGGCCCAGGCGAGGGATGGTGTGTTTTGATCTCGTTCGTGGGTGCCGCGGCGCACCAGCGGTGTGGCCCCTCGAGGCTCCGTGGGAATAGGAGGTTCTCGCGGAGGCTTAAAATTTCTCGTGTTTGGTTTGCCTCTTTTTGAGTGCTCGCAAGAGGAGTGAGCTCGGGCTCAATTTTACCTCGTTGGCGAAACAGAGTGCTCGGTGAGGCTTGGCGGGTGACTTAGGGGAGGTCGGAGCTTGTGCTCGTTCGTTTGATCGAGCTAGTGGACCGACCTCGGTATTCAAAGGGCGCGACCTCACGGCTCCAGGAGCCGTGCGGGCTCGAGGACTAGCATCTCCTTGTCGACGAGGACAACCTAAGGTCGGCATCGGTTTCCTTTGGCAACCTAAGTGCGCCTGGGTGAAAGCCCTGAGGCTCGTTCGCAAGTCGGGCGCGAGCCATCGATCTTTCCCCTTGGCGCCCCTCGCTCGATGTGTCTCCAGGCGGCCCTTGAGCTCTGGGGCCCCGGCCTTGAACCCCGGTGGAGTGTCGGCCGAGCTCGAGCGCCGGTTCTCCCCTTTCGGCCGAATGTGACCGTTGGGGTCCCTGAGCTCGACCGCATTTACTCTGCGGCAAAAACTTGTTTAGAAACTGGCCGTTAGGAAATGCCGTTGGGGCGGCGCGGTTATCGCCCGCTTTCACCGCATGCGCTGTCGTCGCACCACGTGTGGCACGCAGGTGTACGCTTTCCGTGGAAAGCGGCCATTTGAGGCTGATGAGGGCGTCTGGTGGGCCCGGGCGGGAGTTCGTTCGATGCGTCCGCTCGAGCTCCTATAAATAGCGGGAGTCGGTTAGGCGGGGCAATCTTTCCTCCCCGTTCATCCTTGAGAAGAAGATCGCGGCCGCCGGCCGCATAATCCTTAGATCACGATCTCAATCCCCTTCCTCTCCGCCGCATTCGAGAGAGAGATGGAGTGATTGGTTCCGGCAGCGGCGGCCAGGCGGTGTTGGAGGGCGATGATCTGCGGCGGACTCCCGGGAAGGCGGCGGGGAGGAGTGGATCATCCTCCGCGGGCGCCGAATCCCGGCCGCCGGCGGGCTAAGTGGTGTCGCCGCGGCGTTCCATGTCAGGGATCGCCGTCCCGACAAGCGACTTCCTTCGGTCTGGCGCGGCGGGGCATCAAGCTCAGGCACCTCACTCCGAATGGGATCCTCCTCCTCTCCGCCGTCGTCGCTCTCCGAGGGATGGTGGGAATCCCACCCGATTGGGACCTCTTGCGTTCTTCCACGCGAAGATCCAGTACTTTCGTCCCGTGGCGAGAAGGGCGACAAGATCCCGCTCTAATTGGTGTGTTGCGATCAATGAGGCGGGGAAGGATGAGGGCCACGTTCCCCGGGCGAGCTCCCGACCGCCAACACGGGGTGGCGGAGCGGCCCGCAGTTCTACCTCAAGGGCGACCCCCTGCGTCCCGCGCCGGTACACACGGAAGGCGTTCGGGAGGCATGCAGTGGCGGCGAAGCCTTCCCTCGAAGCGGCCGGCTCGCGCATCGGGTGGTGGCGCGGAAGGTCAAAGCCCTTACCGCAATGCGGGGTGACCATCGGGGCGTCATCGCCACGTGGCTGGCAGCGGCGTCATCCCGGCTGGCGCCCACCCATGAGCTCGGGCTCGGGGAGATGACCTTAGAGAGGTCACCCTACGGGGGCGCGGCGGCCCCAGCGGCGTCGGACCCGGGTTATTTGGTACATCAACCACGTGATGAGGACTCGAATCGATCGGCGACCGCGCCTCGGCCCTACCTTGCGAGGCGGCGTCGAACATGGTTAGTGCTTTCGTTCCGTTTCGTTCTCATCTTCGCTGTTGAGCTCATTCAGTCCCGAGTGTTCGTTTGTTGTTTTGATCTTTGATTCCTCGGGTCGAATGGTGGATCTGCCCCCTCTCATCCACCCCCCAGGAGAAGCGGCCCGGCGGGAGGGGCGGGCGGGATGCGAGCCCCGCTGCAAGCGAGGGTGTTGACTTCGTCGGATAAAGCGGGGGCGCGGCGGTCGTCGTCGTCCGCGGCCTGCGATAGGGGCGTCTTCGGCGGAGGCTCTATCGGCCGTCGAGAGGGCGTCCTCGTCCGCGGCGGCGGCGGCGGGACCGGCGAGCAGGGGGCGTCCTGTCGTCGTTGGCGCCCCCGCGAAGCGGCTCGGTTCTTCGTCGGCGACCTCGGCAGCCTCGTCTTCCTCCCCAGGCCGCGCCGAGCGCGCCCCGAGGACGAGGGGACACGAGGGCGGCCGAGGCGGAAGAAAGAGGGATGGATGCTGAGTAAGTTTTGTAACAACCACGAAAATACCAAACACCAAAAATCACAACAAATTAAAATTTTGAAAAACAAACCCATGTTTGGTGTGTGACATGCTAGAAACCACCTTGTAGGTGCACAAGTATTCCCTAATAGCATGTGTGAGCATTTTGCATCTTAATCCAACTTGTGATTGGCTCTTATGATTTTATGTGATGAAATAAAATCAACCAACTTTAATTTGTTAAACCGACCTTGTTTGTGTTGCCAACCTTTGGACATGGAATCCTAAAACCCTAGTTGACCCCTAGAGGACCCCACTAAGGGCATATACGTGTTGGCAATACAAGTATATGCACATAGGTGCCCATGACTTAAAATAGAAATAAGAAGGTATAGAGATAGGGAAAATGTTGCCAACCCTTGGACTTGGCATCCACCAAACCCTAAGTGACCTTGGTGGACCCCACTAGGAGGTGTACATGCTTGACAAGCTAGGTGCATCACTTAAGAGACCTTGGTTTAGATTAGAATGGAAATAGGAAAGAAATAGAAATAGAAAAAGAATTAGAAAGGGGAGAAATAGGAAATGCCATTTGGCCCAAGCCAGCGACAGAGCTGCTCCACCTTGGCCCGGCGCTGCTAGCCTGACCCAACCCGGCCTGCCCTCCTTCCTTCTTCGCGAGCCCGGCGGAAAGCGCGTAACGGCCCGGCCCGACCTTGCGGCGGACCCAATGCCCGCGGCCTCGCCCGACAAGGCCTACCGGCCCGGCGAGGCGCCGGCCTCACCATCGCGCGCGTCGCGCCAAAGGAGGCACCTCCTCACCGACCGCGACACAAGCGGGCCGTGGACCCGCTTGTCATCTTTTTCTCCCTCGCCCCTCGTTCTCTCGCGAGCGAGCACCGGCGGCCGGGCGGAGGACGGAATCAGCGCGTTGAGCTCACCTTCCCCGCCGCGCCAAGACCCGGCGCGCCCTGCGAAGCCTTGCCCTTAAGGCGGCGGGGGACACGCGGGACAGGCGCCGAAACCCGCGGACCCGGAGGTAAAGTTGCGCCTTCTACGCCGCAAATCGTCCCGGCAGCTGGCCTCACCGGCCGGGCGGCCGGCAGCGTTGAAATCGCGCTCACGTCGCGGCAGCGGACGCCCGCTCCCATGAACCCCAACCACCCGATCGACTAGCCCTTCCCATCCTGCCGTCCGGCTGCCGGCTCCCTCACCATGGTCGGGCCGCGCCCTATAAAGAGGTGCCTTGGGCACCCTAGGGTTTCGAGCCCTCGCCCATCTTGGTGGCCTTGCCTCCACTTGTTGCCCGGTCGGTAAAGGAGGAGAAGAGGGGAATAGGAGAGAAGGGCGGGGAGCGCCGGCCGCGACGGCATTCTTTGGAGCAGCGCCGCGCCGCCGCCAAAACTCGCCGGAGCGTGTGGGCTGCTTGCCCAGCCGTCGCCACCCGGAGCCAGCGGGCGCCGGAGGAGCCATACCGCGAGTCGGAGGCCTGGGCACGCCTGCACCGCAAGCCAGCCGTCGTCACCTTGCCATCGACCGGCCCCGAGCCCGGTGAGCACACCGTCCATGCCCGCGCTCACCCCTTGCCGCGGCCGTCGGCGTTCCCCTCCCGCGAGGGGCGAGGGCGCTGGCTGTATATGAGCACCCGCGCCGCTGCCGTGGGCGGCTTTAGGATGCAAGGTCGGCCTTGCCGGGCTCTCGGGATTCGGGACCGCCGGCGCCGGTGTGCAGCGCCATAGCCACGACCACCGCTGGTGACGTCATGCTCCGGCGAACGGGCCGCCGGCGGACCCCACCATCGTGTGCCTCGCCCGAGGCGATAGAAAAACCCACCTTTGACCCACGCGTTGAGCCTAGGACGGCCGTGCGGACCTCGCCCGGCCCTGGACCGTGCACCGGGCAAGCCATGCCGCCGGCGAACCTAGACACCCTGGGGGCCCACGACCTCGAACAGGGCACCCCCACGACCATCCCTTGATGGTCGTGATAAAGCGACCAGGCGCCGCCCTCCCGAGCCCTCTCAACACGGCGGAGGCGGCGTCGTCGTCGCGACCACCGGTGCCGCCATGGTCGTAGGCACCGCCGCGGCGCGGCCGTTCCGCGCTTGCTCGACCGCCTTGCTCGTCGAGGAGCAGCCGTGGAGCCTCGCGATGAGCCGCGCAACCGTCTAGGCCCCGGTTGGGGAAAAAACCCTCCTTGATCGCGGGCCGTGACCACCCGTGCGTCGGCGCGCCGCCGTGCACCTTCCCGCGCATGAGCACCGCCGTCGTCTTTGGTCGTCGGGACCCGCCCAGCGCCTTGTGTCCGTTGATCGGCGAGGAAATAGCCGCCTTTGGCCTTGGTGGACGCGGCCTCCCACGCGGCCGCTCGCCGGCGGCGGAGGATTTGCCGCCGCCGCGGCGGGCCGCCATGGCTACCGTCGTTGCCTCAAATCACCACTAGAAGGACCGGCCCGGACCCTCGGTAGCGATAGGAAGGAAGTAAGAGGCGACTTGGGCTGCAACCACGAGCGGCTACCGCCGTCGAGCGGTCCACGCCGCCATGTCGGTCGCACACAGAGCCCCACGGCCATGTCAGGCACCTTGCGGCGTTAAGTCGAGCACCCCGCGAGCCAAAGGCGTCGCGTCGAAACCTCGACAGCGCCTCTCCACGACCATCCGCCTCGCCGCCGCCCGTACAGCTGCGTCTTATTTGTCGCGAGACGGCCGTGCGATGGCATAGCCCGCCGTCTTGAGCCGCCCATGCCACCACTAAGGCCGCGCGAGCCCTAGAAGCCGCCTAGCTGCGCGGGAGGGTCGACGCCGCGGAGCGCGAGCTCCTTGCCGGCGGCGGCAGCTCCACGCCCGTCGCGGAGCGAGAGGGAGGATTGGGGAGAAGAAGGAGAGACGCCCGGTCCATGCGCTGGTTCCGTGAGCGGAGGAAGAGAGAGGGGAGGTGGGCGCGGATCCCAGCGGACCATGGCCGCGGTCCATGGACCAACAAGACCAAGACCCACGGTGAACCGGGCCTATGCGCCCAAGTCGTGAAGCCGGGCCCGTTAAGAGCCCAAGTGGCCGCGCGGCCCGACCTCAAGCTTGACACGTGTCGGGCGCCGGGCGGCCCACCCCGCCGTATCGGCCCATTGCGGCCGCCGGGCCCGAATCGGGCCCGGTCGGGTTGACCGATTGGCTGGTCAGCGGTTGGCCGACCCACATCGATGACTAAAGGCGTGGGACCCACGTGAGCCCGCGTTAGCTGCGGGCCCGGCCCGGCGTCATCGGTGGCGTCATCTGGCGTCGACATAGGACCCGCGTCGGCCCGTAACGCGCGCTGGACCCCTGCGTCGGCTGGCGTCGGCGATGGCGGCGGCGTGACATCAGCGGACCCATGTCATTTCTTTGTGACGACGCGACCAATCGCCGCCGCGCCGCGTGTCGGCCGCAGGAATAATCGACCTTTTATCTTTTTCGAATATGTTTAAACCTTGGAAGTCGGTAGAATATTCATACGAACTCGGAAAATTATGAAACAAGAGTCCAAATTTTTCTAAAAAGAAGCTCTACGTCATAGGCTTATCCATGAGTGCATTTGGAGTTTTGAATTTCAATTTGCTTCTTTGTGAATGTCTATCGTCACGTTTGATCTTGGAAGAGGAGCTACGCAAGGAGGATGACCGGTCGGTGGAGGACTTCTTGGAGGACCTTTGAGGTGCTCATTTCCCACCCACCTCGTAGATCCTAATACGCATGCCATGATAGTTTGCTAGCGCTTTATTTTATGTTGCAATGCTATATGATAGGATTGCATGATTAAAATCTTGTGAAGCCTTTACCTTGTCGCAACCATCACTGCATACCGTGATAGATTTAGCCACGCGCTTATTATATCTTGTTGCTATCGGTGCTATATCTCACTTACATGTTATATATGATCAGGGATATATGGCGGGGCGTTGAGTATGTTTTTGGGCGACTTTGGGCAGGTGACTGGGTCATGTGGTGAGTGAGATTAGTGTATGCCTTGGGTGTGTGGTGAGGGTTGTGTCGACCGGGCGAGGATCCACGGACAGTCGCGAGAGACGAGTCCTGGCCGGGATTATTGTGCGGGCCTCTCCCACCTCGTCCTACGTGGTGGGTAATTTGTGCGGTTGGATGCGGTGCTAACTCTGTGTGGGGACGAAGGCCGGGAAAGGAGTGCAGAAGATGTCTTGCTTGGTCATACCTAAGGACTTGTATCTTCGAGGACTGGGATCTTGGGGTGGTGCTCACCTCCCGTTTCACGTTATGGGAGGATTGCGGATTGCCCCATCTACTTGGATGATGCCATACTTACTAGGAGGTAGCGGTTAGTGTTATAGCGGTGGAGGGGCCCAGAAGCGGCCTCCATCCTGCGAGACCGGCGGGGGTTGATCTTGGTCGCGGGAGTACTCGATCGTCGCTTTCCGCGGTCTCGGCCCGACGGTGGTACTCGGGAGCTTCCCCAGTGAGTGGTTTGGTGGCATTGTCGACTAGGTGGTCTCAGGTATGTCATCCCTAGGCGTGTGATCGGCGTCGATGATGGTGACCGTGTGGTCTTGAGTACACGCTCTGCGGAGTTGTAAATCTATCACGTATAGTCGGCCTTCGGGCTGGGACCTGTATCTGAACCTGGACTACTTAGGGCTTGCGCCGGCCTTTTTACTGGACCTTTTTGCCGGACTACCCTCGGTATGCGTCGGTCTTTTGGCTAGGTTTTCTTGAGGTCCAACTTCTCCAGGGGTAGTGAGGGTGTTTTCTCTTCTCACCCAGGGTTGAGTGTGGTTTGGGGATTCAATTGAGAGCCCGGAGGGGCTGAGAGCCGGTGGCGAAGCGTGAAGGAGTTGAAGGGGGTGCAGTCGGCGGCGCGGTGGTGAGGTGTGAGATGTGTGGTGGGAATGGATCGAGCTTTGTATGATATTGGTTTGGGCATTACACCAGGGTTGGTGTGATCTTTGGGGATAGTAATAATTAAAACTTGTATATATTTATTTATTTAAACTTGATGCTTGCATGGAAACTACTGACCAAATATAGGCCTTTTTGATATATCCTTTGCATTCCACAAGCACCACACATAGCAAAGCAAAGCATAGGGTGGGGGAAATAGCCGATTACTCGATTGTCTTGAAAGTCATTTTAGTTTGCAAGGTGAACTTGGCTACTTGGAGGATTAGATGGTTTCGTGCCTACGCTCAAGGCGGGGATGGATGATGGCGCTTCACATAGCGTTCTTCTAGCTGTTACGGATCTTTGCGTGACTCTGTTTGCTTCCGCCAAGCGGCGATGTAATAATAATACTCTCCTATTTGTACTCTTTTATTCGAAGTTTGACTGCATGTCAGGCGCCAAGTTGGATAATGTGATGGAATGATCCTCGGGGACTATCATGTTATACATCTATACGTGAATTTTCCTTCGTGGAAATTTGGGGATGTGACCGTTGGTATCAAAAGCCGGGGCTTGACCGTAGGGCGAGACCCCTAGGTTTGGACAATAGCCTTAGGAATGGCTTTCTCCTTCGGTTATATTACCGACCACGCATCTTTATGCATGGCTTACCCCTACGCTGGTAATCTTTGCAAATTCCGCATCTCTATATCTGCGTGGATTGCCTATCGGTCGGGATATTTTGATAACCCTGCTTTCTCCATGCATGGATTATCTCATGACCCGAGATACATTACTAACCACGCATCTCTGTATGTACGCGATTAACCCCTATGGGTGGATATGTCTTTGATCCTACATCTCTTTATGCACGGATCATCCATCTATCGGATACATTATCAACCTTGCCTTTCTATATGCACGAGTTATCTTTGGTTGGATATCTTATCAATCATGCATTCCTTTATGCATTGATTACCTTGCATCTTTATATGCCGCGGTTTATCGATGTCGCTAATGGCACTAATCACCGCATCTCTTTATGCGGGATTAACTCTACAGCTTTGGAGACATCTTACCAATATATCTTGCTAGTCACGCATCTCGGTATGCACGGATCATCCTTCGGGGCCCCGAGACACCACTATTCATGCATCTTTATATGCATGGATTGTTTCACGACCGGATACATTGTTGAACCCATCTTATATGTTGGGATTGCCTCACCCGCCAAATGCATTGGTGACCTCGCACTTGATATGCATGGGTTGCACTTCTATCTAGATACATCACCAATCTTTGCACCTTTATATGCATAGCTTAACCATCCTCTTAGATTCTAACACAAGCAATGGACTAATGCGGATGGCTGAGCAGGCCGGACCGTCGTCAACACCCTAGTGGATGGGCAAGTCTCACGGGGGGTTTGGGCGTACCTCCTTCGTGAAGCACTCGGAGAGCTGGGCATCCTGCGAAATGCATTGAGTATGTGTATCGCGAGAAGCACGCACCACATGGGCCTCACGGAGACTACATCACGGTCCACCTCACCGTGCACAAAGTGAAGGCGTACGAGTTCCATGGCTTCTCAGGGTGGAAGTGAGCGCCGGCGTCTTCATGGGAGTACAAGCTATTTCTCGGGTTGCGCCGCCTTGATGATGGGGAAGCCACTTTGTTCAGGAGGGTGGCTTTCGTGCGCTGCCCTATGCATTGGATCACTCAAGCCACCCGTTCCGCAATTGCTGCAGCGGATCATGCTCCCTTCAGGCGAGATCCTTGTCTCATTACCTGCAGGTTGTGCCTCACGGCACCGGGCAGTACATCTGGGCGTGGAGCAGAGAGGCCGTCACTACCTCAATATGCTTCCAGGTGGATGAGATCTGCTCAATCGGGAGGATGAGAAGAAGCTTCTCAAAAAGCACCTTGCGCTACTTCGGCGTGATCTTAGGTGTGAAGCATAGCCTCCTCGATCGCATCGGCAAGCGGGATCTTGAGATTGCCACCACGAAGAATCAAGTCCGGGAAGGCCAACTCAAGGAGGAACACTTCAACTACGGGATTGGAGAGATGGAAAGACAGCTTGAGGATAAGATAAGGAGCTAGACGAGGCAAAAGGCAAATGACAAAGATGGTACGGACGCGAAAGCAAGTGCGGGAGAACAAGTGCAATCATTTGACCCACGGCGGTTGGAGCAAGCGGGCTTCAAAACGCGCCTGACAGTGTCATCGATACAATCCACGAAGATGGCGAGAGTGTATGAGAGACAAGAGCGGGACCACAGACGCTGGAGGAAGTCCGATCGAAGCGCCTCGGGGAGATTGAGGAGCTACAAGACCCGGATCCGAAGAAGGACTCGTAAGGAGCCCCGCGAGTGCCGACATGGGGATACTCGTCTCAACCTCGATGCCTGCGACGGATGAGCTTCCTACTCCCGAGACACCGGGATCTCCTAGCTGCACGTGCCTACATTGCCCGAATTCAAGACACACCGCACGGCTAGGGCCGGATGGCGATCGGTCTCTTACTTGAGAGTGGCATTTAGGCTCTTAGTCGGTCACGAGAAATGACTAGGAGTAGCAAGTAGTTGTTGGAAAGCCTGTGACGTAGCGACATGACTCATACGAGTAGAGTAGAATGTCCCTCTTTTTGGAGCCTACTGCCCGGTAGTGCGTTTCTCGCGAGTCTTTTAGTGTAATTTGCTAAAGACATCGCCGTGTATTAAATCTTGTAATGAATGCTTGGATCTTTATGCATTTATCGGATCTTTATGCTTCTTTGTTTGAGTGTATGTTTAGCATAAAAGTTTTAAATTGTTTAACAATAAATCTATGTGCACTAGCCATAACCCTATACCCCCTTACCACCAGAGCGAGAAAAAATGTCGAGACCAACATCCACGAGCACTCAAAACCCCGTGCACCTTCCCTACCTTCAAGAACCATGGGTGGGTCCATACCTGTTGAAAGCATCAACAAAAGATTTCTTTAGAAAGCCGGACTCGACTTCTACAAGCTCTAGTGAAGGACCTACATGATGGAGCTAAGAGCGACCACGGTGCTCCTAGCTCATCGATCGTTGAAAAAGAACCTTATCCAACGAGGCTCCTCAAGTGGTGTCCACGACCAAACCCGGCGCATGGAAAAGCTATCGGAGGATCTGCGGACAATGCACCAGGATCTGCAAAGATCTAAACCAATGCCCGAATATCATCATTGGGGGTTTGGAGCTCCCCACCTTCGACGGAGATGGAAATGACCCCGTGGCTGCCCTAGACTGGTTTGTGCGATACTAAAGAGAATTGGACAAGCTCACACTCTCGGGTGAAACATGTATGTGTCATGGTCGCGGTTGAACAACTCACGAACCTTTGCTCGAATATGGTGGGGCGACTTCCCACGGATATCACATCATCCCCAACCACATACCACAGGGAGAGTTTGTTGAGGAATTCCGTGAATGTTTCGTTCAAGCTGCAACGAAGATCAAGCAAGAAGAATTCTACAATCTCAAGCAAGGGCGCGACATCCGGTCATCTGCGGTCGATTCATTCGCCTGATGCGGTATGTGCCATCGGAAGTGCATTCCTTAGAAGCACAAGATGTACTACTTTCGCAAGGGTTTGAGCGTCAATACAAGATGGCCCCTAAGCGAAGAAGCGGTTGTCACACTCGAAGGAGATGATTGGTTTAGCCTGGAAGTGAAACAACTCTGCTAGCGGCGAAGTCATCAAGCGAACGGTCGGAGTACATTTCCCCCACCGGCACCTCGAAGCAGCGTGAAGATGTATACTCGCCCACGAGCCGAGTGATGGAATCTAACCAACTGTCTTGCAACCTTTGCTACAAACCCAAGCAAGAGGGAGGCGGCTTAATAGCCCACAAAGGGGTACCCTTAAACACTACCTTTAATTGCCATCAATCGGGACATAAGTCCACGGAATGCCTAATGAGAGGAGGCGTGTGGGATACCAGATCCGTGGCAAGAAAACGCTACGCACCTACACCCGTCGATAGCAAACCAAATGATTGCTACGTGTGTGATCGACCGAGCCACATGGCTTACCGGTGCGAAAAGGTGGCCGTTTCGGTTGGGGGACTCTTCAATTGTTTTGAATGCGGGCAAGAGGGTCACAAAGCTTTCGATTGTCTGAAGCCCGTGGCTTTCGACTCGAGAGAGACCAGCATTTCTAGTGCCTACGAGTCTGACAGTCTGTGAGTCTCACCACAGCCACTGCTTTATGATTGACCCTACCATGGATAACGGTATGTTTTTATGCATACGATTTTTTAATCCTTTTAAACTTGAATTTTGGTATCACATTCTATGCCTATTTTACTAAGCTTTCTTTAAACCCTAGTCTATCTAGTGACCACATCAAAACAACTATGGACCCCATCTACTTGGGTAAAGTATTCTATGACCAAGATGTGTAGGGTGTGAGTCCCGACCTTTGGACATAGTCTTTTAGCCACTCCCGGCTTCACTACCTTCTAATAGTAGGATGTTTCCTCTAGATTGGGGAAAGACCCCTTTAAAATTAGCACGTGGTCAAGGTAGTACTAGCTAAAGCAAGATGATGTTTACATCAAGCAGCTTTGACGTTGAGAAGGCGAAAGAAAGCCATAGTGACTATAGCTTCACTGATGTTTCCCATAAAACCAACAAGAATGTTGCACCCACGGAGAAAGAACAAGTTGGAACCAGGCCAGGTCGGTCGAAGACCTGGGGATTGGAGTGGTACGCCACGCCTTGAATCTCGGGGGCGAGATTCCTATAGGGAGTACGCAACAACCACGAAGAATACCACAGCACCAAAAATCACAACAAATTTGAATTTTTTGAAAAACAAAGCCCATGTTTTGGTGTATTGTGGCACATAGACTAGGAAACCACCTTGTGGGTGCCTACATAGTGATGTCCCTAATAGCATGTGTGAGCATTTGCATCTTTAATCAACTTGTGAGTGGCTCTTATGATTTTATGTGATGAAATAAAAATCAACCAACTTTACTCCCAGGAAACCGAGGCCTTTGTTTGTATTGGCAACCTTTTGGACATGGAGTCCTACAAACCCTAGTTGACTCTAGAGAGAGGACTACTCGCGGCATATACGTGTTGGCAATGCAAGTATACTGCAATAGAGTGCCTATGACTTAAAATAGAAATAAGAAGGTATAGAGATAGGAAAATGTTGCCAACCCTTGAACTTGGCATCCACCAAACCCTAAGTGACCTTGGTGGACCTCTTACTAGGAGAGTGTACATGCTTTTGACAAAGCTGGAGTGCATCACTTAAGAGACCTGGGTTTAGGATTAGGAATGGAAATAGGAAAGAAATAGAAATA
>JADLZK010006555.1:0-237692 GCA_015847255.1 Hyparrhenia diplandra | reverse complement strand
TATATATATTGCTGGACTAGTGCAAATAACTTACATATATCTCCTCTGTTCCAAATAAAAACATCAGCGATTCAAAAGTTTGGCCATGTAAAAGTGCCCACATAGTGTTAGAACGTCTAGAAATAAAATAAAAAACAATTTGTGAAGAAAAAAAAGAGATGAAAAATGGATGCTCTAGAAGCTTCAACACCACCTCTAACTTGCCCGGCCATCGACCTCATACATCTCCGGCCCCCACCTCGTTGTTGTCGGCCCCCTTCATCCCCAATGGTTGGCGGCTCGTAGCAGACCACCGGGCCAACCTGCAGCATCCTTACCGTCCGCTCCCGCGCCAACTCTTGCTGCTCAAACCCGGTGGCCATCGCACTCTCCCACCCAACCGCTGCCCACCGGATGGGCCGACCGCCGCTTAGCTCGAGCGCGTCCCGAGCGCTTCCCCTCCGCCGCCGTCTATCCCAACACCACCGCTGGCCTATCTACATCCTTCATAGTACGGTTCATGTCCCGTAACAAATTTCTATCTACAACGACGGCGACCGCGGTCGAAGCAGGAGGAATGAGACGACACGGCCGACCTGGCAATGATCCACCCTATACACATGCACATGGAGGATAACTGAAAACCGATGGATGGGACCCCATGCGACAACCAATGTTTGCACAATTTAAGCATCCATTAAAAAATTGGACAAATTTTAAAATAAAGTAAAACTAAGTTTGGTAATTGTAGCTAATTGCGAACAATATCAAATGATTTTCAATTTTTCAAAAGTTCCATAAAGATAACCATATTCCATTTTGAATTATTTTGATGTTCGATCTACCACTTCAAATTTGAATTTGGATATCTTTTCTTTCCTCTAAACAAAGTCCAAAATCTCCAAATAGCATTTGGGCCAAACTTCATCAAATCTGGACCCTTCCTATCCCTTTCACATCAAATCCGAGCAGATTGGACTTGCCTTTTCCCATGGCCCAACACAGAGGCCCAAGAAGCATAGGCCAGCAGCGCCGTTCATCCGTACTGCATAGGCAGTACGGGACATGCTGCCACTCACCCTCTAATGGGCTATACACACCCCTCCAGCTGACTTGGTGGCCCAATAAAGCATAGTAACAATATAGCTCATTATGATTACAAACAAAAAATTTATGATACTTAAATTAGGTATTCAAATTGATTTCTATTTGCACCACTATGTTTCTAATGGTGAAAAATTCTTAGATTTTTTTAAAAAGTACTAGAATGTTTTTTTTTTTTAAATTGGAACAATTGTTCCACCTTTGAAAAGAAATATACCTAAGATATTATCTAAATATATTCAAGTGCGGTATTGTTACCAAATAGTAAGGATAGTGCGTGGCTCCTGTCTGCTTTCTAGCTAGCACCATCATTCAGTGCTGCAGGTGGAAGCGTGTGACGCCTCAGCGGTCAAAAGCTGTGGGGAGGCACTGCCAGTTGGTGGGGTGGCCACTCGAAGATCGATACACATCAAATTTTATCAAGCCTAGCTTTGTATTGGAACATCAAAATGCATGTGCAGATGCGAAGACAGACTTGGTATTCTGTGATGCATTTGCCTTAATTATGCGTACAAGGGTTTGTCTAACTTGACTATGCTTTGTCTTGGAGTCCTGGAGATGGGTTCACACCTGTATTATATCATTACCCAGTCGGGAGCCCCAGCAGCGGCAACAGTCTCAGATGTGCATCTGCTTTCACACCAGCATTGCCAATTGATACAGGTGCCACCACTGTTGTCACTGCTTTCGTACAAGCACCTACGATTGCAGTAGTTCTCATCCAATAAACCCATGCACACCCCTCTATAATCGCCGCTCAGGTGGTTGTCGCAAGCCTCTGCAAGGATCCGATCAAGCCATGAACATTTGTTTGTGCAGCAAATAAAATTTCATCCAAAAAGTGCAACAATCATATCCAACAATAAACTTTTGCCTAAAAAGATGGAGTAACCAAACGACGACATTGCGGCTTGCAGCATGTAGTTCATGTATGTGTTGTGAGAGCGTGTACGTACCACCTTCACCAGCAGCTATGATGATGAGTACGAGTACGAGGATGGCACATGCTTTCTTTGCTGACGGCGTCATTGGTTGTCTTGTCTTTAGATGAAGAAGATTGAACAAGCAGATTTGTTGGTGATCGAGCTTGGCCGGAGAAGTCTGGCAATCCGCAATCATATATATGTCCAAGAGCAACTCTGGACAACAAATAAAGGCAGATCCATCGGACTTGCCAAGCATAATGTTGGGGGAAAGCAACTCTAAAAAAATATGGTATATTCTCCTTTCCTAAGCCCTATGACGCCCTAGTGTTTGTCACCGCAGAGGAAGCCCACAAACAATTAGCACATCAGAAGCACATTTTTTAGACCTCAGTTCGTTGTTGATTACTGTTTGCTGATCTCACCATAGAAGAATCCGTCCATTTTGCTGCATTTCGATAAGGACAAATGGTGAGAGCGTGAATGTCCATGCTGATGTTCCTTTGCATGCCTCGACATATGCTCTGTTTCTTTCCTTTTCAGACGAAGCTAGAGGGCCAAGGCTGTCAGACCCTAACTTTCAGGTTTATTGTGCTTACTGTATCAGCCCCTGGATCAATAGCTGATACGCAAAATTTCATAGAGAGTTTCAACAGAAATCATATAACTTCACACTTTATTAACATGTCACGAGTACAACACTGGACTCAATGGAATGCCCAAAAGGCATGCACATGCACAAAGAACGCAAGAGAAAAACACACCAGAATAGACATATTTAGCCCCAGTGCTACAGGCAATTTGGGGTTCAGAGCTTACGCTTCCTTATTCAACATCCATATAGTCGATGTAGTCGTACTCAAATGCTTCACCTAAAAAGTTAGAGAAGAGATATGAATACAAAAAGTACTCAGCAAGCGTCAATATTGTCCAAGCTTGACTAAATGCTTAGGGGTGATATATATCAAGGAGGGTCTGTTTTGGTTTAATATTTGCAAAAAAAAAAGCAATTTTATGTGCAGTGTAATATCTAGGTGTATAACCCATTTTGAAAACAATTTTGAAAAGCTGAACACATTATAAATAACAAGTGTTATTGGCTCAGGGGAGAATAAATCTGTCCCGCCAGTTCCCAAGTTTTAGTTCTGTCCTGGCAGACAACTACCTCAAGTGTCACAACCGTTATTGTCAGATACTAGGGCATCCAACCTACACGGACACTACAGGAAGCTGGTTCTTCGCCCGAGCACATCGCACGCACGGCAAGGACCAGAAGGCTCTCGGCGATGTAGGTGATGTCTAGGTTTCTGCAGTCCGGGATCCAAACTTTCTTGAATCCTTTTCAAATTTTTACCACAGTGTACACATGCAATATCACGATGACTCGTCAAATTTCATGATTTTTCTATTTCGCTTTGCATTTTATCGAATTTAAAAGCCATTCACCCATAAATGAGTGGACATGTATCGAGCAAAAGATGTTCGAATTTGGGGGCGTGGACTTGCATGAGGCCTCAAGGTACGCCACAAGCACGAATATGATTTTTAAATCGCTTAGATCCATTATTCGAATGACTTACACGTCAAAATTTAGTTTCAAAAAGAAATTGAATAAAATGCTGAAAATTCATGAAATATAATAAAAAAGTTTGAAAAATTACCAAACTTAGACATGTAGGTTTTAGCACTGTAGCAATGCTACAGAAAAAAATATACGAAGCCAAATTCAAAAAAAATTGCCGAGAACGGCAAAGAGTTGATTTGCAAAGAGCTACTTCAACAGGCTCTCGGCAAACAATTGATTTACCAAGAGCCACTCTAGCAGGCTCTCGGCGAAGATGTGGGCCGCCGACAAATCTGCGGACATGTGGCGCCCATCCGTTGTCGGCCCTATGCTTTTAGGGGGAAAAAAAATCGCCGAGGAGCCGCCGTCCTTGGCCTCTCGGCAAAGGTCTGGGACACGTGGCGCCCTATATGTTGTTAGACATATGCTTAAACAAAAATTGCCGAGAGCCGACGCTTTGGGGCTCTCGGCAAAGGGTTAGGCTTTGCCAACGGGCTAACGGCAGCCGCCGGGCGAAGATAGCGGGATGGACGGCGTCCACTGGGTCGAACTATGCCGATGGGCGAATGTCTGGCTCTCGACAAAGGATATATTTGCCTAGGGGCGATCTTTGCCGGTGAAGCTCTCTCGCAATGTTGCGCTTTGCCTAGGGTTTACCATTGCCGAGAGCCCGCTCGGCAAAGGAGGTTACACCGAGGGGTCGCCGTCGGCAAAGAAAATCTTTGGCGAGAACTCTTACTCCGGCTCTTGGCAAAACTCGTACTCGGCGAAGATGAAGTTTCCTGTAGTGAGACATACACACACGAAGGATAACTCACAGTGAAAACCAATTGTTGGGACCCCATGCTACGTCCAATGTTTGCACATTTTAAAGATCCAATAAAATTTTGGAATTTTCAAAATTTTAAAATAAAATTCAAATAAATTTGGTAATTAGAGCTAACCGCTAACATTATCAATTGATTTTTCATATTTTCAAAAAATTGCACAAAGATAACCATATTCCATTTTGAATCTTTTTAAAGTTTGATCCTGGAATTCAAATTTGAATTCTCTAAAATTTAAATTGATAGCTTTTCTTTCCTCAAAACATGTTCCATAATCTCCAAATATCATTTGGGTCAAAACTTGCTAAAATTTCAGCGCTTTCTTTTCGTTTTCTCCTCTAATCCTAGCATATTGCAAGTCCTATCCTTTTCCCATACCCCAACATAGAGGCCCAAGAAGCCCAGGCCAGCCATCGTTCGGGTCCGTATCGCATAGGCGGTAATGAACATGCTGCCACATAGTCCTAGGTTGGGCTAGTAACAATATAGCTCATCATGATTTCAAACAATAATTTTCAAATTAGTATTCAAATTAATTCGTAGCACTATGTTTCTCGAGGTGAAAATTTTTAGAACATTTTTGAAATTGCTGGAATGATTTTTTTCTTGAAATTGGAACAATAGTTCCGGCTTCGAAAAAAAATGTTTCAAACAATCATCTGAATATATTCAAGTGTATGTGCACATCACATGACTGACTTTGGGAACATCCATAAACAGCAAATTAGCCTTGCACTGGAACAGGATAACTTTATCAAATTGCATGTCCACATCACATTTTTTTTAGATAATGGATAAAAATATCCGGTCTTTACATCCGAAGATGTACACAGCCAATTATTACAAACTTTCGAAAACAAAAAGGAGAAAGCCTTGGTCATACAACGACCAGCTAGTTCAAACAATATAAATGTCCACATCACATGACTGACTTGGTATTATGTGATACATTTGGTTGTATTATTCGTATGCATGTGTTTGACTATGGCTTGTCTTGGAGTCTTGGAGATGGGTTCACACCTGCAGTCACTGCTGTGATGGAGCCCAAGCAACAGCAACAGTCTCAGATGTGCACCTGGTTTGGCACCAGCATTGGAAATTGAGGCAGGCGCCGTCAATGTTGTCACTGCTTTCGCCTACGCAAGTGTTTTTTTGCACTTATCGTCATCAAACGAACGCCAGCACAACCCTCCATAACTGCCGCTCAGGTGGTTGCCGCAGAGAGCCGACTCTGTATGGATCCAATCCAGCCATGAATATTTATTTATGCAACAAATAAAATATCATCCATAAATCATATACATGTTCAATCCAGCACACCCCTTCATGTATGTGGATATGAGAACGTGTACGTACCACCACCAGCAGCAGCCATGATGATGAGTACGAGTAGCAGGATGGCACGTGCATTCTTTGCTGAAGGCGCCATTGCTTGTCTTGTCTTTAGGTGAGGAAGATAGAACGAGAAGATTTGTTGCTGATCGAGCTTGGCCTGATCATTGTGGCAAACCGCAATCATATACATGTCCAAGAGCAAGTCTAAACACAAAAAGAAAGGCGGATCCATGGGACTTTCCAAGGATCGATGTCGGGAGAAAGCAACTCTAAAAAGTATGGAATATTCTCCGTTCCTAAGCCCTATGACCCTCTAGTATTTTCCACCGCAAAAGAAGACCCCACAAACAACTGGCAGTACATCAACCATATGTTCGTTGGTAATTGCCGTTTGCTTCTTGTTGTCGCGTGGAAGAATCCATCCATTTTGCTGCATTTGGATAATAAGGACCAATGGTGAGAACGTGAATGCCCGTCACAAAATTCCTTTCCTTTGCTTGCCTCGCCGCGCTTTTATTTTCTTTGTCTTTTTCTTTTCAGAATAAGCTAGAGGGGCCAGCCCGTGCTCTTTTGTCATACTGTCGTGACAACACGAGACATCAGCAATAACATCATTAGCTTTTGCATTAGGTCACTTACAGTCACCAAATGTTGCCAACTTAATTTCAGTGTATATTAATTTTTCCCTCTTGTACGTCAAATGTCCTGTCACATTCTCGACCACCCGAAGTTGTGCTCATCGGCAATGTCCCCTTTGATGGTCTCTTTTCTGAACAAAGCCCAAAAGGGCAGTGGCAACCAAACAGCGGTTCCAGCCTCTAATGGCAAGGAAGCTCAGCTCTCCTACATTGATGAGAACCACAGGACTCAGCGCAGCCTGAGGGTATCCACGTCGCCCGCGAGCGCCCGGCCGCCGGATACTCCAGATCGACGGCGCAGCGGGCCTTCCCCCCACGGGCCCGGCCCCAGCGGCCGGTGGGCCTGCACGCGGCGCCCCCGCCCCGCCTCGCCCGCTGACGCGCCCGCCCCTCCGACTTCCGCCCGAATCACGCCCAGGCCCCCGAGGCCCGGCCACGCCGCGGCGCTCTTGCGCGGTCCCTCGATTACATCGGGCCTCGCGCCCGAAGGAGGCGAAATTCCGTTTTACAAGGCAAGGCGTTTAGCGTCCAGCCTCCAGCTGCGTCCTCGCCCGTCGGCGCGCATCCATGGACGCCCGGCCGGGTCAATAAGTGGGCGGGCCCAATCCTGCTGACCTCAGCGTGCTGCCGGGCGGACGTCGCCTGCTCCCCCTCCGCCCCGGACGCCGCCGGTCACCGAGTGGGCGGGTCCAATCCTGCTGGCCCCGCCTCCCGGGGCGGGCGCGTCGACTCCGCTCCCGCTGCAAGCGCGGCGCTGCCCACCGACCGGGCGGGCATAGTCCTCGTGGGTCCCAGCCAGCGCGCGCCCACCGCGTCGTGGGCCTGTCGGGACGCCGGGTTGGCACAGTGGCGCCCCTGGTCACCTGCTTCGTCGAACGCTGTCGATCTCCCATTGGACAGCTTGTACGTGGGCACACAAAGGTGGAAGTGGGTATCCCATAGCGTTCACACCTTGCGTATGCGAAGTCGACTCTTGTCAAGGAAGCTCAGCTCTCCTATGTTGACGAGGTCCGCAATGATGAGACTAATGGTGTCTCCATTGGTTGTGCAGCCATGGTCTCCGGCACATGCCCCGCAAAGATCACCGGCACGCAGCTCACGGAGGTCACCGGCACGCAGCCCACGGATATCACCAGCACAAAGCCCAGTCTCGCATAATCATGGTAATTCTTATGGACCTCAACTTTTACACATGATGCATTTCTGTTTAGCAACAATTGTATCATGTTTCTTATCATGTTTTAACTAATTATTTTATATTTAGTAATCATAGGTAAAACCGAGAAAGCTGAGATCTACCATATGGAAGGATATTGATCCTATCTATCAAAATTGTAAAGTCACGCAAGGCCGTTACAAGCGTTGTTGTGGGGTTCACACCTACCCCTTTAACCGCAACCCTGAGGTTGCGTAAGAAGGGGTGAGCGCTACCATAGGAAATAGGAAATGAGAAAGTGGGAAAGAGTCCCCTCCCCTTCGCATTGGGATTGTATTTATAGAGGGGTGGAGAGAGTAAATGTTCCATCCGACCCCTTTAGTTTTGGAATTTACAAGCAGCCCGTCAGACTAGTTAAGAGTTGAGCCTTTTTAGAAGGGAAGGGGTAGCCCACCATCACTCCTACCCCCAACAAAGCCCCTTAGCTACTAGGGTTTGGCAGGTACAACAAGACCTGGTCGCTAACACTACTACACAACTGATTTTGCACGGCATTTTCAAATGATTTCTCGTGGTGGTTATTTGAAAGACCACCACCATTAATATCAAGATTAACTGTGGTGGTTATTTTCTATTAACCGTGGCGGTTATAATAATCACCATGGTAAACTGATTAACTCGTGGCGGTTTTAAAAACCGCCATGGTTAATGAGGCCCAGCCCAAGAGTCGAAGAGGCCAAAATCCAGTCTAAAAAGCCCACTTTTACTATCATGTGTATATATATTGAGCTAGGGTTTCCATCCCAAAATCTCTCTCTCACACAATCTCACTCACACAACCGGCCCCCGTGCCCCTCCCCTCCCGATATCCCTCTACCGAACTCTCTCTCTCACACACGCCTCACTCAACCGCCGCCCCTCCCCTCCCGATATCCCTCCCGCCGACGCCACTCCCCTTCCTCCCTCCCAGTCTTCCACCGGCGACCCATCCTCCACTTCTTCCAATGACGATGCGGCTAGGGCGGCAACGATCCAGCCCAGCGGCTCAGACGGTGGCGCGGGATCGGGCGGGCGGCGAGATCCGGGCCAAGCGGGTTCCAGCCCACCTCCTCCGGCGCGGCGAGATCCCGGCGCGGCGGCCCCCTCCCCCTCCCCTATCCAGGTGCGCGGAGGCGGGTTCCGGCGTGGCGGACCGGCTCAGGTCGGATCCAGCGGTGGGGAGTCGGATCCCACCCACGGCAACGGATCCAGCGGGCGGCGGCGGATGGATCCACCCTAGCCTGCATCTAGGCCCGTTTGGTCCTGGATCCGGATTTTTTTATTTTTCCTCGGGATGAATGGTGGTGGTTTTTGGCCTCTCGAAAACCGCCATGGTTAGTCATCGATTAAACGTGACCCTCGCTTCATGGCGGTTTTCAAAACCGCCATGAAAAAAAAAAAACGCCACGAAAAAATCGAATAGGTAGTAGTGTAAAACAGAAAAAGGCCCAGAGTACAAGCTTTCACTTGATGGCGAAGGCTGGAGGGTAGAGCCGAACTTGACCAGGTTATCCAACCCGGTGATTGTAAATTTTTTTCAACCTAGTGATTCCAGCAGCTTCTTGGCGAGTGATTCCAAAGCAGCTTCTTTGAATCGCCGGTCCATGGTGGTGGGTGGATCGAAGTGGCCTCTGAATGCCATGTGTCACAACCACCTTGGGGAGGGCGGCAATGTCGACGGTGCCGGGCGGTGAGGCCGACGACGGCGGGCGGTGATAGGGGCGGCAGCGCTGCCCTAGGCGCGGGCGCGCGTGTGCATGCAGGGGGTGGGGCGGCGGCGCTAGGGGGCAGGGAGCAAGAGCGGGGAATATTTTATTTATTTGCTTGCCCCTAAGAGATTACACCCTCCTTGTTATGTAGCCCTCGTATGGGACTAGTATCTCAAGCAATCTCTAAAGGTTTCCCTGAAAAATTGGAATACCTTTTACAAGCAAATCCTTATTCTTTTTTCTAATAGGAGATTTCCTTATAGAGTGGAATATCCCCTTCACACCAAAAAAGATCCTAATCTTATCCTAATCGAACTCTTACTTTAATTACTGAATAAGTCACGGAAGGGCGGCGGGCGCCCCAATGGGCTGCAGGCCCCTTGGGCGGCCCCCCGGCCCCATCCTTTGGGGTGTGACAAGAACATAGTTTGTAGGAGAAAATATATTGAAGACCCAAGAAGAGCAATCTATTCTTGTAGATATGAGGAGCTAGAGCTATTTTTGTTTCAAGTTACTATTGAGCCTTCTCCAATGGCTCCAGTTCCAGCTCAAGTGGTGTGGAGCCGTTGGAGTGGGAACAGGCCAAATGAACACTATGTTTTCTTCATAGTCAAACTTGGCTAGGTTTATTAACTACATTTATAGATAAAGATACAAACATCTCCAACATTCAATATGCTCGTTAGATACGGCAATACAACTATTTGGTAGTGTTTTTAAAGATATTGTACATGTTTATATGTTTTTGTATAAACATAGTCAAAAGTTGAGAAGTTTGACTAGAATAAATTAATATTATCTTTCTAGTAGAATGATACAAGGCGAAGTCGCCGCTTGCCTCTCAATCAGAAGTGACCGGCCTGGAGTATGCTTTGAACGGTTGAAGAGGGTTGATGGTTGTATGTGTAATTTAGCTGGTGTTGTTTCTTTATGAAAGTGTTAGAAATCAGGGTCTTGCACACATACATAATCACAGGCACAAAAAGCATGGAGAGACACAAAGTGGAGAAGAAGAGTGAACTTCTCTGTGCATTTCTTCCTCTTTCTTATCTTTATAACTGTCGAGTACTTACATTTTTAATATATTTCCAGCTAATTATTTGAGGAAGGTTATTTATAATAACAGATAGCTTGTTGTCATATTGCACACTTTGAATGAATTTGGCAATTATTAATGTATCGATCCCTTGCTCTCTAACAATAATCGCTACAAATATGTCGGCTCAAATATATGGCATAGTTCTATATTTCAGTTTAATGAATTGCAAAATTCCTAGTGCAATCCAAGTTTTTATTTCGAATGATTGGTAGTAACTTTTGGCAAATCTATGTGCTAGAATTTGGGATTCATTACTCTACTACATTAATTTAGTTTTTCCCAATCCAAGTTTTCTTGGCATGTTGTGACGAAGATTTTAGGACAACTTCTCACATCTTCTACTAAAAAGCCAAGATGGATCACTTGACCAATATATAGGTAGCATCGTGGAGGACATGACCCACAATAGTACATGGACACAGGTTGGGCTATGCAACTACTTGTACATCGGAGTTACAACAAAAGGATGTTTTCCCATGGCCTTCTTCTGCAGCACTGCTTTTAGTGATCTGGTGTGGAGGAGCCCCACCTACCCGGAGGCGTACCAGTTTCCTAATGACCATTCCATGATCATTTTTTCCCAAAAGAATGTTCATCTATAATATGACTGTTAAGAGGAGGAAAGAAAATGATATATATATATTTCCAAAACTATAAACACTGTCCTGCAGGTTATCAGTCATGAGTGGTTCCATGATCAGCTATCGATTTTCATGTAGCGTGGCTTTTGTGGTACCGGTCCAGTGGTCCTCGACTACCATGGAGTCGGTAGTCAACCTTCTTGCAGGTATCTGATTGTTTTATTGTTTAGCCAAATGGGTACCCAGATTCCAACCAACGTGGTACGAGCTGGCTGGTGACCCTCAATGGACATATATATGGACCCAACTGGCGAAGTAATATATACCCAAGTGGAGTTGTTGTGTTCAACAATTAGCCAAACATGGTGTGCATATATGAGAGTGTTGATGAGATCCCTATACTGGAACGAGGGATTGAGTGGTATATATCCAACCCATAACTAGCATCAGAGGTCAAGCATACCGATCAGGACATACATGACAGTTTCGGATATGACCACCGATAAAGGTGACCTCGTTCCCAAATTTTCATAATGACTTTTGGTACAATTCACTTGGTTCCACATGGACATGTCCTTATTTGATTGTCGGTACAAAGATGTCTCAAAGTGCAAACTCGTCAAAGTCCAACATTAACTGTGCTTCATTGGTAAGGCCATAACTCATCCATCCGGATCGGAGTACAACTGAAGTCAATGGGCATTTGATGGAAAGATTGTTTGATAAGATTTCAATTAGATCTAGTTCGACCTCAATATCACAGCAGCAAGACCTCCAAATCACCAAAAATACTATTGTTATATGGAGCGACGCTGTCATCATGGGCTTGCTATTCACCAAGATTGGGACCCTGACCCAATTTGGAGCACGCTCCAAGCAGATAAAGAATACATGAAGGAAGACCTTGAACGTTCCAAACAATTATCTAAATATAGTGTATGTGCACATCACTGACTTTGGGAACATCAATAAACAGCAAATTAGCTTTGCACTGGAACAGGATAAGTTTATCAAATTGCATGTGCACATCACATGACTGACTTGGTATTATATATGTGATACATTTGGCTTTATTATTCGGATACATGTGTTTGACTATGGCTTGTCTTGGAGTCCTGGAGAAGATGGGTTCACACCTGCAGTCACTGCTGTGATGGAGCCCAAGCAGCAGCAACAGTCTCAGATGTGCACCTGGTTTGGCACCAGCATTGAAATTGATGCAGGCGCCGCCAATGTTGTCACTGCTTTCGCCTACGCAAGTGTTTTTGCACTTATCGTCATTAAACCAACCCCAGCACACCCCTCCATAATTGCCGCTCAGGTGGTTGCCGCAGAAAGCCGACTCTGCATGGATGAATATTTATTTATGCTACAAATAAAATATCATCCATAAATCATATACATGTCCAATGCAGCACACCCCTTCATGCTTGTGGATATGAGAACGTGTACGTACCACCACCAGCAGCAGCCATGATGATGAGTACGAGTAGCAAGATGACACGTGCATTCTTTGCTGAAGGCGCCATTGCTTGTCTTGTCTTAGGTGAGGAAGATTGAACGAGAAGATTTGTTGCTGATCGAGCTTGGCCAGGTGATTGTGGCAATCCGCAATCATATACATGTCCAAGAGCAAGTCTAAACACAAAAGAAAGGCGGATCCATCGGACTTGCCAAGGATCGATGTCGGGAGAAAGCAACTCTAAAAAGTATGGTATATTCTCCGTTCCTAAGCCCTATGACCCTCTAGTATTTTCCACCGCAAAAGAAGACCCCCACAAACAACTAGCAGTACATCAACCACATTTTTTAGACCTATGTTCGTTGGTGATTGCCGTTTGCTTCTTGTTGTCGCGTGGAAATCCATCCATTTTGCTGCATTTGCTGCATTTGGATAAGGACCAATGGTGAGAACGTGAATGCCCGTGGTGAGAACGTGAATGCCTGTGGGGAGATTCCTTTGCTTGCCTCGCCATGCTTTTATTTTCTTGTCTTTTTCTTTTCAGAATAAGCTAGAGGGCAAGCCCCTGCTCTTTTGTCATACTGTCGTGACAACATGAGACATCAGCAACAACATCATTAGCTTTTGCATTAGGTCACTTACAGTCATCAAATGTTGCCAACTTAATTTCTGTGTATATTAATTTCAGTGAGAACGTGAATGCCATGGGGAGATTCCCTTGCTTGCCTCGCCACGCTTTTATTTTCTTGTCTTTTTCTTTTCACAATAAGCTAGAGGGGCCAGCCCGTGCTCTTTTTGTCATACTGTCGTGACAACATGAGACATCAGCAACAACATCACTAGCTTTTGCATTAGGTCACTTATAGTCATCAAATGTTGCCAACTTAATTTCAGTGTATATTAATTTTTTCCCTCTTGTACGTCAAATGTCCCGTCACATTCTCGGCCACCCGAAGTTGTGCTCATCGGCGACGTCCCCTTTGATTGTCTCTTCTTGAACTAAGCGCAAAAGGGCAGTGTGGCAACAAACAGCGGTTCCAGCCTCTAATGGCAAGGAAGCTCTTCAGCTCTCCTATGTTCACGAGGTCCCCAATGATGAGACTAATGGTGTCTCCATTGGCTGTGCAGCCGTGGTCTTCGGCACATGCCCCGCAAAGATCACCGGCTCGCAGCTTACGGAGGTCACCAGCACAAAGCCCAGTCTCGCATAATCATGGTAATTACTATGGACCTCAACTTTTACACATGAGGCATTTCTGTTCAACAACATTTGTACCATGTTTCATATCATGTTTTAACTAATTATTTTATATTTAGTAATGGCAGGTAAACCGAGAAAGCTGAGATCTACAATATGGTAGGATATTGATCCTATCTATCAAGATGGTAAAGTTACGCAAGGCTGTTGCAAGCATTGCTGTGGGGTTCACACCTACCCCTTTACCTTCGCAACCTGAGGTTGGGTGAGGGCTTACCACAGGAAAGAAGAAATGAGAAAGTGGGGAAAGAGTCCCCCTCCCCTTGGCCTTGGGGTTGTTTATAAGAGATTGCTCAGGTTACAAGTCCCACTAGCCGGGCTATATAAGCAAAGGCATGTAATCTCTTTGGGGGTAAGCAATCAATAAAAAATAGTCCCTATCTATCTCTCTCCACCGCCTCCACATGCGCCGCCGCCCGCAACCGCCGCCCGCCGCTGCCGCCGCCCGCCGCGCGCCGCCGCCGGCGCCGTCCCCCTCGTCACCACGCCGCCTAGAGCCGCCGTCGTCGGGACACAGCCGCTCCCTACGCACCTTCTCCGCCTCGCCTACCGTTGGAGGCGTGTCACAACCGCCCAATCGAACTGGTCTGTGACACATACCCATGGATTTAGAACCATGAAAGTCATGTGGAAAAAAATAAAAAAAATACTTTACAAGCAAACAACCATCACTTATATTTTTGCAGAAGTTCACTCACCAATTATTTCTATCTTATACTACATGAACAAGAGAAACAAAATTACAAGATACCGAAGTACTATATACATGGCCATTTCTGCCCATTTCACCGATGCAGAAAAAGTCCATACACGGCCACTTGTTGTTGAAACCATTCAGGCAACAAGCCAAGCAACATTGGTTTTCTAATGAGACTGTTAATGCCAATGTCTCATATATATGATACGAGATGTTCTGAATCTGAAGAAACGAGAGCCACTCTGACTCAGAGAAGATGCTGTGCAGGCTTCGGAAGGCATTGCTTTCAAGGCTTTCAAGTTCCTGTGGCTGCAATTTGGCAGTGGACATTCTGACAACCGTCTCAACAGAGAAGTGAAGCGAAGAGCACAAGGCTTGAGAATGAGATAGAAGCAACAATCGGCAAAAGTCCCCTCCTGACGTGTGCCAACTGCCAAGCCCCAAATATTCAGTGCCCGGTGCCGGATTTGGCGGCGGCTCCCAGCTCACAAGGGTGCCGGCGGATCATTTGCGCGAGCAGGGTGCGGACAGGTGCCTCCCTCCGCCAGTGGGCCGGTGGCTCGCGGGGATTCACCCACGACGCTGAGGCCACTACTTGTTAGGGCATGTACAACCCATCTTTAAGAGACGTCTATGTGACATGAATTTTGCAAAATAACCCCTTGCATGTTGCAGACGGGTGAGGTCGTCGTTTGATGAGACGATGATGTGGCTCATTCTCCCATGCAAGAGATGGCAGGTGAGCAACCCGTTGTATGGTGTTAGTGCACGAAGGATCTCGCACGATCAGATCCTAAGGCTGGGGTGCATCCGTGATCTAGTCAACACTGAGAGTAGTGGCTGGGATGTGCTGGTGCATGCATGAGAAAAGATTTTTTTTGAATTGTCCGGTGCATGCGCATCACAGTTATAGATCACTATATAGTCAGCCATTGTATAACATGTCTTTATAATTATCTGTTCTAAAGCTAGTGGGTCGTCCTCCTGGGCGACTCGGGAGACACAGCCCCGCCGCCCCGGCCACCCCCCACGCCGCCTCCTGGCCGCCGCTGCCGCAGCGCTTCCATGACTAGCGGTGGCGGGCGGCATGCCGCTGGTGACCCAAAAAGGCAGCCCGGGCGACACCTTCAACTCCACCCTCTCCTTCCCCTCTCTTTTTCCCCAACAGTTGGATAAAATCGGTGAGCTCAGATTTCCGGCGGCGATGGCGAGCAAGGTGGCCACTCCTCGTGCCGGATCTGCGTTCCCTGAGGCCGGATCCATCATCCCCCGCCCTAGATCTGCTGCCCTTGGGCTGCTCAATGCCGGCCTTGGTAGCTCACCGGGTCTGGCCGGCCGGATCTGGTTCTGTGCGTCGCTGCCGTCCACCCGAGCCCCGTGGCGGTGGCGACGGAGGAAGGCATGGCAGGGGCGCAGGCGTTTAACACCTCTGGTTGGTCACGCGGTCGTTCAAGTTCCCCACGACTCCCGATGGAGCATGGCCTCGTGGGCGCAGGGGTGACCAGCGAGCGGAGGCGGCGTCCCCACATCCGGCGGCGATGACGCCATGGCCTCTCCATTAACCGCGTGGACATCAGTGCAGCAGGTGCATCGCCTCCTGCGTGCGCGTCAACGCTCTCTCGGACATGCTAGTGGCCGGCTATCGCCTGCGGGCCTGTAGGCACCATTAGCCCACCGCGTTCGACTACTCGTTGGGCTTCAATGGTGGGCGGCTGGCCGACGGTGGCGGCTCCGCCGCCCCTGTCGGATCTGCGGTGCTGCGTGGTCAGCGAGCTGCGACGGCTTCATCTCCGGCCCGACGTGGGGCTGCTCGGCCTTTCATGGTGCGGGCGGCTTCATTTGCGCTTGTTACTGGGCCACCGGTGGTGATTGGCCCCGAGGTCGAGGTGAGCAAGGGGTTGCTCCGGCTCATGCCCTGGTTCTGAGGTGTTAGGCCTAGTTCATGGACTGTGGGAGCTTTGGTGAAAGCCTGTGCAACCGGCGGTGGCGCCTTCTGGCGCCAAGCACCTTCTTGGAGGTGTCGGCGTTGTCTCGCCCATGGCTATAGGTCGACCCCTATCCTCCCGGTGAAAACGCACTCCACCTCTCTCGGAGGCAGTGGTGACGGCGTCGATGACGTCGTGTCCCTCTTGAGGGCACCACTGTGGAGGGAAGCTTCCCCCCCCTGCCTGCTCTTGGCTTCCTATCGCCTGTCCTTTGAGCTCTCATGACATCCCTCGCCCCTCCTACCCCCTGGTTCCTTGTTCACCTCCTTTCTTTGTGCCTCCTTGTTCTCCTGGGTGAGTCTGGTCCTAGCTGTTGGGTGCTGCTATCCTAGATGAGTGTCCTCCTCGGGCGTCTCTACTCCGTCGACGCTCTCCCTTGATGGTGCCAGAAAAATCTTATGCGGGAGGTGTTTCCACCGCTGCCGCCTTTACCCTCCATGGTTTCCTCCTCATGGATGGCATAGAATGGTGGTACATGGGCCCGAATGTGCTGTGTGTCTCACCATCAGTTTGAGGGGAGGTCGTCGTGTCCGATGATCTCTGGTTTGCGTGACCAGCACCTCTCTTAGTCCCCTTTTCACTGGCCTGGTTCTCAGTTGGAGGATGACAGTGGAGCCGGCGTGAGTTACGAGGATTGGTGCACAACACAATGACCTAAGTGAAACCGGCGAGCATGCTGTTTGGCGGTGGCTCAATTCGACGATCGGCTGGCGTCTCTCGGTCTTGGTTTAGGCTTCTCCTCGGGTTTGTGTTTGTGTTGTTCTTGCTCTTGCTTGTAGCGGTGTTTCTGTTGGTTTTCTAATCTCTATCACCTCTTCGTATAATCCCTTTGCCTTCGGGCATGTTGTTCCTGTAAACTCTTCTTGTACTCTTGCCCACGGGCACATTCTGTACACCGGCTTGCCGGAATCAATGGAATATAATTCAGGTGGGGGTTGAACCCGACTTACTCAAAAGAAAAATTATATGTCCTTAGATGTCAAAAACTTATAGACATGAGGTTGTCTATAACGCCATGACTATTTATCTGTCCTTAGCAGATTTATATATTGCAAACCACATCAGCCCAGATCGAACGCCATGACTATTTATTCAATACCATTACATTAACAATTATTTTCCCTCCATTAATAGACCATTAGAAAGATTATCGACGGCCTTCCACAACACTGTCCGATACACTGGCTATGCTGGGCATCGAGGGCTGCATGCGGGGCACATAATCTGACACTCTGCCCTTGTCCAGTAGCAGTCACGGTTCACATTACAGCAATAGCAGTTACGGTCTCCCTGACATGTATAGTTTTTTTTTTTTGACCACCATAAGGCAAGCTTTATTGATGATAAAGGATAGTTACATCTCGAGCTACATCCCCCATTATGAATTCTGGGGTTTCATCTATCCAATTACATGAAGTTTGAGAAATAAAAGCTTGCCTAGCTAAAGCGTGAGCCACCGAGTTTGCTTCACGATCGATATGCATAATTGAAATATTTGTAAAATCTTGCCACATACCCATGCATTCATCATAAATAGCCATTGCCGCGGATCCTGAGAAGCCTCCATCTTGGACCGTCATCGCCACTTCCAAACAGTCAGTTTGGACAATCATGTTGTTTACACCAATTGTTTGTGCCAGGATTAGGCCATCCCGAAGAGCCCAAGCTTCGGCCGAATGGGCGTCCACTATATGAGATAAAAATCTGTTAGAAGCTGCAACGACTCCGCCATTGTTATCCCTGATCACCACCCCAGTGCTACCACAGTGTCGGTGTATATCAAAGGATGCATCACAGTTCATAGCTAGAAATCTCTCTCTTGGTTTTTTCCATCCCTGCCTGATTTTAGCTGGTTTCTTATTCGCTATCTTGTAGTTCATTGTCAGGGCAGTAATGGACATTGCCGATCTATAGGGACTTTGAATTTGTTCACCATGAGCAAACCTTCTCCTCTCCCACCAGATATACCATGTCAGGACGAGTTCGGTTAAGCCCACGCTGAGACCTTGCGCCATCTCCCTCTTCTGATAACAGCTTCAATTACCCCAGCCGCCGACTGTTCATTGTCCGACAATAGCTCTAGTCTTCCCCAAACACCCATGGCTCGCCATACAGCTTTTGCCCGATCGCACTCAAATAACATGTGCTTAGCATCTTCCCAATTCGACGAGCAAAAAGGGTATGAAGAATCATCACCAATATGCTTTGTAACCAGGACAGCCCGACATGGGATGTGGTTATGCATAATTCGGCGTCCATGAATTTTGATTTTTCCAGGAACATCAGTTTTCCATAGTTTCTTCCAAACCACTTCCCTCTGATCCGCATCTTGGACACGAACTCCATTCTCATCAAACTTCCAGGTCCACTGGCAGTGATACGCCGATTTAACTGAGAACAACCCATTCTTGTTGAAGTGCCACGCTACAAGATCCTCTCTATCATTCATCAAAGGAATCTGTAGAATACGGTGCGCATCAACTGAATTGAAAATTGAACTCACTAGATCAACATCCCATTGCCCCGTCGCCGGGTCAATTAGTTCTTGAACCTTTGTAACAATATTCCTCCCTCTTGTCGACTGAATTTTCAAATCCGGACTGTTTGGGATCCATTTATCTTCCCAAATATCAATTTTAGAGCCGTCCCCCACTCTCCATATATAGCCTTCCTTGAAACATTCCAACCCTGCCAGCACACTTTGCCAAGTGTAGGAGCTCCCTTGCTTTGGTTTTGCATTTAACAGGTTACAATCCGATAGTACTTTGCTCGAAGGATGCGAGCACACAAAGAATCAGGATCAGCCATAAGCCTCCAAGCCTGTTTTGCCAGGAGCGCTAGGTTGAAGCTCTGCAAATCCCGAAAACCCATGCCTCCTTTGCTCTTTGGCATACATAGCTTCCACCATTGTTGCCAATGAATATGTTTCTTCTCTTCCCCATCTCCCCACCAATATTGAGAAATAGCATCGGTAACTCCCTTACAAATTTTGTTTGGGAGTCTGAATACCATCATGGCATACACCGGTATTGCTTGGGCAACAGATTTGATCAAGATCTCTTTCCCTCCTGTGCTGAGCAACTTTTCTTTCCACCCTGACATTCTGCTGCGTACACGGTCAATCAGGTGCCAAAAGCAATCAGTCCTATCCATCCCGATCAGGGCTGGTAGGCCTAGATATTTGTCAGATATCGATTCAGTCACAATATTCAGGGTGGTGCATACATCTATCTTATCTTCTAGAGATGTATTCTTAGAGAAGAAAATACTAGATTTGCCTTCACTGATCTTCTGACCTGACATGTATAGTTAGCACAGAATATAATAGTGACCTTGTTCTCTGGAGGGACCGATCATCGATGTGTCCCTGACCAAAAGACATTTTAATTTCTTGTTGGTAGAATTATTTAGGTAAGTGTGTGTCTCCAGTCTTGGAGAGCGCGGGACTACCTATAGGAGAAAACCTTTTGTCATTACATCAGGAAATAATGCACACACACATACAAGTTAACCAAAGGACAAGATGAGGACGTAAACTTACAAGGGAAAGGAAAGGACACAAAAAGAACGAAGGACAAGATTGCCATCACATACAAAATGTTGGCGCAACAGCTCTTCATGTTGTATCTCTGTATTTTTCAATCAGACTTATGTTTGCTGGGTTGCACAATTGAACTTTATAGCTTAGTACGTGTAATAGATATCATATAAAGTTGTCTTTCACACTTTTCATTGAATTTGGCAATTATTAATGTATGTTGGCGCTAGAACGCCCGACGGACCAGGAACGACGTCGTCGGTGGCGACCGTGGTGATCACGGCGAGGACGTTAGTAGATGGAATCGATCAAACTTGTAAAAGCCAGAAGATATGGATTAATGCTGCCAACCCGCAACTCGACCAAACTTCCTTTATTCATATATATAGACCTAGAGGTCTAAAGACTCCCCACGCCGTAACGGGGACGGGACGACTCACCGTTTCTTGCGGTGGACGCCACATGCGCCGTTCACGCCACGGCGCGGCCGGACTGTCGACTCCGGATGGATTACAACTGAGCATGTCTACAATCGTATCCTCCTCTACCCTGACTAATGCTAATCCTTAACTGAAATGAAAGATTACAGACTCGATGCAACTAATTGGCTAACAAATCACCCCTAATTGGTTGCACATCGACGGCGCCAAGAGAATTCCTGAGCTCCACGGGCGGACACGCCCAAGCGGCCGTGAAGATGTCGGCGAGCTGATCAACAGTCCCAACATGTTCTACCTCCACCTTGCCTTGCTCAATGCATTCACGGATAAAGTGATACTTAGTATCAATGTGCTTGCTTCGATCGTGATGCACAGGGTTCTTACTTAGGGCGATCGCGGACATATTGTCCATCTTGAGCTTCACTGGCGTCTCCTTCGCTCCCAACACATCAGCTATTAGCCGGCTCAGCCACACACCTTGACACGCTGCTGCTGCTGCTGCAACATACTCAGCCTCGCATGAAGATAACGCTACAATTTTCTGTTTCTGCAAAGCCCAGGTCACCAGATTGCTGCCAAGGAAATAGACTACTCCCCGTAGTGCTTCTCCTGTCTTGTAAATCTCCTGCAAAATCACTGTCACTAAACCCCCAAGAGAATAGGTTTCAGATCAGTGCCTTTCGCATAACTGCAGCCATATCCCATGGTGCCTTTCACATATCTCAGCACACGCAGCAACAGCTGTCCAAAGCTCCTTGCACAGGGCTTCCATGTATCGTGACAACACCAACCGAATAAGCTAGGTCAGGTCTGGTATTGACAAGATACCCGAGGCTCCCTATTATGCTTCGTATGCGTCACATTCTTGGCTTCACTCTCCCTTCCTTTGTTGAGCTTCAGTCTTGCTTCCATAGGCGTGTCACATGGATTACAGTCTTTCAAACCTACACCCTCCAATATTTTCAGCGCATATGAGCTTTGACTGATCGTGATCCGTCACTTCCTTGCTTCACTTCGACACCCAAGTAATAGCTAAGGAGACCGAGGTCACTCATCCCGAATCTTTTCTTCATCTCTTCTTTGAACTGAATTATTTCGTAAACTTCAGGACCCAAGATTGTAAGTGTACTCCGCCTCTGCATTTGGAGGCGGGAGACAACCCGGTTGCCCGCTTGGGCGACCCGGGGGACGAGGTTGCCGCCAAGGAAGCCCGGCGCGTGGCCGGAGGTAGAGCGGCGAGTGTCCGACAGCCAGCCCGGTCGGCGTCGGTGTAGACAACGAGCTCGGTGGAGGGTGACCGGTGGATCATCGAGCCCGAGTCAAACGGTGCCCGCGGACATAGCGGAGAAGGCGCTTCATCGCGGCAAGATGTGGTGCCCGGGGATCATGCAAGTGAAGACGGACCTGGCGAGCTAACGTCTGCTGATGTCGGGCTGGTGAAGGTGAGGTGCGCAAGGCACCGGCCAAACTCCGAAAGGCGATGGGATCCGCCACGAGGTCGCCTTCATCGCGAGCTTTGCCCGGTATCAGGCGGGTAGCACATGGGTGACACGGCATCATCTCAGCCCGCTCGAGGATGTCGGAGCATCTTGTCGGCGGGTGCGGGAACAACCCCGGCGGGCGAAGTCTCCACAAAGACCCCGTGAAGTGGTGAAGTGGACCGAGATCCTTCATGGCAAATTCCCTTTGCAAGGCCGATATGACACGCCAAGAAGCTGCTGGCCGGAGGCTGTGGAGGACAATATCATCAACATAGAGTAGCGGTGGGCGGTCTCGGCCCATGGCGATAGACAAACGAGAGAAGTGTCGGACTTGGCCTCGGAACCCCAAGGTGAGAAGGTAGGTGGCAAACCGAGAGTACCAAGCACGAGGAGCCCGCTTCGGACCATATAGTGACTTGTTGAGCCGGCAAAACCCGTCAAGCCGACCGAGTCGACAAACCCTCGCTGGGCCGACCGCGCGAAACTGTCTCTCGCACAAGGTGCCATGGAGGAATGCATTCTTGACATCTAGCTGATGCAATCGCCAAGAGCGAGAGAGAGAGCAAGTGAGAGGATCGCGCCTCGTAAGCAGGCTTGACCACCGGATCAAGGTCTCATCATAATCAACCCCCGCGGCTGGTAAAGCCTCTCAGTACCCGGCGAGCCTTGTAGCGTTTCGACTGCCGTCGGCCCGACGCTTATGCGCCGAGATCCACTTGTGACCACATTGCCACTGGACGGACGCGGCACAAGGTCCCACGTGCGGTTGACAAGAAGAGCCTCATGCTCCTCTTCCATCGCCGCCCCGGTTAGGATCCGCCAATGCAGCGAGGACGAGAGGTAGGAATCGGAGAGACCGGGCGGATTGCTCTCGGTGGCGGAGAGGGCCGCGGGACGGAGAACCCGCCGTATGGCGAGTCACCATCGGGTGAGTGTGACGGGGGCAGCCCGGCGGCGATCTGCGGGTGGTAGATCACGTGGGTAACCACGGATCTGCCGTGGTGGAGGAGGTGGGGGGCGGTGGTGGAGGAGGCGGGCCGGGTCCGGAGGCACGGCGCCCGGGGGACAGCGACGAGATGTACACTGCGTCGGCTGCCGCGCTGGGGTCCGACTGCGAGGGAGGGGGCAAGCGGGCTGGGGGGCGCGCGGCGTGGCGCGGCTCAGTCCTCGGTGCCGCGCGTGGGCGCAGCCGGGTGTTCCCGAGGGCCGCCGTGGGCGCGGCGCGGGGGCACCGGGGCGCTCGGGGCCCAACCCCGGGGGTGCCGGGGCGCGCGTGGCGCGGGCGAGGGCCGCCCCGGGGCCGCGTGGGTGGCGCGAGCGGGGGCAGCCGGGGACGCGCGTGGCCTGGCTGGGTGGCTGGAGCACACGTGGAAGGGGGGGGAAGGTAGCGGTGGCTGAACCCGCCGGATCGACAAGCGGGGACTCGGCTCGGCGGGTGGAAGGGTGGAAGAGGTGGAGTACGGGAAATCCGACTCGTCGAAGACAACGCGTGCCGGGGAGATAAGCACCGGCGAGAAGTGAGGTCATAGCAACGGTACCTTATGATCGGGAGTAGCCAAGAAACACACACCGTGTCGACGGGGCGGCGCCAGCTTGTGAGGAGTAGTGGCGGCGAGGTTAGGGTAACAAGCACAACCAAAGACACGGAGGTGATCATAGCGAGGAGGTGTCTGCAGAAGAGGGCGTGGTGTGGAGTGGGAGCCGGGAGAGGCCGTGGAAGGAAGCCGGTTGAGCGGGGTAGGTGGCGGTGTGGAGGCTCTCGGCCCGAGGCGCGGGCGGGGCTTTGAAGAAGGAGAGTGCGCATGACATCGTTCGGTGGTGCGAATCATCCGCTCGAAATTTGCCGTTACGGGAAGAGGTGTGTACGGGCAAGACATGCGGAGCTGAACACCATGAGCGAGAAAGAAGGAGCGGGAGGTGTTGTTATCGAACTCACGCCCGTTGTCACACCGGGCGCCTTGATGGTGAGGCCGAACCGAGTGGGACACCAGGCAAAGAAGTGGAGGAGGGTGGAAAAAGTCTCGGACTTGGCGCGTAAAGGGAAAGTCAAGAGTAGTGAGAGAAATCATCGAGTACGACCGGATAATACTTATAGCCGGAAATTGTAGGAATAGGAGAAGTCCACGGATCACGGTGAACAAGAGCAAAGGCATGCGTCGCACGCCAAGAAGAAGAAGGAAAAGGAAGGCGCACATGGCGACCCAATTGGCACACATGGCGAGATGCTCATCGAAGCCCGAGTGCAAGGAAGGTGGGCACTCGACCGAGCCGAAGCCAAAGCATCGCGACGGGGTGACCCGAGCCCGGCGGTGCCGGGTAGAGGGAAGAGGGAGTAGTGGCAAGGGCGCAGCGAAGTGGAAGGCGGTATAGTGGAAGCGGAAGGCGAAGGGAGTAAAGGGGTCCCGAGTCGTCACATCGGAGGAGTGGGCGTCCCGTAGGCGGAATCCTTCACGGTGAGACCGGTAGAGTCGAATTCAACGAAACAAGAGTTGTCGGCGATGGCGGCGGATGGAAAGAAGGGTTATGGACGATCCGAGGGGAGCAACAAGGACGAGCGGGGAAGGCGAAAAGGACCGGAGGCTGAACCCACGGAGGTGGCAAGGAAGACAAGACCCATTCCCAACCATGATCGAGGAGGGACGGGGGAAGGGTGAGGAGGGCGAGAGAAGAAGGATGCCGGCATGAGGGTAGTGTGGAAGGAAGCCCCGGTCGGCGATCCGCCGGTGCGGGAGTAGGTGCAACCCCATGGTGCTAAAAGAGTGCGCCCGGATGCGCCCGGAGGCCACCCCCAGGCCCGGGGCCCAGTCGGGCTGACGGACGAGAGAAGGCGGGAAGGGCCTGAGCGAGTAAGGGCCACCGGCGACCATGGCGGCCATTTGTAGGCGGGAACGAGGCCCGCCAGCCGAGGCGGTGCCCTTGCCATGGAGTTGCCCGAGGATGGCGGGCGGACCTCCCGGGCCGGTCGGGGAGCCCCGTCGAGGAGAGCCGCTTAGCCGCGAAGGGCACCGGCAAAGTCTGGCCCGGCCGCGTCGGCCGGTCGGTGGCGCCCCGCGGCCCCAGGAGCAGGGAGGGCGGGCGATAGGAGTATCACCGGCGGTGGTGGCAGGGCGCTGGGGTGCCGCCGCCCGATGGGTATGGCCACGTCCCCGCACCGTGCCTGCCCGGGCCCGGCGCCCTCGGCGGTGGTCTTTGGGCGGCGGCCCGGGGCGAGAGGCGGTCTGGCGGAGCCCGAGGAGGTGGGGGCCCGCGTGGCCCCTCTATCCGGTGGCAACGGGGCCGGCGGGTGTCTGCTTGTATAGCCGCCACGAGGGAAGGGGAAGGGCGGTGCCGCGGCGGCTGAGCGGCGCCCGCGCCCAGCGCGCCGGCCGCGTCAAGGGCGAACCGGCGCCCGGCGGCGCCTGAAGGCACATCGAGGGGGCATCCCCGGTGAGCACCAGATCGGCGGTGTGCCCGGCCGGTATTGCGGGAGGGCTGCCTAGGCCGGTTCTTTGGAGGGGCGCCCGGGCCCAGGCGCGCGGCGGGAGGGTCGTCGGTGCCGCGGCCCCATCGGCGCCCCACCGGGCCCGCCCCGCTCAGGCTGCGCCTCCGGCGCGTGTGCCGTGCGGCGGCGGTGGTGCGGCAGCGGCAAAGAAAGGCCGGCCGCTGCGTGGCCGGGTCGCCCGGGGAAGGAGCGTCGGAGGGGCGGCCCAGCCGCCCGGCGTTGAAGAGAGCCGGCCGGCGGCAGCAAAAACCCGCGACACCTGGACGCGCCGCACGGGTGTAGGCCGCGCTGCTGACGCTGCGAAGAGGCAGCGTGGGAGGCGATGGGGGAAGGAAGAGAAGGGAAGTGGTGCCACCGGTAGGGGAAGGAGGAGAGGGGAGGTAGCGGCGCACAGAGCTCAGACTGCAACGGCCGGCCGGCCATGGCCAAGGCGGCGGGGCGGAAGGGTCGGGGAGCGAGAGGACCAAGGAAATTAGGGCTGATACCATGTAAGTGTGGAATATTCTTCTCTATTCCTCCAAACCCTAGAAGGGTGGGCAATATAGTTCTTTGTACATGGGCCACATGGGCCTAGCCTCATGGGCCTTTACACATATACACTAACAAAGATGATTAAATCATCTACATACACCCCAACGATTAGGAACGAATTCTTGCCATCTCTTACGTACCGCGGCATTGTCTAGCTTGCTCTTGAGCGAATCCAAGAGCTACCGGCTCCTTATCAAGTTTAGAATTCCAAGCACGAGGTGCCCGACGCGGCCATATAATGCCTTTCTTAACTTCAAAGCACCTTGTCACCCCCTCGCCAACTATAAAGCCAGGTGGTTGCTTTGCATCGAACACCGTTTCGGTGAGATCTCCATTCAAAAAACGCGGATTTAACATCCATATGGTGTACCTCCCATCCACCTTGTCTTTGCCAATGCAAGTAACACTCGGCAGTCTCAATTAGAAAGCAACGGGTGCAAATACTTCATCGAAATCGACACCTTCTCGCTTGCACGTAGCCTTTCGCTACAAGTCTCGCCCTTGTGCTTGACAATCCTCCCCAGGGTCCTTTTTAACCTTGAATACCCACTTGAGGCCGATGGCTTTTCGGTTTCTTGGGAGATCACTCACATCCCAAGTTCTGTTTGCCTCGATTGCCTCCATTTCAGGTTTGCATAGCATCCCTCCAACATTTTTCGGTCGAGGCGACCAACCGAGCTAGGCTCCTCGGCGCAATCAAGCACACTCCAACGTACTCCAACTCCACAGGCTCAGTCGAATCTAACAGCTCGGTATCATCCTATACCGTTGTGGCACACCTTCTCGAGTCAACCGACCCTCACTGTTGGTGGGGTTGCCCATTGAACTTGATGACCACCGCCTTGTGTTTGAGCTACTAGCGGTGTGAATGCCCGAGGAGTGTGTGGTGACTCACTAACCACACCCCCCTTGTGATGGAATTGATGCAACAGGAGATCCCGGCTCGGTCGATCCATCGCCGGTCTCTCGAATCAGGTACACTGCTTGCCTATTGTCGGATCTCGCTCTGATCTTTGTCTTCATCGGAGTTCGGAAAGCTGAAAAACGATGGCGGCTGTCCTTCGTTCTTTGCCGGTTTTACATTCTTGTCTCCCCAATTCCAACACTTCTTCTCGTTGAACACAATGTCCCCGGACACTATGAGCTTCTTCTGCACTAGATCATAGATTCGATATGCCTTTTGCCCGGTTCATAGCCAATGAAAACTCCAGGAACGCTTCTGTCCGCCAGCTTACTGATGCTCGGACCAACCCGTTTGGCATACGCCACGCACCCGAATGTTCGTAGATGACGAACTCCAGGTTTCTTGCCAAACCAAGCCTCATAGGGAGTTTTTCCATCCAAACTCTTGGTCGGTGCTCTATTTAACAGATATCTTTCGCAAACCAAGCACGCCTCCCCCCAAACTGTCCCGCACCTTCATGCTCTTCAACAGACAACGAGCCATCTCAACCACAGATTGGTTTCTACGCTCGACTACGCCATTCTGCTGCGGAGTATAGGGTGCAGTTGTATAACGCTTTATACCTTCAATGTTGCAGTACAATCAAACACCCCGAATTGAACTCTCCCCTGCAGTGTCGATCCGAACGCCTTCAACCTCCTTCCACTCTCAGTTCTCGCTGCAATTTTCACCTTCTTGAAACTAGCCGGTAGCTTCATCTTTGTCTTCGCACTTCTAACCACATGAATCTGCTGGAAGTCGCCTACCACAAGAAAAAATACAGCCTGCCTCCGAGTGTGGCGGTGTGTGATCGGTCCACACAAGTCACCGTGCACTAGCTCCATCCCGAGCTTGCACGATATCATATGCTCGTGGGGAACGGCCTACGGTGCTTTGCTTACCCGGTGCACATCCGTCACAGACCTGCTCCCCACTGAATCAATGGGATGCCATCCACCATGCTTCTCACGCCTAAGTCACGTAAGGACCTGAAATTTAAATGCCCATACCGTGCGTGCCAAAGCCATCTTTCTTCCTCCATCTTTGTCATGAGAGACGGATAGGTCTTTGTCGGGTTCACCTTCATCACATACAAGCGGTTCTTCCTTTCAGCCCTGATCAACAAGTTGAGCCCATCACGCGTGCGCTCAAACACCTCCATGACGCCATGATCAATCTCGACTCGGCACCCAGCTTCCTCCAGCTGCCCCAGGCTCACAATATTACAGCGTAGCGATGGGATATAGTACACCTCGGTCAGGACTCTATGATCTTGGTTCTTTCCTTGGATCGTGGCAGCACCGATCCCACTGATTTCAACCTTTGATCCATCGCCCGAACCCGACGACGCCCTTGATCTGTTTCATCCGATGCCAAGCATCCCAAGAACCTGTCATATGATTAGTAGCCCCGGTATCCAACACCCATGCTCCTGCTTCATACTTGGATGGAAACACCTTCTCCTGATTCAGATATACGGCGCTGTTGTTTTGCTCCGTGGTTTCGAACCACGTTACACACACCTCTTGCGCGACAAGTAACGCACCATCACCTCCTTCATTATTGACATGATGCGCTTTGCCTCCCGGCGCTCCCTCTTGCGGCTTCTTGCACTCCTTAGCAAAATGCCCATAGATCCCGCACTTGAGACACCTTCCTCTCCGGCGTGGAGTCCCCATAGACGTAAGTCTACGGTTTGAGGCTCACCACCATTGTTGCCATTGTCACGAGGTTTATCTTTGCTTCTCCTTCTTCGCATTGTGTCCACCGCCTCCACCAGATTTAGATGTGGACGATTCGATGGGTCATCGCGGCTCCTATTCTTTGCAGCCCACTCTTCCTCTGTCAAAAAAGAAGCTTCCCTGTCTTCTCCGTGATCTTCTCCCCATCGGGCTCAAATCTGGCCCGAAGCCGCTCTCAGATGACCAACCAGCTCCTCGATTGTCATCTTGGTCAAATCTGAGAACATCTCAATCGCCACGGCTACCACCGCTGTCTTTGTGATGGTACAACTCGTAGAAACTTCTTGACCACGCGTGTGTCTGTGATGCTCTCTTCTCCCAGCCCCTTTAAATCGGTGACGAGCTTGGTAATACGGATCGCGAAATCATCGATCGTCTCTTCCGGCTTGAACGCGATGGACTCGAATTCAGCTAGAAGCTTCTGGGCATTAACTTCCTTCACACGGTCTGCCCCCAGACGCATCTTCTTGATCCCCTCCCAAGCCTCCTTGGCCGACTTCTTATTGAGCAACATGGAGTGCATATCTTGCGGTACAATCGCGCAGCATGGCGCCCAGCGCCACGATCCTTCCGACGTTCCACCTTGTCGCTCGATTGCTTCCCATAGAAACATCCCTCGAGATTGCAATTTGGATGTGCGGCGCCCATCCTTGATAGTTGGTACGGGTTAACATCGGCCACATCAGGTTGCCTGCCGCCTGATTGTAAGCCCGTTCCATGATATCCTTATCCTTGTCAACATCACCCATGGTGACCACGCCGGTGTTCACAGCTCCTCCTTCTCCGACGAGGCCAACGACTGCCTCCGATCTCCTCTACTGCACCTCGCAACCACCGAACGCACCCTCCTCGGCTCCGATACCACGTGTTGGCGCTAGAACGCCCGACGGACCAGGAACGACGTCGTCGGTGGCGACAACGTGGTGATCACGGCGAGGACGTTAGTAGATGGAATCGATCAAACTTGTAAAAGCAAGAAGACATGGATTAATGCTGCCAACCCGCAACTCGACCAAACTTCCTTTATTCATATATATAGACCTAGAGGTCTAAAGACTCCCCACGCCGTAACGGGACGGGACGACTCACCGTTTCTTGCGGTGGACGCCACATGCGCCGTTCACGCCATGGCGCGGCCGGACTGTCGACTCCGGATGGATTACAACTGAGCATGTCTACAATCGTATCCTCCTCTACCCTGACTAATGCTAATCCTTAACTGAAACGAAAGATTACAGACTCGATGCAACTAATTGGCTAACAATGTATACTTTGCTCTGTGGGAAAACAATGATCGCAAAGCCTCAAATAGATTGTATAATTCTATATCTGAGTTTAAGGAACTGTAAAATTCGTAATGCAGTCCAAGTGATCTATTAAGAATGATTGATAGTCATTAACCTTTGCCAAATTTATGTGCTGGAATTCGGGACCCATTAGCTAATTTTATATTTATTGGCACATACAACTAGGTTGCAATCAATTTACGATGACTGCAATGCGGGTCACCTTCTTCTTCTTATATACATGGTATGCTGTGCAGCTACTAGTAGGACTCTGCAATGCGTGTCACCATCTTCTTGTTATATATATTCGTTAGCTACAAAGCCACAGTGTGCACTGTCTAGCATAAGGTTGCATTATCTAGAGGTGGTCACAATACCAGATTCATACATCACTACCAAATGTAGACCTGACATCACTGCCAGAATCAGATCTGGTAGAATGGACAATCAACACTAACAGGCAAGCATATTGTGGCCAGTTCAAGACCTGTCAGTATTAGAATCATATAGCATTGCCAAGACTAGCCACCAAGTAGCAGTGATTAAAACATATTTGTTTCTATTTCAAATTGATGACATCAATATTATCTCAAGCATCCATTACAACACCTGTGGCAACATAAATGATGCTATTTCTTAACCACATACTTTTAAGTCTTATATTGTATATATAACGCTCTAAATGTCAAACTGGTTTAGGAAAAAAGTGTTACTGGCTCTGTTAGTAACATATTTTATTTTGTGTTCCAGTTGCCCATGTTACTATATAAACTGGTTTATTGTAACACGTAGACTTGTCTACAAGAACATTTGTCTAGTGGTACAATGATTTTTGTTGTAACACTTTTTTTTAACACTTCACAATATGATAGAATGCATATAGTTTGCAACACATTTATTTATTTATTGGAACATTTGTCTTGTGTTACAAGGATATTAATTGTAACACTTTTTCAGTTATAGTAACACACATCTACGTTATGGTAGAGCACAATATGGTTTACAAGATATTCAGGTTGCAACACTTCTTTGTATCTATTGTAACATATTTGGATTATCACACAAAAAGTTTCTTTTAAGCTATACATGTGGCACATAGATTATTATATAATCACAGAAATATGACATATTGCAATATCGCATAAACCACACATTTCCAAAATCATACATGAACCACGTATTGTAGAAACGATTTCAAACATAGTCCTTGTTCAATACAAATCATAGCATATGTATATTACAATATGGTTCTAGGGAGGAAACACACATAGTCCACACTAGAAAGAAAAATTCAAGAACTAGCTCGGATTCCCAAAGTCCATTTCTTCTTCTTGTACACATTGATGTAGAAATTCGACCATTAATTAATCGGTTCAACATGCAAAGAAAATGTAAGTTGTAACATTGAAAATTAAGCAATAAATGTACATTGATGTCAAGTTGGGAAAGCAAGTTTTGAACATACAAATAAATGGTAGTATCAATTGACAATGCTTAAAATATATTGAACACGATATAAAAGAATATAACCTCAGCTAGCAAACAACAGAAAGACACTTCGATCCTCTGGTGTAGACTCCACAGGACCGACTGAGTTGATGAGAAGCCTAACTTCCTCCTAGCGTGTGGGAAAATAGCAAGCGTGAGAATATGGGGTGTAATCTAGAAATGGCACAGGTCAGGAACAGAAATTCTACACATGTGCAGAAGTTCTAGCTTGTTGGAGATTATAACCTAAGGTAGAATTTCCAGATTAGTACTTCTTAGAGTTGGAGAGCCATAGACGCTTGCAAAGGGATGCTATATAGTGATCCTGAGCTTAGCTAAAATGAAATTAGTAGCAAATACTAGAGATTTGAACGAGTTATTTATATGTTTCACTGAAGACAAACTGCGTACTAGTGTGTGTGTGTGTGTATATATATATATATATATATATATATATATATATATATATATATATATATATATATCAAGGAAGGATTTTATTAGCGTACTAGTATGAGTTTCTCAGCACGCCTGCACCGGCCTGCCTCTACTCCAGCTCAGATGAGTAGTCTTCATTGGCCTACCAGGAGTGAAATTTGTAGAATGAGAAACTTTTGTTTTTTGTATCTAGAGGTTCAAGCCTTTGAATCAACATGTGAACAGTGGTGCTTTTGTGTTGGCATTTGCTCAATCACGGTTGTTGGACTTAGCCAGTTGAGCATGGTGAGTAGGGTCCCCTCAGGCGGTGCTCTGAGGGGAGGTGGAGAAAAAAATCGGCCAAGTGTGGGATTCCGGTCAAAAGAATACCAAGAGTCGCTTTGTATTAACAAAATCGGCCAAATGTGGGATTCCAGGTCAAAAGAATACCAAGAGTAAACTTTGTATTAACAACCTTACCAACCTCGCAACATGAGGGTCGAGGCCCTCTATTTATAGCTTTCAGTTACACATAGGTGTGAGATTACATTCATGCCCTTGGCATATTCTGAGAATATTAAGCTCACGGGCCCTCCCTAGGGCGGGGGGTAGAATCGTGATTTTTCCCGACGATTCTCTGGTGCTCCGGTGGCCCTGGCACCTGAATCTGAGGCGAAACCATCCAAAACCTTTTGTCTTCTGGTTCCCCGAGATAAAGGCGAAATGGAGGTCTGGAACCTCCGCCCGCCCCCATGGTCACGGGGCGTAGTTTTCCTCATTTGTAAGATGCTCCATTGTCCTCTGGGCCTTAGCATAGGTCGCGGTCTTACTGCCTAGCAACCTCCGCCAATCATGTAGGTTCCTTCGAGCATCCTGCACAACATCACTGATCCTTGGCGGGTTTGCTAGTTTCCGCGTTTTTTGAGTGCGAGCCTCCGCCTACTGCAGGGACCAAGTCCCAACAACGGTTTGCACTGGTTTTGCACAGTTGTCACCACGACAGGTGGCGTCTGGCAGCAGAACGGGCTAGAACTGTATGCTTCTACAGTTTTTATAATTCAAAATTGGCTTGCTTCTTCAAGCGGCTAATCGAGTTCTTTTATATATAGCTAAGTGGCTGGAATTCAGTTCATAACCACAAGTAGCTGATATATGTGAACCAATCTGAAATAAATAATAAGCTAATAACACTGACTTTCAGTCAAACTGAACTCCATACTACAACATTCCAAGTAACATACTAACAAATTAAGGTTTTGCTGATGCCGGCATGCGGCTGCGACTGACAAACTGTGGTTTGACAATAGCACGCAACAGAAAAGTTCACAAAGGAACTCACAGTGCAGAGAAACCAAGGATCTGGGTATTTTTTTGGTCATGAATCTGGATTCTGGAGTTAATTTTATTTTCGAAAAACGAACAAAAGGAATCCATCCCCGCAAGCAAGAGTTACTCGGGCATTTTCTTTACTACAAGCACGTACATGAAGAAATCAGAGCAAGACCAAGCCTGGACAGATCTCTGCCGATAGTAGACTCGAGAGGCAGGATCGATCGATGCCTGTTGCTGGCTCAATGAAGCGGCAGAGTTCAGAGCCTCTCGGGGACTACGGGAGAACAAGGAGGGATGGTGCTCACATTGCGTTTGTGCTCCAGTGCTCAACTGAGGCGAGAGACGAGATCACACTAGAGCCTCATATAAAAATATGTTGATCAAAGTTATTCACCCAAAGCTGTAAAGCTGTCCATTGATGAGGCAGCATGCTGTTTCTTTGATAGTAAATTAAAGCGGTTTTTGCTTCATTGATCAGGGGCGTTTTAGCAAAATTGTTTTTAGTATATGCTGACAACTGACTTCACTCTTATTGAAAAATTGAAGTGCGGAGAAAACACAGGAGCTCCGGCTCATGCTATATATATTGCTGGACCAGTGTGTGCAACTTACTCTACCAGAGCTCTGATCCCTCACAATATATAAGCCTAGAGCCTATATTTTCTGTTGCATTTCCCTGTGTCTTTCCCTTCCTTTCGCCCATTTAATCCTTCATCTGTTAGCGACTGAAAGTGCTGTTGTTTGAGTAGTGAAGACTGCGGTCAAGACATGGCGAGTTCACACGCAAATAGAAATGGGTGGCACAGGGAATAGAAATTCTACCAATTTGCTCAGCACTGTAGTGTACTAGTATCGGTAGGTGTTAGATGCAGGCTACTTCCTAGATGCAGAGTTGGTGCCATCAGCCCTAGAAGCTTTCAAAGAGGTGCCATGTAGTAAGAACTCCTAAGCTAATTAAACTGAAATTAGTATAAATATACTGGAGCTTTGGACCAGTTGTTATATGATTCAGTAAAGACAAACTACACACTAGCGTCGCTTGATTTTTCGTACTAGTATCGGTGTCTCAGCACCTTGCACTGGCCTGTCTCTGCACCTTGCCTGAAGAGTGTTCCATTCCATCTGCTAAATCTCGCTGTGCTCCGGGGGGCGGTGGGAAAGTTTCTGTGGTGCTGCCAGGCTCGATGGGAATTAGGAAAGGAGATGACTGAGCATACACTTTTCTATTTCTGTCTCTGTTTCTTCGTATGATTGGAATTTGTTTGCTCCTCTGAGTAGTCCGGCCGGTCAGACTCACTTCAGAATAGAGATGGAATGGAACTCAATGCTTGAATGATTATTGGTGATCGAATCTTGATACGTTAGGTAAAGGGACTGGTAATCTGTAATATTAACGGTGTTCTAGATGACCAGTAATTGGTAATTAATGAAAGCTGACATTTTGACTCATTCTTGTGCCCAGGCACTCAACCGAGCCGGGACACGAGATCTTCTTTGACGCGAGTTATTCATGGCACCTTAACAATCCATCGCCGAGTCAACCTGCCCGCATTTTATACTTCGCATGCTGCTGAATCGCGCGCCTTCAGGTATGTCATGGTGATCGCACACCGATACTGATCCAGTGCCTACAGCACGGTTGTGCGACAACGCGACCCATAGTCCGACTCCCGGTCGTTACGGCTCCTTCTCTGGTAGTGGCTAGCGGCCCCTTATGAAAACGGGTACCAGTTCACCACAGCCTGCTACTCATTGACTTGTCCAAAACTTGCTGATACATCTCATGCCTAGCCAAGACTTCTATCTAACAATTGCAGGTTACATGGCATGTTTTGTGTCCCGGATTTATGTGCTTGGATTTGTAATAATATGCAACGTACAGGACAAAGGATGCTGGAGATCAGGAGAGGAACTTCAGAGGAACAAGAATGCAGAGTTTGGATTGGGATGGATGCTAGTGATTTCTCATTCTCCATTTATATGCCTCTATGCCTCCTTTTCATTCCATGGCTAAAGGTTGTACAGAAGCTGTCATATATATCACACTGGCCGCCCCTGTCATTCTTTACCACCTCAAACTCATGTGTGGCCCTTTTAGTGAGGACAGTCATTATATTTTTTATTTTCAAGTCTAGTTAGAGGGACTTGGTGCTCAATAAAAATAGTCCATATCACACTGTTGTCCATCAGGGATTGGACACACTCTGCTATACTGAATAATTTGAAGGAAATAATATTGATGATGGTGTAGCAATATAAAGATGGAAAATGACAGTATTATGTAGCTGACATTACATGAAGAAGAATAATGTATAGCTTTGGGATACACTTACCTGTTTTCCCTCTATATGGATGGCTAAATGGGTTAATGTGAATGTAGATGGAGCTTTTCCTAAAGCAAATTAGTGATGCAGGTGTTATCATCACTGCTGGTAGTCGTAATGTGAAGTGCAGACAACGTGAATTAGTTTTCATTTAACATGTGACATGTGACATTATTGTAGATAAGGAAAACCTAGTGTCATGTGATAGATGCATGCAAAAACTAGCGATCCTATAGGTGTAATTGTTGAACAGATTGTTCTAGAATGGTGAAAAGTTAGCGATGAAAACGGATCGGATACGAATGGATATCAGTCATATTATATTTGTTTTCATATTTCTATCGGATTCAGATTCGGACATGGATAGTGTCCGGATACATATACTGAATCACGGATTGTCTTGGTCTGAGAGACAAATAATAAGTATCGAATACGGTCTGAATCGGATTCGAGAATGTCGAATAAAAATATCTATTCGGATATTGAGTAAAAGCAACATGGTCATGGGTCATTTGCGGACGCCGTGACTGCAAGCCCGACCGATGGAACGAACATGTTGTTGTTGGTATAGAATCTGTTGGGCTGTCCAATTGCCGTGGTCGGTGGGCTGTGGCGTCGCGGGCATGTGTATCACTGCTTCAGCCTTCAGCTATGTGAGGCAAAGTTTTTTGTCCCACATCGGCTACAGAGATCGGAGCGAATGAGGGGCAAGACACCGCACAACGAATTGCTTTGTTGGCCGGCTCTCTTCGGATACATCCGTTTTTGGCAGGCCGGATATATCCGATAAATTACCGGATTATCCCATATCTGGCGGATAATCATGATGTCATATTTGTATTTGGTATCCGTCTAAGATATTCATATTTGTATCTGTATTTGAAAAAAATATGCGGATATCCATATATCTATCCAAATTTAGTTCACATTTGTTCGGTCGAACGGACGGTCGAATAAATATCCGTACCATTTTCATCCCATAGCACAACAATGCCAACAGTGATTCGTCACTCTAGAGGTGACACAATAGCTCTCACTATAGTGTCAATGCTTCACACGAACCTCCATCTTATTGAGGCTCCATATAACGATGATGGGTGTGAAGTAGGAAGTGTTGAATCTTGTCCATTCTCTATAGGCTTGATGTCACTTATGTCCATGAACATTTTTCTGTTCATTTCATTCTAGTGGTCTACATGGGGTGGAAAGATAAATGGAGCCGATCAGAGACAAGCGGAAGCTGCTCAATCCTGAAAACCTAGACATATATATAGACCTTCCGGAATTCATGCTGAAATAGACACATTGTCCCTACCAACCACGTCACCAACCCAAGAGCCTCCAGAGCGCCTGGGAAGCATAAATTGGTGGCCATTAATGTCCGCAGACCTCTCGCCTGGTCGATCTTCTCTGTCTCCCTTATGACTCTACTGGCGGTCTGCCATGACCATGACCACCATGGTCGTTGCTTCATGTGAATGGGTGGCATCAAGGAAGACACGTAGCATGATGATTGATGTCCATGCTCGTTCACTCGGCAGCTGTGTGACGCAAGCAAGATAAGATGGATAGGTAGCATTGGCAGGAAACCCAACACAGACAACATGCAGGGCTGAGGGCACCCTTGGATGACAAGATCATGTATAGAGCCCAAATAAAATGGCCCACCCTTCTCTAGTCAATGGTCCATTTTTAACTACATCGTCTTTTGTAGTGCTTGTTTCTGTATGACCTATTTGGTAATCTAGGTAGTTCGATTGAGTTTTTTTTATTACAAACAATAGGTGTAAGATGAAATAGTAAGATTAGTTATTTCTGGCTAACATACTGTTCATGCATTTGCAGTGAGCTACATTAATTCCCGAAGTCATATGCATGAGTAATTAATTGCCTGTTGTGCTACTGTTATATACCCAGCACTACAGAAAAATCAGGCTTTGCTGATGGCACAACATTTTGCCGAGCACCGAAAATCGGGCGCTCGGCAAAGTGGAGTGGGTCTTTGCCGACGCCGTTCTCGCGAAAGGAAAACCCTTGGCAAAGATTGCTTCGCTGAGAGCAAAGGCCTCCGCAAAAGGTGGACCCTCAGCAAAGATGTACTTTGCCAAGAACCAGCTCTCGGCTAAGCTCCGGCCCTCGGGAGTGATATTGGCCAAGGTAACACCGTCCATAATGTTGATTTTGCCGAGCTCTCGGCGAAGTATGCGTACTGCTGGCAGCCCATCAATCGTGGTATTGATGGCCCCATGGAGCATAGCAACCATCTTGTCTCTCTCAATCGAGACTAGCTAGTATGTCAAATAGTTTTTAAAAAATATATATGTATATATATCAGCTTACAATATTTCTTACCGATTCTGTGCTGCGGTTGCCTATTTTTTCCAGTTTTTTTTTTTTTTTGAAACCGGGATATTGCCCGTTTTGCATTAAGATAAGTTGGATAGTTTAGTAACATCCTAAACATACAACTGGCGAGATGCCAAATGTATACTAGGCGACACACTAACAAAAGACACCGGCTAGAACGGTGGAGCTTACAAGTTGTACTTAGGAAGAAACGTATTTTTTTGCGGCGAGAAGAAAACCGCCGCTTTCGGTGCTCGTCACCATGTCCCGCTTGTGCTGTGAGACATTACCACGAAATGATCTTGGAATCTCTTAGCAGCGGTGGAGTCCGGGGTTTCGGATGAAGCACCTTCCGCCCTCATTTCCATTTGTTAAGGAGGGGCGTGTCGAGCCTGGCGTTCAGGATTGGGACCACGGAAGGAGGACTTGCCGGCCAAACGGTCACTCCGCCTTGGCGCCCACGTCTCCTGCGTCGGTGAGATGCGTGGGCGAGGTGGTGAGGCCACCAGCGGCTACTCTAGGGGCAGCGGGAGAGAGACGCGGCGAAGTCGCCCACGTCCTGACATGGAGGGCGCCCACGGTGTCCATGATGTCGAAGGCGGCGTGAGTGGTCGGCGGTGGTGGCGCTGTGGTCTCGGAGCCACCGACGAGTCGGGGGCACGACCGTACTCACCCGAGACGAGGGCGGCGCCGGTGGCAGGCGACTCGAGCTGCTGGCCGCACGCTTGTGTCCGTCTCGAGCACGCCCATCGGTTCCGCCTCTTACGGGTGCTTGAACGCATTGGGGGGGGCTCTTTGCAAGGTGCCCGACAGCCCGCACTCAACACCGGTGGCGTGACCCACTCCTCCTGCTGGTGTTGTGACGCCACCTCTTGCTGTGAACCTCCTGTGAAAGGAGCTCCGTCTTTGGCGAGCTCACTCCACCAATCAGGCCGGGTGCATCCACGGGATGTGGGGCGGAACACCGTGAGCTCCACCTGCACTAGATCCTGCCACCAATTGACGAGGGGGCTGCTGCACCGAGCTGCGATCCGCGTCCGTCTTGAATTAAGTGTGGGCGACATTGATGAAGACCCCGAAGAAGCCACAGTGTACCTGCGAACTATCTCGGTCGAAGCTACGAACATGGATGGCGTGCCGCGACATTTTGCCCGGATGAAGCCGGAGGCGTCCCAGTGGCACTACCGGGCGGAGGCGTTTGGAGACCCTCCGGTTCCACAAGGAAGGCTCGGCCGGCGAGTCGGGAGCCCTCGACCTGGGTGTGCGCCGGGGAGGGTGGTGCCCACCGATCCACTAGCGGAACGCCAACGGGCTCCGACGAGGGCGTAGATCGTGCCATTGGGGCGGGAGATGGCGCCCACCTTGACAGCTTCTTGGTGGGGCAGGCTGGTTTGGACACCCGAGTAGTCGCGATTCTGACCGCCCGGCGAAGGTGTGTGGTCGCGCTGGGCCGGGAAGTGCTCACGGTGGTCGCGGACGACGCCCCCTAGTCCAACCGCGGCATCATGGTGGTCGCGGGCGTCTCCCACTTCTTGCAGCGCCATCACCCTTGCCATCTTCCGGTCGACGTCATCACGAGGCTGGCGGCTTCCTCCTCCTCGGCGCACAAGTCCTGACTCTCCATGACCCGGAGCTGTAGGAGGTAGATCTGCCGGTCACCTCCTTCGCCGCCCCACATCGGGTTCAGGGATGTTAATGAGTTGTTCCTCGGTATGTACGCGGGCGCCCGGCACGAGGCGATAACGAGACAACTCACGATCATCACCAAGGGGGGCACTCCGGGGGGCCGAGCCGGTTGCGGTGGCTCTTCCTACGGTGGGGGTGGTGGTGGTGGTGGTGGAGGAGGAGGAGGTGGGGCGGTGGCACTACAATGGAGGCAATGTCGTGGGCCGCCGCGGCGAGACGGCGACCCCCCCGAGGAGGTCCGTTCACGCGGCCTCTTACGTCGACCGCACACCCGCGTGGACCAAGCCTGCCGCGGTGCCCTTCTTGCCGACATGAGGGGCTTGGCGCGGGAAAGTGCATGGCAGCCCCGACATGGCGTCGCGGCGGTTGAAACATAGGCCGATCAACTCAGGCGAGCATGGCCACTGGCGACCTCGGTAGCGATCGTACCCTACTATGCGGCGGCACGAACCTGGCGAATGGGACGGTGGCGGTGGCCGACTCGAGGCGCGGGCTCGAGATTGTGTGGGAGATCGACGCCCATCCGCGGCGCTTGCATCTCTTGCGATGGCGTGCGTGGCGTTGGCGTCCTCGCTGCAACTGTCGGCAGGGACAAGAAGGGCTCATGACGACCGCGGCCGGGCGGCGGTGGGCTGCGCCTCCATTGGCGGCGGCGGGCACCGGGCTGGAGTCGGAGAAGCCCTCCGAGTCAGCGGCGTCGGCATCCACCGGGACCACGACCAGGGGTTCTTCCGACGGCGTTGCGGGCGAGGCGGATCTGGCGCCCTCATCCTCCTCGTCAAAATGGAGAGCGGAGGCCACCAGTGCCTCATCGACAGGACAGTCCAGCGTACCGGCGAGCTTGATGGCCGACGCGAGGACTCTCTCCTCTTCCTCTTTTTCCTCCACCATGTCTGCCCAGCGCCGCGATCCAGAGCCCGGTTCCATGGCGGCGGTGGGTGAGCGGGGGACCTCCGTCAAGGAGTGGAGGGGAGGTGGACTGGGGTAGTATTGGTGGCGGTTATGGCCGGAGAGGGAGAGGGCATCGGGCGGAGGTTCGCCGGCGGTGGGGAGTTCGCCCCAGGATCGCCCGATCGCCTCGATCCGCTAATTCCGGAGCCCGTGGCGCCATTGAGGCGGCTCCTCTGTGGAGGACTCGACAGGACCAGGTTGTAGTCAGGGGGTGGGGAGGAAGAAAAAATATGTATAACGGCCTCTAAAAATAGATTGCCAGCGCAAACTCATACAGAGACCCATCTATCTAAATTTATTTTTCAGAGTTTGTCCCTTACAAGCCCCAACTCAGCCAGCTGCCCCTGCCACGGTATAAAACAAAGGAACCCTGTATACATAATCCACACGGTCAATATGCAGGCATGCGCAGCAGAGACTTCACACGTACTACCTTAATCCCGTAACCACTGCATATGTATTGTCTCCGTTTGCCTTCTACGATATCACTACCGGAATCCAGCGATATCCCGTGAGCAAACCGTTTCCGTGAGCTCGGAGGCAATAATCACGGAAAACACAGGATATCCCGTGAGCAGCGTGAACACATCACGGGAAAAGAATTGACCCACGGGATAACCAATTTCCGTGATGGAAACCTCACGGGGATATCACTTCGACCCTTTCCCGTGAGGAGGCCGCCACGGGAAACGCGGCGACCGTCAGCCCAGCCCCGCTCCGTCACTCCGTCCACACTTTCCCGTGATAACTCTTTCAAGCTCACGGGATACCTCTTTCCCGTGAGCAGGCTTTCCGTGAGCGAGACAAAGGGCCTCTCGGCAAAGGGACCCTTTCCGTGAGCGCCACAACCTGCTCACGGGAAAGACGCCACGGGAAATATTTTTTTTTGATTTTGATCTCCAAACTTTTTCTGCACTTGTTGCACATCATATGACACTCAATCTTAAAGTTTGGTGAATTATTGACTTTATTTGATATATTTAGGTAATTATTCTCTTTTATGGGAATTTATGAAATGAGGCCAAATTTGAACTACAAGTGCTTCAATTTTTTGAAAAAAATTAGTAGAAAATTTATATTCCTCATACTCAACACAATGTAAGGCCTTGCATTTAAAAAATAATGAAATCTGGAACATCTTAGTACGAAATCATCAACTCTAATCCCCTGTTCGATTGGTCTAAAAAAATTCTAGAAAATAAACCGATGTGCAAAAAATCGTGAAATTTGATAATCTATCATGATATCTTGTGCCGAGGCTATGATAAAAATTTGGAACGTTTAAGACAAGTTGGCACGTCACGATGTTCACGTGCTCCAACATCTACGTAGAAGGTTCATGTTTGTTGAGAATGATCTCGTGTCATTTCATGTGGATGTGGCGGTCAAGTTGTAGTTCGACTACTTTAAACTTTTTCTATATGCAAATGACCTCGAGATATCGTGTCATGTCTACTTTCTAGAATTTTTTGAATTATTTTGGTAATTATTATAATTTCTTGTTGTAGTGAAGTAAATACAATTTTGAAAAAAAAGAGATAGAACCACATGAAATAATGGCAATTTTTTCACGAAAGGATCAATTATGTGTATGGGGAGTGTATGTGATAAGGTATTTTTGAAGTAATGTTGATCAAAGTTTGAAAATATATATGTTAGAAATAGAAAGGGGGAGAAATATAATTTAATTCTGAAAAAACCCTTTCCCGTGAGCCGCTCACGGGAAAGGAATGAGATATCCCGTGGCGGTTCACGGGAAAGGATAGGTGGGACCGGCCTTGCGGAGTTGTGTCGGTGGATTTTTTTTTAAAAAAACTCGAGATTTCCGTGATGGATCCGGGCCGCTCACGGGGAAAGGAAAGATATATCCCGTGAGCCACCCAGATCCATCACGGGAAATCTGTTTTTTTAAAAAAAAATTAAGTCAACACGACCACACACACACACACACCACACACATAAACACACTCACACACACACACACTGGCGGACCCGGACCCCCCGCCCGACGCCAGCCGCCGCCCCCGTGCTGCCGCGCCGCCCGCCGCCGGCTGCTCCAGCGCCGCGCCTCCCCCCCGCCCCCGCCCGCGCCCCCGCCCCCTCCTGGCCAGCGCCGCCGTTCGCCGCCCCCAAGCCGCGGCCATTTCAAGGGTCGGGAAGGAGGGGCGCTGGTGGGGCGCCGGGCGGAGGAGGAAGGGAGGAGGAAGGAAGGGAGGAGAAGGGAGGAGGAAGGGAGGAGGGAAGGAAGGGAGGAGAAGGGAGGAGGAAGAAGGAGGAGGAAGGAGGAGGAGGAAGAAGGAGGAGGAAGGAGAAGGGAGGAGGAAGAAGGAGGAGGAAGGAGAAGGGAGGAGGAAGGGAGGAGAGGGAGGAGGAGGAGGAAGGAGGAGGGGAAGGGAGGAGAGGAGGAGGAGGAAGGGGGGGAGACGGGAGGAGGGAGGGAGTAGGAGGAGGAAGAGGAGGCCCCGACGCCGTCACGCCGGCACCCCTTGCGACCTCGCGCCGCCGCCGCCCGGGCGGAAGAGAGGGTGGAGGACCGCCCACCGTCCGTCCGTCCGCCACGCCGCCGTGTTCAGCCTTCGCAGTTGTCGGCCATCGTGCCCTTGATGTGAATGTGATTGTCGGCCATCGTCTTTGTGTGTTTTGTTTGTAGGTATTGAAACCTCCCCCGCGGGGGAGGTTCTGTCAAATTTTGAACTTATCCCCGTGTTTCTTTTTATGCGGAGAGGAACCGTCCCGGGCCGAGTTGCTTGCCGAGTCGGAGTCCCTTGGCGGCCCCGATCTTCTTCCTTGTCGGGTAGCTGACTCCACCGCGACCCTAGGTATATCCCCCCCCTTCCATGTCATGGTCAGAGTAGCTAGATCACAGCGGCTCGGTTAGGCGTCTCCGTTCGAAAAGAGATACGGTTGGAAGTATGCATCCCCGCATACCTATAACCCGTATCTCTTTTTGAATTGTCCACGTTTTTTGACAGCCCGGGATGTGTAGATGAGGTTCGTTTCGGTGCTCCACTCTGCTCGATTCAGAGTTTCGGCAGCATCTCCCCGTTGTTCTTCGAATACACGGCTCCCCTCTCTCGGGAGGACGTGTATTCGGAGAACAGCGGGAGGGGTGCTGCCGCGAAATTCTGTCTCGGATAGGAGTGGAGCATGGAACTGTCTCATCTACGCATCCTCGTGTGGGATTAGGACCTATCTTCACCTACTAGATGGTAGGATCGTTGTGTAGATGCACTTTGCATTCTTATATTCTCGCTGAAATGATAGAGAATGGATGACCGTGGCGTGGATATACGACGGCTGGAGGAGTTTTGGAGATTATGACCGTGAATGGGTTAGCAAGAGCGGTGCTTTCGTGGATTATGCTTTTGAAATGCTCGAGGTGCGAGTAAGGTTTGGTGTCCGTGCAAGAATTGTGACAAAAAAAAGGCAAAGTAAGGAGGGCATGTCTAAACATCTTCCCAAGTATGGATGGACGGGCGGGCTATAAGCGGTGGATCTTCCATGGTGAAACGAGCGTATGAGAGACGAGGTCGTGAGGCAACGCGATCGATGATCTTGCTTCGATGCCGGGATAGGAGACATGATAGATGACTTTCATGCCGGAAACTTTGAGCAAGGACTTGGGGATGAGGGGGAGGAGGAGCCGAAAGAAACCGCAAAGGCCTATTATACCATGTTGCGGGCGACACGAAAACCCCTTCACGACTATTGTGAGGTCTCCAAACTAGATGCCATTTCACGCCTTATGGACTTGAAGGCCCGATGCAATATTAGTCGAGGCGGCTTCACCGACATGTTGACCATCTTTGGGGGCTTGCTTCCGCCAGTCACGTCTTTGCAAAGGACATGTATGAGTCGAGAAACTCCTCAAGGTACTCAAGATGCCATACGAAAGCGAGATACATGCTTGTGAGAACGGGTGCGTCTTATTTAGGAAAGAGTACAAAGATGATACGCGACCGTCCAAAGTGTAAATCCTCAAGGTTCATAGAGGTAGACCCCGGTGAAGGCAAAGTGAGAAGAGGCAGCTTAAGGTCCTCGTGAAAATCCTACGGTACCTTCCCTTCGCACCGAGGTTACAACGGATGTACATGACCGAGAGTCTCGCAAACAGATGACATGGCACAAAGATGGGCGTCGCTACAAGCCGAGATAAGATGGTACACCCATCCAATGCATTAGCATGGACCCATTTCAACAATATTCATCCTGACAAAGCTATGGAGGCTCGTAATGTGCGTGTTGCGATGGCAAATGTGATGGGTGCAATCCTTATGGAATGATGGCTGCCCCATACACTTGTTGGCCTGTATTCGTTATCCCGCCCGAATACGCCTCCCAGGCGTCTGCTTTCAACCGAAGAACATTCTTTTGTCTTTGATAATTCCCCGCCACCAAATAAATAAAATGGGTGTGTTCATAGAGCCCGTGATTGATGAATTGATCAAAGGTTGGAATGAAGGGTTTTGGACGTCTGACCGAGCTTTGAAGAGAAATTTCGGGATGTACGTGTGGTACCACTACTCCCCGCATGATTTCTTGGCGTATGGGACATTCTCTCGGGCTGGTGTGTGCACGGCAAGTTCCCTTGCCCGAGATGCAAGGCGGCCGTGGTGGTTCACCGGTTGAAGAAGGGTGGCAAGTACTCTGCGTTCGACAAGCATCGACGAAAGGCTGCCTCCCGACCATGCATTCGGGCTAGACGAGAAAGAACTTTCTGAAAAGGTCTCCAAGTTACGGACCCGTGAGCCGAGGATGATGACATCTGGCGAGGTACACGCTCAAGTGGATTCCCTTGTGGGCGATGAAAATGGTGTCTTTGTGGGTTATGGCGAGCATCATGCATGGACTCACAAGTCGATTAGAGAGGCTCCCCTATTATGATGACCTTCTTCTTCCACATAACCTTGATTTAATGCATACTTGAAAAGAACATCGCCGAGTATTTTTTGGAACATTCATGGAAACTAGCAAGTCAAAGGACAATGTTAAGGCTAGAATTGATCCGCGAGTTGTGCGACAGACCGAAGCAAGAAATGAAGCCTCCTAGCAATGGCAAGAGATGGAAAAAACCTAAGGCCGATTACGTGTTGAGCGTGCCCCAAAGGAGGGAAGTAATTTGCAATGGTTTGAAATTAATGTTCCCTCGATGGGTATGCGGCAAATACGAGGAGGGAGTGAACTTATCTACTATGCGAATCAATGGGCTCAAGAGTCATGACTACCACATATGGATGGAGCGGCTTCTTCCAGTGATGCTTCGAGGCTATGTCCCCATCATGTCCGGCATGTGATGGCGAGTTGAGCAATTTCTTCCGCAGCTTTGTGCTAAAGAGTTATCTCGGACCACACTAGAAGAAATGGAAAAAGTGGCACCTGTATTGGTCCGTAAGTTGGAGAAGATATTTCCGCCGAGCTTCTTCGTTCCGATGGTGCATTTGATTTTGCACCTTCCATACGAGGCAAGGGTGGGTGGCCCCTCGCGATTTCGTTGGTGCTATCTTTGTTGAGAGAGTTCAAGCATGTTCGGGCCGATTTGTAAAAATAAGTGTAAGATTGAGGGTTCCATCGCGAGAAGCAAAGGTTCGCGGGGGAGGTGTCGAGACTTCACATCAAAAATACTATGGTGACAACCTTCCTAGCTCGCATTATCCACCCCCTCGTTACAATGCTTGATGAAAATGAATCAACCCTCGACCTTTTCCAAGGAGAACTAGGACGTGCAAGTGGTTCAAAAAATAAAGATCTTGACAAATCGAGTGGATCAAGATATGAATTATATACTTTTCAACCCGGACGGTGCTTCCTTACGTGCATGAAAGTCACAACTCTAAGCGTAGAACCAACTTGTCTTGTAGTACTTAATATCCCGCATCCAACCCTTTTGTCTCGTTGGTATAGGAAATTTCAAAAGCAATATCGGCGCCAACGAACGCCGCCGGCACATGAATTGGGCGCCCCGCTAGGCGAGTGGCCGGCAATGGAAAACCAGATTTCATTAGTTGGTTCAAACGCCGGAATCTTGTCAATTCGTGTTAAATAACGCCTCGTTTGATATGCTAACGAACTGTCTCATTTCATTTATCCCGCTTGAGCTTGCAGGCACGAGACCGATCCGGGTATGCATCCCGAAGCTCATACAGGTTGCCAATGGCTTTGAGACAGGGTTAGGTCATTTACCTGTTATGATGTGAATGGATATCGCTACCATACAACGAGCTATGAGCGTAATCGACCAAACCGAAAAACACAAATACCGGAGTTTTCACTAAAGGTGATGATGGAACTAGCACTAAAGGTTATTATGGAAGAATTGAAGAAATATACGAGCTCCATTTCCCTCGGCTCTAAACGGCTTGCTCTGTCGTGTTTAAGTGCCATTGGTTCGATCTGAAATAACAAATTCGGACCTCGAACAACTTGGGATTGTTCGGATTCGACAAAGATTCCCCCATGGCCGGAGATGATGTCTACATTGTGGCTCAACATGCCACACAAGTTTATTATCTCCCCCATGGTGTTGCCCGACGACGAGCGGCTTAAGGGTTGGGATGTTGTGCGTAAGGTATTGCCACACGGTAGACTACCCCTGGCCCCAAACAGGGACGATTACCATTTTAATGCAAACACATATGAGGGAGAGTTCTTCCAAGAAGATGGGCTACAAGGTAAATTTGTGATAGAAATAACCGGGCCCAACAAAATGGAAGTAGACAATGAAAGTGTTGTTGATGATGAGGAGGGCGAGGAGGTTCGAGATCACGAAGGACTTACGGTTACTTGAAAAATTACTTAAGGACAAATGCAAGGTGTTGACGCCGTTCCTCCTCCCATGGATCCCGCCAATCTTCATATGTTGGAAGACGTAGACATGGATGATAGTGATCATGAGGATTATGATCCGGCAAAGGCAAAATCGTGATGGATGAGGATTATTTCTAATACATGTAATACTATGCATCTCTTAATAATTATGTTCGATTATTGGTTTTTCATCTCTTCATAATTATGTTCTATTTAATTTTTGCATTTTACTAATTATCTACATCTAATTGCAGGTCATTCAAAAGATGCCTCGAACGAATGTCCTCAAGAAAATGACCAGGTTGACAAGGAAATGAGGAAGTGTATCCGAGCTAGGGCAAGGGCAAGACGCGAAGGGAGGCGTCGAGCCGAGCACCACCGCCACGGGGTAGGGGCAAGGGGCGGCGGCGACACCCCGACCACCGCCGCCACCACCGGTGGGTGCACGAGGGGAGGAGGAGGAGGAGGAGGAGGAGGCGGAGGCGGAGGAGGAGGACGAGGACCTCTCGGCGTCGCACCACGCGGACCGGCCGGCGGCCGCACCACGAGGAGGGACTAGCCGGAGTACGGGAGGGGGTTCCTCTTCCTCCGCCGAGGCATGTCTACTTGCGAGGCCCCTCCGCATCACCGGATCGACAACCTCGTGAGGAGCGAAACCGACCATAAGACCAACACGCAAGGTAATTTACTTTACACTTTAGCACTACTTTCTTATTTTTCGTGTTTCAAAATCGTAATAGGAACTAATAGTTATTCTTGATCATTTGGGCAGGGGGTTTTGTTGTCACCGCGAACTCGGTTCAAGGACGCCAGCCCGCCAAAGATTCTTGGGATTCTCGTGAGGAAGCACTACCCCGCCTTGTTAAAATCGACGGAGAAGAGTATGCCGTCACGTCGCTCCACCAAGACGGCGGACTTTCCGGACAACTATGATGAGGCTGGCATGAAATATGCTAACAAGGCCATTCGTGTGGTCAAAGAGTTTTGGGTAAGTCTATATCGCCTTTGCATACAAATACATCGCCCAAATTCTAATGTTAGAAATAATGACTTATTACATTGCTTCTATGTGCGAAATACTTCAAGTGCCGGGAGGGATACGAGGCTGAGACGGAGGAAGTGGCTCTAAACGCCTGCTTCAAGCATGTGGCGCACATGTGGTACGAGGCACGCGCCAGGCCGTCAAAGACGCGGGTACGATAAAGGAGAACAGAAGGCTCAATAAGCATGAATGGAAAACGCTGAATCTGACCAAAGAACAATACATGGAGGTAAATGTTGAATGCTCATACTAAGTTTAATTATGCTTAATGTGATTTTTATAATCAGTGTTATACTTGGTGTCCCAGGTGATTCCGAGTGGTGCTTGTTGAATAGGCGTTCTTTGGGAGCTTCGGTGGACAAGTGGGTCTCGTAAAACTATCGGGACGTCCACAACGACTCCGGGACCGGCGTGCCATGATGCCAGTGTACCACACCATCAAGGCAGCCTTAATCTCGCGATCCTACCAAGTGTTGACGGTAACCAACGACATATTTTTTCCGTCAACTTACTACCATAAAGGAGTAAAATTAAACCTTTTTATACTCATATACTTTTATCACTAATAAAATTCCACTTGTAGTGTCTTGTATTTTATTTTGCAGATTTATAATAAAAGCAAGTGGAAAATCGACCAAAGTACGCCTTCGAGAAAGCGCATTATTGCAAAACCCAAGCCCAAGAGCAAATCGACCCAAAACATCAAATCTGGGCCGAGCACAGCCCGCCCACAACTTTTCAGGTGAAAAGACGACACCCCACCGAGACCGGGGCCAGGCCGAGCCCGAAAGGGGGTGCGCGCAAGACCACCTGTGCGGCCGCACCCTCCCCGAGGCGGTTCGCCCAGCCTCGGGAGGCGGTTCGTGCACTTTCCAACGGGGTTTCCGCCCTGCGTTGGTCGGTTTCTTTGCATACAAGGAAGGTTTACCAGGTCGGTTTTGATGTAAATTAGCACTTAGGCCCCTCCTCCAAGTGTATAAGTAGGCCCCCTCTCCCTCTCTCTCAACACACACCACTTGAGTCCAAAAAACTAGCAATCTCTCTCTCTCTACCACCTCTACCTCTCTCTCTTCTACTTCTTTCTTTCTTCTTCTTCTTTCTTCTTTATTCTTTCTTAGTTAACACTTGGAGTAGAAGAGCTACAAGGAGGGCTTGTCTCCTAGAAGAAAGTGCTTTGGTAATACATCCACTCTATGGAGCATTCTTCTATTTGCAAGTCTTATATTTATGTTCTTGGCCTAACTTATGAACTAGAGTATAGTTTTGTTCATGTTCTTGTGTCGGTATATGAACTATCATATAGTTTACATATCATAATCTTGACATGTTCATTACAGCTCATCATCGATCATCATATGCCTAACTTGATTAGAGGTGGGATATCGGTTCGTTGTTCCTTCGGGTTTGCTCTTGTTCTAGTCCGTCCATTCGACGAGTGGGGATCCCGGGGGGACAAGAGTAGTGCTCTAATATGCGGGCATGGTGCCCGGCATTACGACACCGCGGATATGAGGGCATGCCACGGTTAAGGGGTAGGCGGCTTGGTCGTGACAAGCCTTGACCGTCCCTTGAAATCCCCCCCACGTTCGTATGTTCTCAGTAGGAGTTCGTAAATGCTTCCTATCGGGCCGTATGGTATCCGGGAGTCTCCCCCGCTATCCTAGACCTAACCATGATTAAATCAGTTTGCATATGATCCTAACTATTCATTTGTATGGCCATGACTAGATACATTAGAACTACTCCACTAGGTTATTCATTTATTCATTTATTCTTTATCTATTTTCTTTATCCTTTTCTTTGGTGGATTCTTAAGTGTGTGTCACACTATCCATGAACCGTTATTGCTTACCCCCTCGTTATGAACATTTTGGTCTAAGCAAACACATGTTCCTCTATTCGGATGCCATGCTAATTTATTAATCACATGCCTTCCTTTGGGAAAATATAAATAACGATACCCCCTGAATACTTCCGGGTGAAATGCTACAATGATAGATCCGCAGCGCTTTAGCGGATGAATATCTAAGATGGCAAGATCTATCCCGCTGGATGCCCATTTCGGATCACCGACATGGTGGTTTTACTTGGGAATGTCACGCGCATTTCTCGACTCTTATTGGGGATGGGTTTTATACCGTTTCCTTTGATTGCGTTAAGAAATGCCAACAAGCATTTCGGCGCCGCTGCCGGGAAGGCATTGTGAAAAAAAATATATAATAAATAGTCGGCTATGAATATGAACTGTGGTGCGTGGATACCATTGCTCATACGAGGCTAATCTTTTATGTTTTCTCCTATTGTGGATGAAAACAGATAGTGTATGTCGCTTTCCTCTTGCCGGAAAACTTCATCTCCGATCCGAGGCACTCTAGGAAGAACCGGTCTCGTGCCGCTTCTTCTTCAGCCGGAACCCCTACAATCGAGACCGACATCCCTCGCACCAACCGCAACTCAAGCCATGGCCCAGGTCGCCGCGCGATTTCTCAACTCCCTCGTCACCAACGTGCCCACCGGGCCGACGGTGAACGTGGCGGACAAAAACTCGAAGCCGTCGGGCGATCACCATGGTGCGGTGCCGGTCCATTCTGGACTGCCGAGCGGGGACGCAAATGCTCATCTCCAACACTTCGGAGCTATGCGATACTATCGTCATCAAAGATGTCGCAGCCAGGAAATCATCGAGCTCCGTCTGTTTCCCTTCTCCCCTCGTGGGGAAGGCGAAACAGATGGTTCTACAAGGACAAGGAAGTCGCCGATGCGTGGGCCAAGTGCTCGCGGGCGTTCCTCGCCAAGTTCTTCCCCATGGGCAAAACCAATGCCCCGGAAGGGAAGAATCGCCAATTTCCAGCCAGGACATCAATGGAACCTATCCCGAGGCGTGGGAGAGGCTGCAGAATACATTCTCGCATGCCCGCACCACGGGATGGAAAACCGGGCGGGTGCTCCGGAACTTCTAATGGTCTCACGGCCATATCGAAGGGGCACCTCGGCCGCTGCTTTGGTGGCGCATTTCTATCGCCACCATCGATCGGGCAACAGCCCTCATTGATAAAATGGTGGCAAATCGAAGCCGGGCGAAGACGTAGCCACGCCAAAATACGAAAAGGCATGCATACCGTGAAGGAGGCGGATATGCTTGCCGCAAAAAATGGACCTGGCTGCTAAAGAGGCCGGAGGAGCGCGAAAGACGAGATGCTACGCCCGCAGCGCCCGCCTACGCCATAGACGCTCACATGACCCGTGAGGCGTGTGGTGAGGTTGGCCACTCGGGGATAACCGCTTGAGACCCGTGAAGAAGCCGCCTTCATCAACAACGAAGAACGGGTATCGCCAACCACGCGAAAGGTGGAACAACCGATCCAGCCACCATTCCAAGGCAACGTGGGTACAACTCCAACTATAACCCCGGTCACCATCACCTAAAGGACCTGTGCTTGGGCCGCGAAAATTAACGAAAATCTCACCAAAAGATGAGCCACCAAGACAAGATCTTGGAAGGTGTGAATAACAAGCTTGAAGGGTTGACATCGGCCGTGAAGAACCAACTCAGCTTCAACAAGATGATAGAGACACAGCTAGCCCATTGCGGCCAAGTGCCGCTTAACGACTCGGGAAGGATCCCGTGGCAACCCGAGGTCCCACACGAGTCGATTAACATGATATCTCTCCGAGGCTCGGCCAACCCGAGAGCTGAAAAAAGATCCCCGTGGACTCGCCATTCATTGCCAAGAAGGGAGATCCCGACGTCCGATCATCACCGCGCCATTGGCCCCCACAATTTTGCTAATGCATTTTGTGACCTAGGGGCCAGTATAATGTGATGTCCAAGACCACCTTCAACAAAATCCATGGAGGGACGCTTACTCCCCGCCAAATTCGTCCTCCAAATGGCGGAGATCAATCAACAAGGCGGCCCGAGGGAATACCGGAGGACATGCCGATTAAGATCCAAGATGAATACATCCTGCAGACTTTGTGGTCTTGGACATGGGCCCAAAGGAGGATGTGTCTCTCCTCCCCGGGAGACCATTTCTTTATACTTGCCAAGGTGACATCGATCCTAGAGAAGGGCTTCATCGCCTTCCATATCAAGGATAAGGCGGTAAAGTGCCCATTCATTGGGTACAAGCAACAACACACCCGGCAATCATCGTCATCAAGACCGGTGTGGAATGTTGAAGGATCCGCTCGAGACCCCCGGAAAGCGGGTACCTCCCGCCGAAGCGGGGAAAGTCGACAGCCGCTATAAATAACCCAAAAAAAAAAAAAAAAATGGGGTATATCCAAAAAGAAAAAAAAAAATGGGGTATATCCAAAAAAAAAAAAAAAAAATTGAGGTATATTAAAAAAATTATATATATATATTTTTATATATTTATGTGTTTCATAAAATATTTTTATTAACAAAATATTTTGGAAAACTAAAATAAAAATCTTTATAAATAAAATAAGTCTTTACATGAAAAATAAAGAAAAAAAATATTTTCTACATAAAAAAGTATATACAAAAATATTTTTAAAATAATTTTTCTATTTAAAAATAAATTTATATTTGAAAATTTTTGGAGAAATTCAAAAGGGGAGAAAACGGTAGAACCAAAGATGAGGACACAATGGCCACTGAACTTTTAAAGTGTGACCGTTGGACACGGCCGGCCAAAGCCGGAAGGCGGCCTCGGCGCGTGTGCGCTTGCGCATCCCAAGGTGCGCGGCCGCACCGTCGGGCGCCGTTCGCCCCCGCCTTGCCAACGACTCCTAACCGTTGTGTGAGGCAGCCCTCGGCCATGGGCTCGGCTATAAATAGCCCGAGCACCGGTGTGAGAACTCCCACCCCTCATTTTCACTCTCTCTCACTCTCACACTCTCTCCCGCTTGTTCCACACTCCATTTTCTCCACCAAAAACATTGTGCCGAGCAAGATTTCGGGTGTGAAAGTTCATACTTTCAACTAACCCTTGCACACCCGAGGTCTCGCCGATCGTTTTGCAAAGAGCCATGAAGAAAGCCGGGAGGATCTTCTTGCCGGTTGAGGCGGTCGTCAAGACAGAGCTCACGACATACAAGCACAAGCTCCGCCCCTCAACTTCGACAACCTTGAAGACTCTCCTATGCAAGAAGATGCTGCACCCGTCGTGGAGGAAGAAGCTCAAGCTCCCCGACAATCGACGGCCGACGCGCCGTACCTCGACCTTCGGGAAGGACGGAGATGCAAGCATATCTCCTACTCAAGGATCGTGTGTTCCAACACACGCCCGAATCGAACCCCACCTCCTCGATCGGACAGGTATGGACGATGAACTTCTTATCCTTTGGAGAGCGGTCGGGTGGCGGGGACATTCCCCTCTCGAGGAGGAAGGTTCTCGCCTCCTAACAATTCAGTTTTTATGCACACTAGTAGAGGATCAGCTAGGAATTTCTTTCCGCCTCTTTGGTACACTTTATCACGCTTACATGGGTGGACCTAGCTCGTTATCGGGGTTTTCAATTGTAGATGTGCAATAAATATAGATGCCGCTCTCCCCCGGCTTTGTCGAAACCACTTTTGGGAGGAGATATCCGGTGCACATGAGGCCGGTACTTTCAAAACCTCGCCACTACGTATCCAAAGACCCATCACTTAGATTTATCCATCGCTGGATCTCGTTGACTTTGTTTCCTAGACACGGTGTTAGATGGGTGAATGAGATTGAATTAAAATTACTCTATGCTGTTGTTCACAAGATTAAGGTAGCTCCAGTGGTGGAGATGTGCAGGAACTTTTACATATTATCACAAAAAGTTGTTGTTCCCTGCCACTGCACATCTCTTATCACACGCCGCCTTCGCGCGATTGGGGCTTTGGAAAATCAGCGGATAGAGTACATTTCTACACCCAGGGACCTTTGGACTGTTATGCGCGGCTAGTGCGGGGGCACTTAATTAAGGTTTTACCATCCGGGCGAGCTTGGTCATCTTTTTTCCTCTATGCAACTATAGTTCGGTTACCTAACCCGGACTTACGTTGTATAAAAGCCGAGCACTAACATTTGAGCTCGAGGCTCGCTGATAGCTTGCGCAGAAAGATACCCCATCGGTTCTTCACGCAGTATTAGGAGACCAGAGGTCGGATCCTCCTCCCACGAGCCCTACTTCACGCCATAGCATCAGCCACAGCCTACACCAGTGTTCCAGGCAGCATGGCCTCACCCTATGGGGACCCCAGGGGTAATACCCGGTATGATCCTAGGTGGGAGCCGCCGCCTCGACACCGGCACCATCGAGTGGCCTCAAGGAGATGCAAAGCGGATAGCGGGCCAACAGATTTGACTTTGACGACGGCTCCGACGATATGCCCCGCCCGGTTCAAGACAGTAACCACCACAAGGGGTGGAGGCCATCGGTGTCCAGCTGCGACACCTCGGCGTCCGCACTAGGAACATTGAGCACACGCTCAATACCCATGCAAAATACCGCACAATGGCAGCGAACCGGGAGCGGCGAGTCGGCCAGAGATGGACCCAATTGAATCAACATGGCTACTCGCATCGCACGCGAGGAAGCATTCTCGGAGGTACCAAGGCTTCGATCCCGATCAATAGGCCTCCAGATAGCTTGGGGGAGGACCCCGCAGGTATCATTGCATTGCATATTTAATTCCATCAAATTTTATTTTATTTTAGCATGTTTACATTTCAGCAATATTGCATTGAAAAAAAAAATCAAAAATAGAATAAGTAGCTCTTCTTTGTGCCTTAATGCTTATATATATGAGCTATAAAAATGTTTAGTCTTAGTCCCTTGTTGAAATGATGAATAGTTGCTCTGCCTTATGCTTTGCCTCGTGCCTAGTTTATAATTCAAGTTCTCTAAAGTTTGGGTTTAGTGGCTAATTCTAAAACTCATCCTGAAAAAAAAAAAAACCTGATTCATGTGGGTTGCATATGCTCTATCTAGTCTAAGTTGTTGCCAAATATGATATGGTACAAATGGATTTGCTATGACTTCGTCCAAAAGAGAAACTTGACATCGGGGAATCTATGCTTAAAAAAAAAAAAAAAAAAAAGAGAAATGTTTTGGGCTATGCTAAAAAAAAAAAATGAGATGAAAAATGGACAAGTGTCCGAGGGCGAGTAGAGCCCACATCTCTAAAAAAAAAAAAGAAAGAAAAAGAAAAGAGAGCAAATAAAAGACAAAAGTCTAGGGCGAAAGAGCCCACCTCTCAAAAAAAAATATATATATATAGCAATAAAGCCCATGCTTTCTCGAAAAAGAAATAAATATTATCTAAATAAAATCCCGGATAAACAGTTGATCAAAAGGATGAATGATAAGCACCTCTCGTTATAACATTCTATCGGCAACCGCTCAAGGCTTTGAGAAAAGCTGGAAAGCCCCGCTACGATGAAAGGTAATAAAAGGGTGGGAAAAAGATGTGCCATTTTATTCAAACTCTAGTAGACACTCTTATTATAACCCTGGCACTTGTAAAACGTAATCGGCATAGTAGCAACTCCTGATCAACAACCAAGTACTTATCTCTTTTGCTCGAGGACGCGCAAAGGGTAAGCTTGGGGGAGTTTGTTGACGGTAACCAACGACATATTTTTCCCGTCAACTTACTACCATAAAGGGAGTAAAATTAAACCTTTTTATACTCATATACTTTTATCACTAATAAAATTCCACTTGTAGTGTCTTGTATTTTATTTTGCAGATTTATAATAAAAGCAAGTGGAAAATCGACCAAAGTACGCCTTCCGAGCATTATTGCAAAACCCAAGCCCAAGACCAAATCGACCCAAAACATCAAATCGGGCCGAGCACAGCCCGACCCACAATCTTTCGGGGTGAAAGACGACACCCCACCGAGACCCGGGCCAGGCCGAGCCCCAATGTGTGCGCGCAAGACCACCCCAGCGGCCGCACCCTCCCCGAGGCGGTTTCGGCCAGCCCTCGGGAGGCGGTTCGTGCACTTTCCAAACGGGGTTTCCCGCCCTGCGTTGGTCGGTTTATTTGCATACAAGGAAGGTTTACCAGGTCGGTTTTGATGTAAATTAGCACTTAGGCCCCTCCTCCAAGTGTATAAGTAGGCCCCCTCTCTCCCTCTCTCAACACACACCACTTGGAGTCCAGCAAAACTAGCAATCTCTCTCTCTCTACCACCTCTACCTCCTCTCTCTCTTCTACTTCTTCTTTCTTCTTCTTCTTTCTTCTTTATTCTTTCTTAGTTAACACTTGGAGTAGAAGAGCTACAAGGAGGGCTTGTCTCCTAGAAGAAAGTGCTTTGGTAATACATCCACTCTATGGAGCATTCTTCTATTTGCAAGTCTTATATTTATGTTCTTGGCCTAACTTATGAACTAGAGTATAGTTTTGTTCATGTTCTTGTGTCGGTATATGAACTTGCTCAATCACGTGAGCTTGCTCAATCACGGGAAAGGATAGCCCGTGAGCTTTCTCTGTGATCACGGGAAAAGGGTGATTTCCGTCCACGGATTTCCCGTGATTTACCGCCGGATAGCCTTTCCCGTGATGAAAAGGGGATTTCCGTGAGCATGGGGCTCACGGGATATCGCCCTCGAGTCCGTAGTGTATCCCAGCCACAATGTTGTGCATCGGTGTGGTACAATGTGGTGCCCCAACCTCTTGTTGTGTCTAATGTTTTAATGTGAATGGGTGGCAAAGGGAAAAACTAGATTACCAACGGTTCCGGTAATTCCATCATTTCGATGTTCACATCATGGACACTGCCATTGTCTTGCAGCCGAGCGTTGATGCCACCTGCAGGATCCGTGCACCCTGGTTAAGCTAACAAGTAACTGTGTCATCATGTATATTATGTTTGGTCTCCGAGTATTTTTATAGCAGACTAATATTCTTGACATGTGCATTTGTAATGTGCTATCTTAACTACTGGAATCATGCATGCTTAGTAATAGCCTTGCTTTGGTAATACTCAGCCCATTAGCAGCCAAGCTTATACCCTGATGTGTCTTCATAAACAACCACAATTTTAGATATTTGGCTTATTTCTCCTAATTATTTAACATTCAAAATTTAGTAAAAACTTTCTCTACCAAATCCTTCATGAGTATTTCTATATGCGTTATGACTAGTAGTAGTGTTTTATTATTATCTAAAAACATTAGGAGAATCCTACTATATTGACAGTGATATATCACCGCCTTGCTTCTCTATTTATATATATTTGCTCTCTGTCTCATGACTAGCACTCTGCGTTTCTTGTTAAATATTTTATAACTAGGATTCAGTATTTTATCTATCAACATAGGAACAATGGGTTTTCTAGGTACAAAAGAAGCTTTGGTGATGTACCATTGAACTGGAAAAAAAATAAGCAATGCTAATGCCAACAAATACAAAGCCAATGACTAAAATAAATGCAGCAACCGTACAAAATATATTCACAAAATAAAAACTTTATTACCAAATAGTTAATGTAGTTTTCAGTGTCCTGAAGTCATTAACCAAATCTTAACCAGTATAGGGGTGATACATTAATTGATTTTAAACGTAAATTGATTGTGTTATTTGTTCTTTTGCAGATGGTCGTGTTACAAACCAGTTGTGAACATCTACTATGGCATCACAACCAGAGTTCTTAGCACAAATCTGTTGTGACCAGTGGAAGCATCACAACCGTCCGCGGATAATAAGTGATAGAAATTTTTGGTCTGGCACATACAACCATTAAACCAGTATAGAGGGGGTGGCTATTCATATGAATTGCAGGGAATTATTCATATAAATTCTAACATATTACTGATGCCTTCGCCATCTGACTCTCAAGCTTGGTCATTATGTAAGAATGGTTGGCACCCGAGAAAGATAGCTCGGCAGATAATTGAGTGTTTTTTAAAATAACAGGAGGGGCAGAAGAGCAGATAATTGAGTTGAATCACTGTTTTGATGTTCGCTGGATGCAAGTGAGCACCTTGTTTAGATAGCTCGGCAGACAATTGAGTTGAATCACTGGCAGGGAAGATAGAGTCTGCAGTAGGATACTGCACCAGGGATCTTTAACTGTTCTAAGAACTGCACCTTGTTGGACTGCATCATAGTTGCAGTTTAGATAGGGTTGTAACAGGATCTTTCACAGTAGGATACTATTGTGCCTGATCAGAATATAGATCATTCACCCGGGAGAGACGGATGAAGCTGTGAACGAAAAAAACATCAACCAACAAGAAAATGAATAATCTGAAATCGTAATGTTGGGACTTGGCATTTGCTTATGGGCCAAGCCACCTAGAAGAGGCTCAGCGGAGGTCACTTCCGATATCACAAAACCTGCAAGTTGGCCCAATGGTAAGACATTCATTTCTGACTATTGGGACACGCTCCTAATAGTTGGAGGAGGTTTTCCTAGCAGCCGGTGGAGGTTTTTGCCAGACCGCTCCCAGCAGTCCATGGAGGGTTGGCGGAGGTCCTTGCCAACCTGGCGAAACTAACAAATTAACCTGGCACTAAGGTATTCCTTGCAGGACCAGGTGTAGCCTATTGTCGTAGTAGGAGGAGACCTCCTCCTACTAGATCCTCATTCGAAGAGTGCAAACCTCTCCTGGCCAGGGGACCTGGCGGAGAATCTTGAGGCATGCTCCGCAGGAGGCGGAGATATCTGAAGAGAACATGCTAGCGGCGAAGGCGCAAGACCAGATGAAGCAAGCGGTGGTTCCAGAAAAGAAGAGAACCCTAGCACGTCTCCTCCCGGTGGGCTGACGTCCTAATGGGCCGAGCCGCTTGCCCGCAAGCAAAGGCGGTTTGCAAGAAGAAAAGACCATGCTGCCCTCATCTAGATGGCACAACAAGCGGGTATTACAAGAATATCCATGGGCAATCTTGTAAAACGACTTTGGCTATAATCAAAAGCTATAAGTAGGGGCTTTGACCCTCATGTAAGGAGGTTGGTAGAGGAAATTTATGACTATTATATACTAAGTGTTCTATACTTAGCCGATCTCTCCACTCTCTCTCTCCCTTCATATGCACAATCAAAACCATAACAGCAACATCTCCTCTCACTCCTCTCTCTGTTCGGAACCGCACGTTTCAACACGTAATTTGAAGCGAAGGGAGGAATTCAAAGAGTAACAGTCTCAAAATTACTACTGCACGTACAGTTTAGTTCGCCATTTACCATGCGGAGAGTTGATATTCTCTGTCCCTATAGCACTAAAAAGGATTGTGCCCTCATTTTATCAGAGATCAGAGGGAGTATTTGAGAAAAAGAACTATGATGGAAGACACTTTTACAAATTGGTCATAACCCTTAGATTAATAATAGTTTTGGTGTAACTGTAGCTCTATGAGATATCGCTTTCAGAATGAAATTTGTGAGTGAAGCTATTGATCCCAGTTGTAGCAAGAAATCTCGGCTGTATATACATGAGATTCACAATCAGCTCACAGAGCATTTAATCGGCCTTAAAGCCATGTCGCCAAGTGATAGCCCAACACTTGTTGGAAAAATAGGATCACAATCACAAGCATATAATAGTGGACAACCTAAACAATCGACAGATTGAGTAGTGCGCAAAAGAGGAACACAAGAACATGCTAAACTGCGGTGGACCCGTCAAAGGACAGAGCTGTTTTCCTCTAATGGTAACTGGCACAAGATTTCACAATTACAAGTGTCTAAGGCACTAACTCCTACCTTGACACTTCCACTACTTAACCTAGTAGATATTTTGCCTAGTGTAACAAAAAAACTGACAAATACACGCAATACAAGTTGGCACATTGCAACTGACTCAACACAGACGAACTCTGGACGTGGTCACCACAACAACCACTGTTCTCGCTGTGCACCTCCAAATAAAACGAGCCCAAGCTCCAACTTCCTTCTTAAATGGCAAGTGATGCACGATGACGCCATGGTCATTAGCAAGCGAGCACAGCAGGAGTCATGCCTGCGTCTCCAGCGAGAGCGACGCCATGGTTACCATGCAGCAAGGGGTCGTTGACGCCGTTGTTCTTGTAGTATATCTACAAGTAGTCGGCTGTAGCTACAACAGATCATAGAAAGACTACAGACTACATAGAGCCGCTGCTGTCTGGACGTAGTGACCATAGTGACAGCTGTTCTAACAGTGCAGCTCCAAATTAAATGAGCCAAGCTTGGGTCTTCCTGCCTACATAGACTCAGGATTACGTCAACAACAATATGGGCCAAATGCTCCAGTGTTGACTCATCAATGGTCCACAACTTGCTGATACATCCCATGCCTAGCTTGCTATAAGACTAGTGTTAGCGCCAATATAATGCAGATTATATGGCATGGAACCTTGTCCTCTGCGCCCACGATTTATGTGATCAGAATTATATAAAGTATCAAGTAGCAACGAAATTAAAGAACTTGAGCAAAAATTTGGGGTGCAGCAACGTGCAGAACAAAAGAAGGGGACACAAAGGAGATGAACTCGAGCAGAAGTCTGTTTGGTTTAGGTTGCATGCGAGGTGTTGCACACTCTCCATTTATATTGACAGCAGTTATGGTCCCACTTCTCGTTTCCACACAGCAACCCCTGCACATCCAATTTTAATATGGGGCCATTATATTTTTAGTGAGAGATTGTATGGAATTAAATAAAGATTTCAATGCAGAGCTTCATTTCACAGTTTACATGTAATTCGTATAATTTAGTTACTGCTTTATGTGGTCAAATGATATTGTCAGAAGCTCAGATTGGACTTTAATTCCTGTTCACATGGTGTTGAATATCATACTTTTGATGCATTCAGTGACATAAAAAACCATTGCTTATATCGTCCTTTATACTAGCTTTTCCACCAAGTCTGAGGAACATAAACCAAGCGCCCTGGCTCGTTCGCCTCTCCTTGTTAGAAGTTGCCACATTCGAAACTGTTAACACTGGTCTCCCGATATCTTGTGTCTCAAATGCTATTAATGAATTTGCGGCATGTCTGCAGTAGCACTACCGTGGTCATTTCGTATGAATGGGTGGCACCAAGGAAAGAGGACTCCCATGGTGTTTCCTAGCATTCAGGCACTTAACGGTGTCCTATTCACAGAGTGTCTGTTGACACCTGTTATAGCATAAAATTACTAGTCAATTAAACATGAATAAGGGCTTAAAATGAATATCAACATAAGTCTAGGGGGTTCAACTAACATAATTTCACAAGTTTTGGTGATTTATATATTTTCAGGGACTTAATAGGAAAATGCAGAGAATAATGGAGAAAGTTCCAGAATATACAAGACATATGATGACCAGACTTGATCGTGAATCAACTCAACCTGAAAAGTGAACTAAAACATTCTAGAAGATACCAGAGGGCACCAGAAGGAACCGGAGGCCGAGGTGAAGTGCCACCTTGGCGGCCGCCAGTGCCACCTTGGCGGCCGCCAGGTGGGTCCCACCTGTCGGTCTCTCCTTTCTATGGCGGTTTACCACCGACTTTGTGGTTGCATCTACACCGTTGCCGAGGTCGGTTTGATCCAAGGGTTCACGTTCATCGTCAAGGCCTATATAAGAAGACCCCCTGGCCCCAGGGCTAAACCCTAATTCATTATTATCTTATTCTATCTCATTAACTCTTAGTAGTAGAGGGGTCCCTTGAAAGGATCAACTCTCTCTAAGGGATTAGTGAAGTAGAATTAGACATGTAATTAGAGCTTAATTAGACATATCATTAGAACTAGATTAGATTAGATCTAATTAGATCTAATCATGAGTGAATATCAAGTTGAGAGATTAGATCAAAGAACTTAATTAGAGTTCTAGATCTATTCTTGAGAACAAAAGAGTGAGTGGAGGAGAAGAAGGGGAAGCACCGGACATGTCGGTGACTCCTCTATGCTTGTACCTCTGGGATCAAAGGCTTTATGGCACTTGATCCTGAGACTTCTATGGTGGATCAACTTATTATTTAAGTAAGTATCATATTATCTTCAGTGTTAGTATTTTTTCTTAATGTTCATAACTCTTTTGAGTACTCTAATTTATGGGAATCTATAGATTAGAGGAGTATACTTAGGTATAGGCGTGGTGCCTAGATCAAAGTTACTTATGAGTGCTCCCTACCCGGGGCGTGGTAGATCGTGGTAGTGACAAGCACCATTGAGTCCTTTGGATTCCACGTCCCCGTAGATAGGATACGTAGGATCTAAGTGCTTTGGGGAATGGTAAGTTTCGACCTTACTTTCCCTTGAGTACGATCCCTTTTAAGATCAATATCAACATAACTTACAAGAAGGAGAACTAGACAACCATAGGAATCTTCTTACCTCTTGATCCTTTCCCCGTCCTTGATTGACACTTTCGGGGATTAGTTATATGCCTCAATTATTCCTCACACCATCCTCCCCGTGGATTCGATATTTAAAACCCCGTCTGGGGTGAAATGCTCACCAAGATCCGTTAAACTATGGATTATTAATTATTTCGTAGGCTTAACAAATACCAACAAGCATTTCTCAAAGCCGTTGCCGGGGAGGATTAATTGTTGAGAAAACATTGAGCATAACTAATCTTGTATCATATCTTAGTGTAGTCTTTCTTTTTATATTTTCTTTTCTTTTTATATCTTTTGGGATCCTCGGATTCCACACCTATCCTTATACTGCATCCTTAAACACAAGTTCAGGCCAGTAGAATTTATAGAAACTATCCTACCCTTTGGCTTTGAGCTGTGTCCACGGTTGAGCTAAATGATCATGAAACAACCCATTATAGGGGGGAATTCTGAAGTTAATCTCAGGCGGATCCTATCCTTTACTAAGGATAATGTATTTGGATTTCATCCTAGAAAAGTTGTTGGCATGACCATCATGCAGTTTTCTAGAGGAACTTTTCTTTCCTTTTCAAAGCAAGGTTTGTCCTTGACAAACTCAGCGGGTATGATCTTTTCCTTAGAATTTTCCATAAACACCCAAAGGAAGAAAATGAATCATCCTCTAGAACATAGAAGAAGTTTTTGATAGCCGATGATAATCTTTCCAATCCCTTAATTCAGCTACTAATCCTAAATCATCCATACTCTAAACCTTTCCAAGGGAAGAAGTAATTCTACCCTTGATTCTTTTATGGTGATGATTTTGGGAGATAAACTTCTAGCTTCACAAGAGATCTTTGAGTGCCTATAAACCATATCCTCTTAAAGAGTCTCTTAGAAACTATCTTTATTCTTACAAAGGACGTTGGGAGCCCAAGGATGGCATATTTAACAATGCCATAGAAGGAGAGCAAAGCTATTTAGAATCTATTCATGTCTCTTCCCTTCTATTCCAGATTAGATAACTTATCTAAACCCATCTTCAATCTCATCCTTGACCCCAATGAATCCTCTAGTGTTCTTTTTCTTGAGTCTATCTACGATCTTAGAAAGCCCAAATATAGATATCATAGAAGATCTAAGGAAGACCAGAAAGAGCATTATCCATAGTTGGAGAATATCCATGAGCATAGGAGTTACATCCTAAATTATTCTATCTAATCCTTGCCCATGTGAGAAAACTCTCTGAATTGATTGCCATCTCTAATCTTGCCACTTACAAGATTTCAAAACCCCTTGAGATAACTGTTCATAATATTTTAGAAAGGAGGTTGTTGATCTTATTGGCTTGAAAGTCGAGGTTGGTAATATAAGGGAAAACATGTTCATCATCTTGAATCATCTTTGAAGGTTTCCCAAGGACGAGCTTTTTGTCCTAAAACAAGCACTCTAGGGGAAGTAATATAAGTATAGATATTTTGCTATAACACCCCTTTGTGTAGTGAGCATAAAGATATAAATTGTGAATATTCCTTCGGGTATTCTTGTCACTAACCATTTCAGATCAAGAGCAAAGAGAACGAAGGATGACAATGTAAAGGTATGTCAAACCAATCAATGGGCAACATTGAATCATTCATATACATCTTGCCATATTGCTACCTTATCTTGGTTGTCTTTACCTTTAATGCATGCTCAAGTTACTACGCTATTTCATTCCCATTTGAGTAAATCTCTACAATGCCTTCATGCCACCTTTATCTATCATAGTATGCTTTGGTTTGGGAATATTGCTATATCATGATTAGCATGTTTTTCAAAGGCTTTTAAATTAAGCATGGTGCTTAGGTTAAAATGTCTTCCTTAATTAAATTAGACATGGAGTCTAGTTTGGTTATTGAACTAAATATTACTTGTATAGACATTGGTATATTTTGTTAGACTAACTCTTGTAGAAAACTCTCAAATCCAATTCGGGTAAGTCAAAGAGATGAACTCAGATCAGAGATGAAGCAAGGCATAAGATAAACTCCAATCTTAAGCAAAAGACATGGTTCATTCATCGTTCATAGAAGAACTGTAAGTCTCAAATTATTCACTCGTCTTTTTGCCACAATTCATCTTTGCCTTGATCCTTATGCTAGAATAAAGTAGCAAACAAAAAAATGTGATATAAGATATGATAATTAAAATCATGCTAAGAGTAATCAAAGAACCATCTTTTCATTAGCATAGGTAAGATCTTATGAACTTTGGATAACAACCCCTGCTTCAACCATGCTGTATACTCCCTCGGGTATGTGTCCACTAATATTTTGCAGAAAAAAGAATCTATGCTATGTTTATTCTATAAAGAAGAGTGCCATACACCACGATCATGAAAATTAAACACTCAACGTAACTAGGTGGACGAAGCAATGGGCCACAAGAACATCAAAGACGGGTAAGTGAATTTGAATCACATATTTATATACAACTTTTGTCTTATGTTCTAAATAATAATAATAATAAAAATCTGAGTACATGAAGGCCCATAGAAAACAACAACATGTTCCTAGGACAAGTTCCCTTTGGATATTTTTGGTCACTAACCTTGCGGGGAACAAAAAGGATGAACAACATCTAAGGACATGGTGATTGCAACACACAAAGAGGAATAGTTCAACATTCACACTTAAAGTGCCAAGTGACAGGAAGGCTTGAGCTTGGGGAGGAAGGTCCACTTCTCTAAAGATCCGACATTATTCTTCCTCTTCTCAAGCTACCGTCATTCGACATACTTGGTTTGTAATTCCTCTACTCAATACTACTTTATCTCTTTAAAGATTGAATGTTTATAAATGCCATATATCAAAATCAATCTTAAGATTTCCCATTAGAGAAAAAAAAGTAATAGTGAGCACATGTTAAAGTAAACATCTAAAACCCTTTGTAGAATAGAAGATACCTTTTAGCTTCATGACAAATCTACCCTTGTTTAAAATTACTTTTATATTTCTTCTGGTATGTGCTTGTCAACTAATACTGCAGGAATAAAATCTTGAGAAGAGCAAAAAGGTCTTACACAATTCAAAGGTGAAGAAAGAAAGGATGATGCAATAAAGGAAACAAGTTAGGAGCAAGATATAAAAGAAGCCAAATGAGGAAAGCTCCAAGCAAAAGGTAATAACAATCACAAGTTGTTACGGTCTTTGTCACACTCTAATAAAAGGTAACATCTTGAGGTAAGTTATCATTCACTAAGCTTTTCCCTAATTATGGCATGCTCATAAATAAAGAATCAAACATATAGAGTTAACCTTATCCATCCCGCTTAGTTTCACATGTTTAGTTCTTTATTCTTAAACACCGCTCTCTTGGTCCCATAGCCTCCATTCATGTGAGTTAAAATGTTGCTCATCCCGCTTTGCAAGATAGTTATAATCATTAAATTGTTAATGCTCTATCTTATGATCTTATCACCCTCATCATAAATAAATAAAACTGTTGAACATTAACTCTGCCTTTGTTTAATGTGCTTAAGGGTAGAGAAAGACAAATAAAGTTTTGGTTTTGTTGGTGTTTTCCCACCAACAGCCCATGCACTTGATCTCTACCTTGTCTTTGTAAACAGGACATACTTCAAGCCACTACAAAATGACACCCCCTTTGCAACGCAAAATAAGTGTTCTTGAAAGTTCATATATACGTTGGCGGGGTCTATACCAACGCATCCAATATGTGTTGCCTAAAGTGGCGTTGCAAGGATCTATTGCAACACTTATTTATGCGTTGGTAACATGTGGTAATAAGCGTTGCAAAGTTGCAACGCTTAATGTTTGATCATAGCAACACTTATATGTGTTTGTATAGACCATGTGTGAATAGCCTCTATAGTTTGTTGTAACGTATAGATTTGGTTTATTGCAACACTTATATGCGTTGTAAGGAATAAACCATTCGTTCATTAATAATATTATAATTATTTATTTTTGAGACAACAATAGAAATAATATTGTACAATTTAATAAAAATGCAATACCATCCAACATAAAAATAAGCACATTGAGCCATATATATATATTATAAATAATTTGTCGCATTACAAAGTAACATCCAAATTCATGACACAATTTTTTTGTACAAAGCACACGTTCCTATGTGAGCAAATATGAAATATATAAAAGATCCCTCTTAGCATGCTAGCTATCCTCCTTTCTCCTTCCTTCAGCTCAGTCAAGCGTTCCTCTGCTGTGATCACATATCTATCTTCTGGATCTGCAAATGAAATTTAAATTAAATAATATGACACACATGAGAACTGAAATCATATTGGGTTATAGAAAAGACCGTACAAAAGTTGAAGGCCATGCAACATGGACTCCTCCTTCTACATCTCTAAGAACCTTGTAGTTTTTGTATGGTCGTATCAATGGTTCATCTTCTACCATTGCAAAACTAACAAACCATCCAAAATCCTTTGCCTAGCTGAACACCATCAATTTTCTGTCTTGGATCACAACTCACTAGTTTACCCATTGCAACAGTCTTATTTTGATTTTTCCATCTCTGTAAGTATACTTTGGTGCCAACCTGGTTCACAAATATATGCATACAACAAATAAGCACATAATAGATCACAGTCTGTCTAAGAAATTGAATAATCATACCTTCATTGTATTGCCAGTTGACAAACTTGTTGTGCCACGATGATTCTTCTACAAAAGTATATATGGGGATTCTTAGACTCCAGTTGTAAGAACAATTAAGAAAAGGATAAAATGATGTTTTAAGAGATGTGTCTTATACACTAGCAGGTACTGATGCACTAGGCCTTTTTGAGATCTTGTTCAGCTGGTAACAAGTCAAAACAGATAACTTGGTAACAAAAATATCAATGCTAGAAAGATATTTACTTGGTACTGAGATGCTTCAAAATTTGAGGGAGTAGCAAATGTTTCCTTTGAGACAACCTGTAGTATGTGCTCATTTAATACAACAATTTGATAAGGTTCATAGAACAGTATACTGCCATCCTGTTAGGAAACTCAGAAAGCAGTTCCAATAATGGTATTAAGCAACATGATCAGAATATATTGCTTTGCATCCATGTGTTAAGTTTGGTGCGCAAACCTTATCGTTGCTACAATTATCTTTGTAATGTGCTGGCAGATCCTCATGCTCGACATAATCATCTTGCTCCGTCTATAGTGAATAAGAATAAATTAATATATTCTTTCACCAACAAAATGGAATCAGAATAGAGATAGGTTATTAAGGCCAAACACAAGCAACCATTCCTAGCCACCATGCCAAGAAATTTCCCTAGAAACCCAGCCTCTACTCCAACTAGTTGATCCAACTCATTGCATCTAACCACAATTCTATGACCTTTTGGAAGGTTCAAAATATCTTTCAGTTTTGTCTTTCCACGCTTTACTCTATCATCAGTTTCATCTATGCAGTGTTACATAGCACAAAAAATTCAATGGTAAATAGATAACCCATTCTGGTAGTAATAAAAAATTACAGTAGGTTAGTAAGTACCGTGGAAATTAACCTCGATATCACAATCACCATCTATCTGATCTCCTCTAGCACTTGAATGGAGTTCAGATGCCTCACTATTTTGTCCATGGCTCTCCTGTCCAGTATGCTCTTCTGACAAATATTCATCATGGCTCTGAATTATCTGTTTCCTTCTACCCCTTGTCATAGGCACTGCACAACATGAATTGGAGTAGAATGTTACTAATATTAGTTAAGTAGACCTGTTGTATTCAGAAATAGATGGGTAAAAAAACACGTCCGAAATTAGAGTAGACCAGCAGAATTAGAGAAAGTTGGAATTATATGCAAGCCCTGGGCCCCTGGCACAGCGAGCACCAGATGCAAGTCCTGCAGCAGCCTATGCTTTTGTGAAATTTAGCACCAATAGAAAAGTAAGAATAAAGCATTGGATAATTCTCCAATAAAAACAAGTGTAATAGAATAATGTAATAATTATTAGAAACTCAAAAATGTCAGTTAGTTATCGAACTCAAAAATGTAGATATTAAATAAATTTAGTAAACCCACACAAGGTCAGTTAAACTCAGAAGCAACAGAGATGAAATGCAAATGCCATGATTTAGTCCCCTTCCAATACAAGCATCAGATAGCAACATCCAGAGAGGTTAGGACTTAGAATAATTATTAGAAACACGACTTCTTAATATATGCAGGTCGCACGTCATGCCTTCTTCTTACAGGATTTCCGAGCAGGCACAACGACGGCGGAATGGAGCAGCACGGCGATGTGTGCGTGACGGCAGCGGCGGCGGGGATCCAGCGGGCGACGTGCGTGGCGGCAGCCGTGGGCAGGGATCCAGCGGGTGACGCGTGCGTCACGGCAGCCGCGGCGGTGAAGTGTTGTCGTGAGGGGCGCCAGGCGGCGGAGCAGACCGGATCTGGGTCGGCGGCGGTGACTCTTGAGGCGGCGACAGGGACCGGTGTTGTTGCGGCCGTCTTGGCTGCCGGTGCCGCGGTGCGTTGCTGCGTCGCCCTGTTTGCAGCAGGAAGAGGAGAGGTATGGACTATGGAGTGCTTGTGCGATGGCAAAGAATAGAAAATGGACCATGTTTCAGCTGGGATAACTGACGAGATCCACAAATCAGGGTGGTTCCCAGGTTGTTTTCACACGATCCACTCCAGTTAGTCTCTATGAACGGTGGGGCCATCGTTAGACTTCTCAATAATTAGATTACAAGTGTGCGGGAAAAAAAGTACCAAATAAAAAAAAAGAGGGAAACAATGGCGGGAGAAGGTTACGGATGCGAACATATTATAGGTCTTGGAAAAGATGGCGGGAGGCACAAAAAAACAAAAAAGTGATTACGCTGAGTTTAAATTAAAAAAATATGGTTATTAGTGTTAGATCCAAATTAAATGAATATTTGGGATTGTACACAGATTCAAATGAAAAAAGTTATCAATTACAAACTTTTATAACTATTCGAGATCTACAACTTTGCTTTTGGTCAATTACCCATCCGAGGTTGTACGAAATATTGGAATTTCAAATGTGAAGAATTCGCCATAATTTCATTGGATAAATGATTTTAAATGAAAACGTTGTCAAATACAAAGTTTCTCAACTTTTTGAGATCTACATTTTTTGTTTCGGGTCATGGGGGGAATGATCCATCGGACGACCTCGACCAGCTCCGCCCAAAGCCCCAACCCCACAAGATGGGGTTTTAAATTGCACCTCCACTAAGTCGCAACAGCATGGTCATCCCCGCTAGGGTCAGCACGTTAGCGATGGTTCCACCCCTCACGCCTCCCCTTTAGTCACCCCCCCTACGGTCAACTTTGTTAGCAAAAGGGGTGACACCCCTCGTGCCCCTCGGTCACCCTCGCGGACCCTTGTTGCGGGGTGCACCGCCCGGTTGTCTTCGGTGGTTCACTTCTTTGGGTACCCCGGGCGTAGCGGGGGATCTCGGCGACGGTGTTACTGAAGTAAGCCTCGCAAGCCTCCCGGTACTCACGAGGCTTGGACGTCATTCGCCTCGTCACCTAGCGGCGCCGTGGAAACCCTAGAAGCTCCTCTCGGCGGTAGTTGGAATTGGACTTGTGTTTGTACCCCTTGCCCCTTGGGGCCCACCTGTCATTGTAATTGTATCCGTAACCCTAATGTAAAAGGCCACTGCCTCTTGGTATGTCCTATAAATACCCGAGGGGTGCACTTGTATAGAGGAGGACCCCTAGTTTTAATGCCATTTACTCCACTTTCGGTCTTGCCACGTGTCACTCTACTCACCCGCTTGGACCCTCGCATGTATCGTGACTCATTCCTATGGTAAACCCTCGCTCTCCTCGATTCGACCCTAGGTCGATGGTTGAACCCCCACACCGGGATCCATAATTTCATTGGATAAATGATTTCAAATGAAAACATTGTCAAATTTGAAATGTGAGAATTCAAATGCAATCTCGTTGGATCTTGAAGTACTATAACTTTGGTCTAATGTTCATCTTCATTGCAAGTCATATAAGAAAGTTACAAAGTTTTTTTGTGCACGATATAACAAGGTTCTGAAATAAAAATGTCAATGTCCTACTATTGAACACAAATATGTGTGTAGTCTAATGGTAGAGAAGAGCTTAACATGTTAGGGATTGGTGATCGTGGGTTCTAATCCTCATGATGGTTTTTTTTTTTTTTTATTTTAGAAATCAAATTCTGTAAGGCGCATTATTTTGTTAATTACAAATCAAATCTTTATAGCCTTTTTTGTTTTTAGAAATCGCACCTAAACTGGTGATTTATTTTTTTATTTTAGAAATCGAATCTTGAAAGGCGCGAAGGGGCTATTTCTGGATCTGGCCTTGTTCTCAATAAGTAAAAGTTTAGTGAGAAATTAACCCAAATGGGTGGTTGTTCAACTGGTTACGGTAGGGTGCATGTTCCTCATCTATCTGCATGAGGTGGCAGGTTCGAACCTGTATCCCTCCTTTTTGTCGCTTATATATTAATTATTAATTGACAGCACCTCTGTACAAAGAAAACAGGACCGCATCAAAGTGCTTGTTGTAAAAAAAAAAAAACACTAAGTCCCACGAACAGAACCTGCGCACAAGCTCGGTTTCATAAACGTTGCTACCTCGCTTTCACAAAGCTCAATTCATAAGCGTTGCTACCTCGGCTTCACAAATGTTGCTTGCAACAAATAAATTAAGTGTTGCCACCTATTCGTTGTAAAAGAGGGGTTTCTCTTGTAGTGAGCATGACATGGAGGAGTATCTTTCTCTCCCAAAAATCTACAAGGAAATGTCCTGACCCACAAAGCACGCACACTAAACAAGATGTTGCTAGCTTCCACTATCAAAGCTTCACTTCAAACCATGGGACAAGCAAGCAACATGGGTAATGCCATCCTCGAGAGATCACTATCTCGGGAGACGCAGCACCAAGAGCAGATGATACAATTGAGGAGTGAGTAAGGTAAGAAGTCTTGTTCAAAGGACTTAGAACATTGAACCCTCGCCCGAAAAGGTAACTCGGTAGTTATCCATATTTAATTCCTAAACATTCCATCTTTAATTGCATATCATATTTATCTTTTTGCATCTTGCATTAGCATATTTATTTCCTTTCATTGTATAATCATTTTTCCTTTAGCATATTTATATTTATGCATTAGCACTACATTGAAAAATTCTAAAGCCCCATGTGAATAATCTTGAGGTGTATAACAACCTATAAGGATATTCCCTGTGGTGGCACAAAAATAATTATGCATTCATCTAGTTGCATTTGCATTATAGTTCTTTGCATGCATATAAAATTATAAAACTCAAAAATATTTAGAAGAAAAACCTTGCTGAAGTTCTATCTAAAATAATCATGATCCATCTTGAAAATATTTAGACACATGAAGCCTATGTGGCGTAACCACTAACGCTTAATCAAAGTTCCACTAGCTTTGTTGTCTATTTGAGTTCAGCAGATTTAAAGGAAGAGAAACATGATAGGCCGACTTCATCGTCACTGTCTACCTCAACATCCACATCAATAAACCCTACACTTCAATCAAGCTTGGGGAGTGCACCCCTAGTTATCACGATAAGTATCTCTACTACTATATTTATATTATTATTATTATTAGTTAATATTTTGGTTTGCTTAGTGTTGACACCTCTTAAAGCATAAAAATACAAGTTTAAAAACATGAATTAAGGGCTAAAGTCAAAGACCAAACATAAGTCTTGGGGTCTAACTAACATAATTCCACGAGTTTTGGTATTCTCGTGACTTTGCAGGGACCTAATAGATAAATGCAGAGAATAATGGGAAAAGTTCCGGAATATACAAGGCCTATGAAGACCAGACTTATCCGTGAATCAATTCAACCCGAAAAGTGGACTAAAACATTCTAGAAGACACCGAGGACAGGGAGAGGCGAAACGGGAAGCCGAGCCGGCATGCCGGCTGGCGCCCGCCAAGATCCACCCCGGCGGCCGCCGGTGGGGGCCTCCTCTCGGCCTCACATTTTTATGTCGGTTCACTACCAACATTGAGGTTGTATCTACACCGTTGCCAAGGTCGGTTTGATTCAAGGGTTGACGTTCATCGCCAAGTACTATATAAGAAGACCAAATGACCACGAGGCTAATAACAATTTCATTATCAACTCATACCCATCAAGTCCAGCCAAGTCTAGACATAAGCCCTAGTTCATACTAGAAGTAATTAGCTATCTAACTAGTTCTAGTTGAAGATCAAGTTCATCTTGAGTTCCCGATTAGTCAAGAAGTAGCAAGGATCGTTCTTGAGACTTCTCTCTTGTATTCAATCTGTAAGTACTCTTATATCTAGAATACAATTGTTATGGCTTTGATCTTTATAAATATTATATTCTTATTGATATGTGTTTATGCTTGCTATGATTATATATTTAGTTTAGTGAGATTGCTTTATATTTTATGCATGGAATTGTATAGCATCCATATAGATGATCACTATGTGGGTGATAAGCAATGTGTAAACGTGGTGTTTATACAACGTTTATCCGCAATTGCACCCTACATTCCGGCCGTGTGGTAGATCGCGGGGGGTGACAGCCCTGTTGAGTCCTTTTGTAGTCCACCCTCCGAATGTAGTGGCACGTCGAGTTATAATTACGGTGGTGGATAAGTTTTGTCCTTATTTGTCATTGGTAATGCTTGCCATGTGTAGAAGTAATCCAACCTTGCCATGATAGCTAGATGTATTGCACTAATTGTAGTATTCATTGACATATATGATTAGGGATATCTTAGGAATATTCATTCTAGTCTAATTTATAACATGCTAATTGCTTGTATGTTTCTAGTAAGCTTAATGATCTTAGACTTGGGCATTTATCAATTATATTATATTTATCTTTATCCCGTGACTTATCCTGTTGAGTAATGTTAGATGCATATGGTTACTCGCATTATAATATTTGTAAAGAGGATGATCTCATAGCTAAACCACTATATAAACCTTTAGACATCCTTTTCTCTCTACCTTTCCATAGACTCCCTTCCCTCGTGGAAAATATAAATACGATACCGGATTACTCCCGGTGAAGTGCTACAATTGGTGTTTCTATCTCGTAAACTTGCGATATCATGTTCATTCTTTTATCAAGGCCAATCAAGAATACCATGCCCCGCATTTCTTAGCGTTATTGCTAGGGTGACGTACTAGTGTATAGGTAATGCCTAAAAATGAGTGGTATACCTTGAGTACATATCCTCGATGAGATTAACTCCACTATGGATAGTGTTACTATGATACAACCACTACTAACATCGCCTAACTCCGCTTTGTTGGATCATGAGGTTAATCCCATATCCAAGCTAACATGATTAGATAGATATCCCATATATATTTCTTTTCGCCTTCCTAATTGGGATCGTGTAAGAAATATCAACACTTAGTTTGCTATGAGTTTAGTTCATAAAGTCGTTCTGAGTCTTTAGTAGAAGTGTGATCTTATAGTATAAATAAATAAATAAATAGGAGTGTACAAGAAGTTTTTCGTTTCCACTTACATAAAATAATCTCTGAAGCTAGATCTCATACATGGAAATGATGAATAGTTGCTCCGCTATTAGACTTTTCTAGTACCTAGCTTTCAAGCTTAATTTCTCTCGAGCTCCATTTGCAAAATTAATTTTTACTTTGAAACCTGAAACATATGGGTTGCAAATGCTTGCTCTAAAGTCTAGGTAATTGACGGATATGATTTATGATAGTCCGAGCTACTATTTGATCTTACTCCTAGTGACACTAGATTTACGAGATTAATATTTCGAAAATTGAAAATGCACATGATAAGTTCCTGTATGACAAGAGTGTGAACCTCCTACCACAGACCATATATACATGCTACTTAGAATAGGAAAACCTTTTGAAAAATATAGATATATATATATAGGGCCGCTTGCTTTGCATTGAGTTTGTTCAATCTTTGTTGACCCTTAAAAACTTGTCATGCTGATCATGTACACTCCACTCATCCCACTTACTTCATTTCACTATCATCCACTCACTCTAGCCAACAAAAATGTTCTACTCCTATCCTAGGGAGAGCAACCAAAAAATATTTATATATCCATCCACCCATTCATTGCTAGCCAATATCTTACAAAAACTCCATCATTTATACCTCTCAAAAAGTTATTGCAAAAAGAGATCTGGGTTGTGTATCTTTAAAAAGAAAGGGAGATGAAAAATGGACAAAAGTCCTACGGGCGAGTAGAGCCTACCTCCCTAAATAAAAGAGATGAATAATGAACAAGTGTTCGAGGGCGAGTAGAGCCCACATCTCTGAAAATAAAGATGAATAATGGACAAGTGTCCGAGGGTCAAGAGAACCCACATCTTTATAAGAGAGGAAATAATGGACACAAGTCCGAGGGCCAGCAGAGTCCACCTCTCTTGAAAAAAAAAAGAGAAGAAGAAAGAAAGAAAAGAAAGAGATACAACCCAGGTTCTCTATAAAAAGTTTACAAAAAGAGAGAAGAATTCCAAAAAGGAGCAAAAGTAAGATTTCCCATTATCTATTCTATTCTATACTCTACTATATTCCATATATACTCTATCCACCATACACATGCACCACTTGATCAGTGTGACTTGAATCTTTGGATCCATTGCTTGAATTTACAATATATGTTTAGTAAGAAAATAAATTATTTTTCTCCTACGTATAAAGCCTTAGATATTAGGTGAGAGAGAAGAAGGCATACTATGCTATTGCCTTAGCTAAAAATGTATTATGAGAGTAAGGCAAACACTATATTATTTAAGAGAGGATCCACAAATACCAATGAGAGATTAGAGAGAGTCATACCGAGGAACTTTGAGTTTTATTTGAAAATCAAGAAAAACTCCGAATGATAGTTGATCAAAAGAGTTTGAGATTTAGTGCTTGACTTGACTGTTCTATCTTTCAATTACCCAAGAATGAAGAAAAGATATAAAGCCTCAAAAGGTAAGAGGTAATTAAATAATTAAAGTTTGAAAAAGTTTATCTTTATCCAAGAGAAATTTTGTTTGAAAGCATGTGTACTTTAAAGGTGTGATACCGTTGCGGCAACTCCTGATCCAAGTAAGTATATTAATGTAATGTGTCTTGCTAAGAGACTAGCAAGAGGTAAGCTTGGGGGAGCTTGTTGACACCTGTTATAGCATAAAATTACTAGTCAATTAAACATGAATAAGGGCTTAAAATGAATATCAACATAAGTCTAGGGGGTTCAACTAACATAATTCCACAAGTTTTGGTGATTTATATATTTTCGAGGACTTAATAGGAAAAATGCAGAATAATGGAGAAAGTTCCGTAATATACAAGACATATGATGACCGGACTTGATCATGAATCAACTCAACCTAAAAAGTGAACTAAAACATTCTAGAAGATACCGTGAGGGCACGGGAAGGAACCGGAGGCCGAGGTGAAGTGCCACCTTGGCGGCCGCCAAGGTGCCACCTTGGCGGCGCCAAATTGGTCCCACCTGTCGGTCTCTCCTTTCTATGGCGGTTTACCACCGACTTTGAGGTTGCATCTACACCGCTGCCGAGGTCGGTTTGATCCAAGGGTTCACGTTCATCGTCAAGGCCTATATAAGAAGACCCCCGCCCCGGGGCTAAACCCTAATTCATTACTATCTTATTCTATCTCATTAACTCTTAGTAGTAGAGGGGTCCCTTGAAAGGATCAACTCTCTCTAAGGGATTAGTGAAGTAGAATTAGACATGTAATTAGAGCTTAATTAGACATATCATTAGAACTAGATCAGATTAGATCTAATTAGATCTAATCATGAGTGAATATCAAGTTGAGAGATTAGATCAAAGAACTTAATTAGAGTTCTAGATCTATTCTTGAGAGCAAAAGAGTGAGTGGAGGAGAAGAAGGGGAAGCACCGGACATGTCGGTGACTCCTCTATGCTTGTACCTCTGGGATCAAAGGCTTTATGGCACTTGATCCTGAGACTTCTATGGTGGATCAACTTCTTATTTAAGTAAGTATCATATTATCTTCAGTGTTAGTATTTTTCTTAATGTTCATAACTCTTTGAGTACTCTAATTTATGGGAATCTATAGATTAGAGGAGTATACTTAGGTATAGGCGTGGTGCCTAGATCAAAGTTACTTATGAGTGCTCCCTATCTGCCGGAGCGTGGTAGATCGTGGTAGTGACAGTACCATTGAGTCCTTTGGATTCCACGTCCCGTAGATAGGATACGTAGGATCTAAGTGCTGGGGGAATGGTAAGTTTCGACCTTACTTTCCCTTGAGTACGATCCCTTTTAAGATCAATATCAACATAACTTACAAGAAGGAGAACTAGACAACCATAGGAATCTTCTTACCTCTTGATCCTTTCCCGTCCTTGATTGACACTCAGGGATTAGTTATATGCCTCAATTATTCCTCACACCATCCTCCCCGTGGATTCGATATTTAAAAACCCTGTCTCCCCGGTGAAATGCTCACCAAGATCCGTTAAACTTATGATTATTAATTATTTCGTAGGCTTAACAAATACCAACAAAGGTCCACGTAAGCCGCGAGAATATCTTGCACGCACCATGCATGAGTTGAACACAATGCACTAAGAAGGTGGGATGCAGCTTGTGTTTTTTACGCACACACTTTATTTTGAAAAACAAAGAATTAACACGATGCACTACGAGCATAGTGCAAAAATAAGAACTCAGTGCACTAGGAAGCTCGGCCACCGCAGAGTTCGATGCCAAGGGTCATCTTGTCGGCGGCAATAGGTCGTTGGGGCAGTGGTCGGCAGCACTTCTCTGGACTCGTTTGGCCGGATCGATCCGATGCCCTGCGACCCAGATTTGTGTCTTCTGAGCTTGGACCGGGTAGGCGCAATCAAGATGCTTGTAGCATTCACGATTACCTCTTATTGAGAGCAAATTAATTTTTCATTTGTTACAAAAAAAATTTTTTTCTGGTTTGGTTTTTGGAAAAAAGTACACTTTGGCCCCATATACACTTTAGTACCAAATGGTTCCAAAAACAAAGCAGAGACGAGGAATTGAGTAGTTTGATTTATTTGTTGAGTTCCGAGTTGTGTACATTAGAGTGCATTGAAATAAGCAAAACATGCAAAAGGCAAAACTACGGACATGGCTTGCTCGCCGATCGAGCAATCCACGGTGATGATCTAGCCCTGAGTCATCCAGCCACAGGTTATTCTTTTCATGCTGCTTTCTCGCGCGCACCTTCCGCCATGCCGGTGATTGCGAACCGATCCTGGTCTAGTGCCTTCCGCACACCCCGCTCGTTTCCGCGAAAACACATCACTTCAATTGTGTCTCTAATGTGAACATGCATGTGATGCGTGCAAAGAAAAGAAAAGAAAAGCTCACAATGTTGGTCGTGCTTACATTGCTATAAAACAGCAAGGAAGGCAGACAACCTAGAATTCGAGTAAGCACCAACCCCTTTTGCCCTGTTGTCCGTGGACACCGGAGTGTATTGCACTTGTGGATACCTCATTGTAGCTCTATGTTTCAGGGGGATGTTACGAATCTTTACGCGGTCTCCCTCCTCAACATATCCAGGTGTTCTTGGGCTTATGAGTCTTTACTCAGTATCAGGTTGCCTGGAGTTGGACTGGTGGAGGTTACATCGGTTTTCATATGGTCTTTAATGGGGTGGTTTACTCCGTTGGAGTGGTTTTCCGGACTACATTTGCGGTGGGTAGGGGTTTGGTTTTATAGTGCCCAAGAGGCTTGGGTCATTTAGTTGGGTTTATTGCATGGTACTTTTGGTAGGTGAGATTAGGCAATATAAAAAGAGGGTGGACTCCCTCCTTTCGCTCCCATTCTAGTCTTAGGGTCTCCAATACTTGTAATGATCTCATGGTTTTTCTTCTGTTCGTCAAAAGGGGCTGAGACAGAGTGAGGATTCGAAAGTCATTTGCACGATGCTTCTAGATTTCCAAGGGAAACGACGCACCATACCTAGCCGATACGACGTAAGGAGGCTCATGGATATAAATACTTGAATAAAGTTGTCATGAGGGCTGCGAGTTGGGCAACAACATATTTCCAATCTGCTCGTGCTTTGTTTTTCTCTAATTTCAATCTATTTCCTGTCATCGTGGTCACCGCGACACCGACGTGCTTTCGACATTCCACGGCGCTCCGCGAGTTCGGCTCCAATAGTTTGACAATAGCACGCAACAGAAAAGTTCACAAGGAACTCACAGTGCAGAGAAACCAAGGATCTGAGTTTTTTTTTGGTCATGAATCTGGATTCTGGAGTTAATTTTATTTTCAAAATACGAACAAATGAATCCATCCCCACAAGCAAGAGTTATTCGAGCATTTTCCCCATTCAGAGCAAGACCCAGCCTGGACAGATCTCTGCCTATAGTAGACTCGAGAGGCAGGATCGATGCCTGTTGTCAGCACAGTGAAGCGGCAGACTTCAGAGCCTCTCGTGGACTACCGGAGAACAAGGAGAGAGGGTGCTTTTTATCAAAAAAAAAAAGAGAGAGGGTGCTCACATTGCGTTTGTGCTCCGGTGCTCAACTGAGGCTCATATGAAAATATGTTCATCAAAGTTTTTTTGAAGAAACTAAAGGGGCCAAAGCCCCTGCAGAGATTTATTGAATTAAAACAGAATTCAAGAAGTACAGGTAATCAAAAAGCAAAAAGGAAAAAAACAGAGAAAGAAAGAAGGGGCCAAAACAATGGTCCTAAGGAACAGAAAAAGAAAGAAAGAAAATTAAATCAACTACAAGCTTGTAATCCATTGCTCAAACTGAATAGCAAGGCCTGTCTTGACTCTCCAGGAAACCAGTCCTAGCTCTTTGAAAAACAGGGTTTTGCAACTTTGAAGGTTCAACTGATCATTGTTGAAAACCATTTCATTTCTCGCCTTCCAGATCGTCCAACACATAATAACAATGGCACACATGAGGAACTGACTTTTGAGCTGAATCTTTAGAGCATGAACATTATCAAAGGAAGAGCCATCCAAGACAGTAACAAGCCCCAGCAAGTTCCAGCATTGCTGGGCAAAGGGGCAGCTCCAAAACAAGTGCTCAACCGTTTCTTCAACAGAGGGAATGCAGGTTGTGCAACTATAAGAGGGCAGAGGCATATGCTTTCTTCTCAGAATATTTCTTGTGCTTAATCTATCTTTGAGGAGGAGCCAAAAGAAGACCTTATGCTTAGGTTGGAGTGGGCACTTCCAGAGCCATTTGAAGGCAGGGTCAACATACTGTCGAGGGAGCAGAAATCTATATGCAGCAGAAGATTTATATCTGACAGCACCACCATGATAAGTCCATTGGTCATTTTCATCTTGATCAGCAACTGAGCTTTGCTGCATTATTTGCTGCAGATCATTGAACTCCTCAAAAGCTTCTTGAGACAGGGGTAGAGAGAACAAGCTAGCAGGATTGTCCATGTTCATCAAAGTTATTCACCCAAAGCCCAAAGTTTTCCATTGATGAGGCAGCATGCTGTTTCTTTGAGAGTAAATTAAAGCGGTTTTTGCTTGATTGATCAGGGGCGTTTTAGCAAAATAGTTTTTAGTATATGCTGACAACTGACTTCACTCTTATTGAAAAATTGAAGTGCCCAGAAAACACAGGAGCTGCGGCTCATGCTATATATATTGCTGGAGCAGTGTGTGCAACTTACTGTACCAGACCTCTGATCCCTCACGATATATAACAAGCCTAGAGCCTGTATTTTCTGTTGCATTTCCCTCTGTCTTTCCCTTCCTTTGGTCCATTCGATCCTTCATCTGTTAGCGACTGAAAATGCTGTTGTTTGAGTTGAGAAGACTGCGGTCAAGGCATGGCGAGTTCACACTTCACACGCAAATATAAATGGGTGGCACAGGGAATAGAAATTCTACCAGTCTGCACAGCTATCTAGTGTACTAGTATCGGTGTCTTAGAAGCAGGCTACTTCTCAGATGCAGAGTTGGTGGCATCAGCCCTAGAGCTTGGAAACAGGTACCATGTAGTAAGAAGGTCCTAAGCTAATTAAACTGAAATTAGTAAAAATATACTAGAGTTTTGGACCAGTTGCTATATGATTCACTGGAGACAAACTACGCACTAGCCTCGCTTGTTTTTTTCGTAATGGAAGGATTTTATTAACATAGTAGTATCGGTGTCTCAGCACCTTGCACAGGCCTGTCTCTGCACCTTGCCTGAAGAGTGTTCCATTCCATCTGCTAAATCTCGCTGTGCTCCAGTGGCCGGTGGGAAAGTTTTTGTGGTGCTGCCGGGCTAGAGGGTAATTAGGAAAGGAGAAGGCTGACCCTACACTTTTCTATTTCTGTCTCTGTTTCTTCGTATGATTGGAATGGAACTCAATGCTTGAATAATTATTGGAGATCGAATCTTGATACGTTAGGTAAAGAGACTGCTAATCTGTAATATGAACGGTGTTCTAGATGACCAATAATTGGTAATTCAAGAAAGCTGAAATTATGCATAATCTCATAGTTCTCAAATTCTGACTCATTCTTGTGCTCAGGCGCTCAACTGAGCCGAGATACGAGATCTTCTTTGACGCGAGAGACTGAACGTGGATTAAAGTTTTCTCCCAATTAAAGTTGCCCCTGACATGCGGAAATATTCGTTAATAACCAGGATATTTGCATTTTTTCTTATCAAGTTTGCACTAGAAAATTAGATACCCACAATAGGATTATAGTTTTTTAAATGTGGCTTGCCAAAAGTATTTCATTTGTTTTACTTCATCCGTTTTCATCATTTCATAAGTAATTAATCCGCTAGAGAAATGAAGATGCTTGTACCATGGACGATTTCTTCTTATTGAGAGCAGATTAATTTTTCATTTGTTACTAAAAATGTATTAACTTTAGTAACAAATGGTTTTAAAACAAAGCAGGAGATAGAAAAATTGAGTTGTTGGTTTTATTTGTTGAATCCCAGAGTTGCGTACAATATAATCATAGAAATAAGCAAAACATGCAAAAGGCAAAACTCCTAGCCCCGCTGTTATTCATGGCACCTTAACAATCCATCGCCGAGTCAACCTGCCCGCATTTTATACTTCGCATGCTGCTGAATCGTGCGCCTTCAGGTATGTCATGGTGATCGCGCACCGATACTGATCCAGTGCCTACAGCACGATTGTGCGACTCCGCGACCCATAGTCCGACTCCGCGATCCAGTGCCTTCAGGTATGACATTGTGGCTAGCGGCCCCTTATGAAAACAGGTACCAGTTCACCACAGCCTGCTACTCATTGACTTGTCCAAAACTTGCTGATACATCTCATGCCTAGCCAAGACTTCTATCTAACAATTGCAGGTTACATGGCATGTTCTGTGTACCGGATTTATGTGCTTGGATTTGTAATAATATGCATCGTACAGGACAGAGGAAGCCGGAGAACAGGAGAGGAACTTCACAGGAACAAGAATGCAGAGTTTGGATTGGGATGGATGCTAGTGATTTCTCATTCTCCATTTATATGCCTCTATGCCTCCTTTTCATTCCATGGCTAAAGGTTGTACAGAAGCTGTCATATATATCACACTGGCCGCCCCTGCCATTCTTTACCACCTCAAAGTCATGTGTGGCCCTTTTAGCGAGGACATTCATTATATTTTTTATTTTCAAGTCTAGTTAGAGGGACTTGGTGCTCAATAAAAATAGTCCACATCACACTGTTGTCCATCAGGGATTGGACACACTTTGCTATACTGAATAATTTGAAGGAAATAATATTGATGATTGTCCAGCAATATGAAGGTGGAAAATGACAGTACTATGTAGCTGACATTACATGAAGAAGCATAATGTATAGCTTTGGGATACACTTACCTGTTTTCCCCTCAATATGGATGGCCAAATGGGTTAATGTGAATGTAGATGGAGCTTTTCCTAAAGCAAATTTGTGAATCAGGTGTTATCATCACTGCTGGTGGTCGTAATGTGAAGTGCAGACAACGTGAATTACTTTTCATTTAACATGTGACATTATTTTAGATAAGGGAACAACTAGTGTCATGTGATAGATGTATGGAAAACTAGCGATCCTATAGGTGTAACTGTTGAACGGATTGTTCTAGAATAGTGAAAACCATATAGCACAACAATGCCAACAGTGATTCGTCGCTCTAGAGGTGACACTATAGCTCTCACTATAGTGTCCATGCTTCACATGATCCTCCGTCTTATTGAGGCTCCATATAATGAGGATGGGTGTGAAGTAGGTGGTGTTGAATCTTGTCCATTCTCTATAGCTTGATGTCACTTACACTACCATAATGGTGGACTTCTCCTAGTGTTTTTAGTTAGTAATAAAACACTAACACTAGTCAAGGCACAAGGGAATATTACTAGGAGACATTTAGTAGGGAAAGTTTATACTAAATTTTGACTAGCAAAACACTAGGAGAAGCCCACCTCACTAGGAGAAATTTGAAATTTTGGTTGTGTTATGTCCATGAACATTTTTCTGTTCATTTCAATAGGACTACGACCAGCTAATATTCTAGTGCTCTACATTTGGTGGAAAGATGAATGGAGTCGATCAGAGACAAGCGGAAGCAGCTCAATCCTGAAAACCTAGACGTATATATAGACCTTCTGGAATTCATGCAGAAATAGACACATTGTCCCTACCAAGCACGTCACCAACCCAAGAGCCTCCAGAGAGCCTGGGAAGCATAAATTGGTGGCCATATATTGTCCACAGACCTCTCGCTTGGTCTTCTCTATCTCCGATCTCACATCTGCCGCTTATGACTTTACTGGCGGTCTGCCATGACCAGCATGGTCGACGTTGCCTCATGTGAATGGGTGGCATCAAGGAAGACAGGTAGCATGATGATTGATGTCCATGCTCGTTCACTCCGCAGCTGTGTGACGCAAGCAAGTTAAGATGGATAGGTAATTCGCAGGAAACCCAACACAGACAACATGCAGGGCTGAGGGCACCCTTGGATGACAAGATCCTGTATAGAGCCCAAATAAAATGGCCCACCCTTCTCTAGTCAATGGTCCGGCTCCAACAGTTTCACAATAGCACACAACAAAAAAGTTCACAAGGAACTCGCAGTGCAGAGAAACCAAGGATCTGAATTTTTTTTTTGTTGGTCATGAATCTGGATTCTGGAGTTAATTTTACTTTCAAAATAAGAACAAATGAATCCATCCCCACAAGCAAGAGTCACTCGGAGCATTTTCTTATTACAAGTAAGAAATCAGAGGAAGACCCAGCCTGGACAGATCTCTGCCGATAGTAGACTCGACAGGCAGGATTGATGCCTGTTGTCAGCACAACGAAGCGGCAGAGTTCAGAGCCTCTCGTGGACTACGGAGAACAAGGAGAGAGGGTGCTCACATTGCGTTTGTGCTCCGGTGCTCAACTGAGGCGATAGACGAGATCACACCAGAGCCTCATATGAAAATATGTTGATCAAAGTTATTCACCCAAAGTTGTCCATTGATGAGGCAGCATGCTGTTTCTTTGATAGTAAATTAAAGCGGTTTTTGTTTCATTGATCAGGGGCATTTTAGCAAATTGTTTTTAGTATATGCTGACAACTGACTTCACTTATTTTAAAATTGAAGTGCGGAGAAAACACAGGAGCTGCGGCTCATGCTATATATATTGCTGGACCACTGTGTGCAACTTACTGTACCAGAGGTCCAGAGCTCTGATCCCTCACAATATATAACAAGCCTAGAGCCTGTATTTTCTGTTGCATTTCCCTTTGTCTTTCCCTTCCTTTCGCCCATTCGATCCTTCATGTGTTAGCCACTGAAAATGCTGTTGTTTGAGTTGAGAAGACTGCGGTCAAGGCATGGCGAGTTCACACGCAAATAGAAATGGGTGGCACAGGGAATAGAAATTCTACCAGTCTGCACAGCTATCTAGTGTACTAGTATCGGTGTCTTAGATGCAGGCTACTTAGAAGCAGAGTTGGTGGCATCACCCCTAGAGCTTTGAACTAGGTGCCATGTAGTAAGAAGGTTCTAAGATAATTAAACTGAAATTAGTAAAAATATACTAGAGTTTTGGACCAGTTGCTATATGATTCACTGGAGACAAACTATGCACTAGCCTCGCTTGTTTTTTTCGTAATGGAAGGATTTTGTTAACATACTAGTATCGGTGTCTCAGCACCTTGCACGGCCCTGTCTCTGCGCCTTGCCAGAAGAGTGTTCCATTCCATCTGCTAAATCTCGCTGTGCTCCAGTGGCCGGTGGGAAAGTTTCTGTGGTGCTGCCGGGCTAGATGACAATTAGGAAACGAGATTGCTGAGCCTACACTTTTCTATTTGTCTCTATTTCTTCGTATGATTGGAATTTGTTTACTCCTCTATGTAGTCCCGCCGGTCAGTCTCACTTCAGTTCAGAATAGAGATGGAATGGAACTCAATGCTTGAATGATTATTGGAGATCGAATCTTGATACGTTAGGTAAAGCGGCTGCTAATCTGTAATATGAACGGTGTTCTAGATGACCAATAATTGGTAATTAAAGAAAGTTGAAATTATGCATAATCTCGTAGTTCTCAAATTCTGACTCATTCTTGTGCTCAGGCGCTCAACCGAGCCGAGATACGAGATCTTCTTTAACGCGAGAGACTGAACGTGGATTAAAGTTTTCTCCCAATTAAAGTTGCCCCTGACATGCGGAAATATTCGTTAATAACCAGGATATTTGCATTTTTTCTTATCAAGTTTGCACTAGAAAATTAGATACCCACAATAGGATCATAGTTTTTAAAATGTGGCTTGCCAAAAGTATTTCATTTATTTTACTGCATCCGTTTTCATCATTTCATAAGTAATTAATCCGCTAGAGAAATCAAGATGCTTGTACCATGCACGATTACTTCTTATTGAGAGCAGATTAATTTTTCATTTGTTACTAAAATGTATTTTTCAACTTTGTTTTTGGGAAAAAAGTACATGTTAGCCCCATGTATTAACTTCAGTAACAAATGGTTTTAAAATAAAGCAGGAGATAGAAAAATTGAGTTGTTGGTTTTATTTGTTGAATCCCAGAGTTGCGCATACAGTACAATCATAGAAATAAGCAAAACATGCAAAAGGCAAAACTCCTAGCCCCGCTGTTACTCATGGCACCTTGACAATCCATCGCCGAGTCAACCTGCCCGCATTTTATACTTCGCATGCTGCTGAGTCGCGCGCCTTCAGGTATGTCAGGGTAATCGCACACTGATACTGATCCAGTGCCTACAGCGATTGTGCTACTCCGCGACCCATAGTCCGACTCCCGGTCGTTACGGCTCCTTCTCTGGTAGTGGCTAGCGGTCCCTTATGAAAAGGGGTTCCAGTTCACCACAGCCTGCTACTCATTGACTTGTCCAAAACTTGCTGATACATCTCATGCCTAGCCAAGACTTCTATCTAACAATTGCAGGTTACATGGCATGTTCTGTGTCCCGGATTTATGTGCTTGGATTTGTAATAATATGCAACGTACAGGACAAAAGAAGCTGGAGATCAGGAGAGGAACTTCAGAGGAACAAGAATGCAGAGTTTGGATTGGGATGGATGCTAGTGATCTCTCATTCTCCATTTATATGCCTCTATGCCTCCTTTTCATTCCATGGCTAAAGGTTGTACAGAAGCTGGCATATATATTACACTGGCCGCCCCTGCCATTCTTTACCACCTCAAACTCATGTGTGGCCCCTTTTTAGAGAGGATATTCATTATATTTTATATTTTTCAAGCCTTGTTAGAGGGACTTGGTGCTCAATAAAATAGTCCATATCACACTGTTGTCCATCAGGGATTGGACACACTTTGCTATACTGAATAATTTGAAGGAAATAATATTGATGATGGTCCAGCAATATAAAGGTGGAAAATGACAGTACTATGTAGCTGACATTACATGAAGAAGCATAATGTATAGCTTTGGGATACACTTACCTGTTTTCCCTTCAATATGGATGGCCAAATTTGTTAATGTGAATGTAGATGAAACTTTTCCTAAAGCAAATTAGTGAAGCAGGTGTCATCATCACTGCTGGTGGTCGTAATGTGAAGTGTAGACAACGTGAGTTACTTTTCATTTAACATGTGACATTATTTTAGATAAGGGAACAACTTGTGTCATGTGATAGATGCATGGAAAGACTAGCGATCCTATACGTGTAATTGTTGAACGGATTGTTCTAGAATGGTGAAAACCATATAGCACAACAAGACTAACAGTGATTCGTCACTCTAGATGTGACACTATAGGTCTCACTATAGTGTCGATGCTTCACATGATCCTCCATCTTATTGAGGCTCCATATAACGATGATGGGTGTGAAGTAGGTAGTGTTGAATCTTGTCCATTCTCGGCTTGATGTCACTTATTTCCATGAACATTTTTTTGTTCATTTCATTAGGACTACGACCCGCTAATATCCTAGTGGTCTACATGGAGTGGAAAGATAGATGAAGTCAATCAGTGACACGGGAAGCAGCTCAGTCCTGAAAACCTAGACGTATATATAGATCTTCGGGAATTCATGCTGAAATAGACACAATGTCCTTAGCCACCACGTCACCAACCGAAGAGCCTCCAGAGCGCTTGGGAAGCATAAATTGGTGGCCATTGTCCACAGACCTCTCGCTTGGTCTTCACTATCTCCGATCTCACATCTGCCGCTTATGACTTTACTGGCGGTCTGCCATGACCAGCATGGTCATTGCCTCATGTGAATGGGTGGCATCAAGGAAGACACGTAGCATGATGATTGATGTCCATGCTCGTTCACTCTGCAGCTGTGTGACGCAAGCAAGTTAAGATGGATAGGTAGCATTCGCAGGAAACCCAACACAGACAACATGCAGGGCTGAGGGCACCCTTGGATGACAATATCATGAACAGAGCCCAAATAAAATGGCCCACCTTCTCAAGTCAATGGTCCCAATCTCGCATTTTTGACTACATCGTTTTTTGTAGTGCTTGTTTCTGTATGACCTATTTGTTAATCTAGGTAGTTCAATTGAGTTTTTTTTTTTTTTTTCAAACAATAGGTGTAAGATGACATAGTAAGATTAATTATTTCTGACTAACATACTGTTCATGCATTTGCAGTGAGCTACATTCATTACCGAAGTCATATGCATGAGTAATTAATTGCCTGTTCTGCTACTGTAATATACCCAGCACTACAGAAAAAATCAGGCTTTGCTGATGGTACAACATTTTGCCGAGCGCCCGATTTTCGGGCTCGGCAAAATGGAGCGGGTCTTTGCCGACGGCCATTCCCCGCGAAAGGCAAACCCTCGGCAAAGATTGCTTCGCTGAGAGCAAAGGCCTCGGCAAAGGTGGACCCTCAGCAAAGATGTACTTTGCCAAGAACTAGCTCTCGGCTAAGCTCCGGCGCCCTCGGGAGTGATATTGGCCAAGGTAACGCCGTCCATAATGTTGATTTTGCCGAGCTCTTGGCAAAGTATGGGTACTGCTGGCAGCCCATGAATCGTGGTATTGATATGGCCCCATGGAGCATAGCAACCATCTTGTCTTTCTCAATCGATATGTCATATAGTTTTTTAATAACTACTATATATGTATATATATCAGCTTACAATATTTCTTACCAATTCTGTCATGCGGTTGCCTATTTTTTTCCAGATTTTACACACAAAAAAAATACAATGCATTTATACGAATATATTTTTAAAGGTAATTAGTCATCAAAACAAGGCAGAAGCATGTACACAATTTCTGAAATTTTTAATGGTTTCCAAAATCAGTTTATAGTGGTGGAATTTGAAATTTAGTCTCCATAATTGTCTATACAAATAAGGTATTATATTATATTATATTTAGGACTCTTTAGGACACAAATAGTTATTATTATATTATATTTAGAACTGTTAATTTAGTGCGACACTGCCTCTGTAAATGCTTCCAGTATATATATAGTGAGTTTAGATGAAGAAAAAATATGTATAACGGCCTCTAAAAATAGATTTCCAGCGCAAACTCATACAGAGACCCATCTATCTAAATTTATTTTTCAGAGTTTGTCCCTTACAAGCCCCAACTCAGCCAGCTGCCCCTGCCACAATATAAAACCAAGGAACCCTGTAACTACATAATCCACACGGTCAATATGCAGGCATGCGCAGCGGAGACTTCACACGTACAACCTAAAACCCGTAACCACTGCATATGTATTGTCTCTCTTTGCCTTCTACGTTGATATCCCAGCCACATTGCTGTGCATCAGTGTGGTACAATGTGGTGCCCCAACCTCTTGGTGTGTCTAATGTTTGAATGTGAGCGGGTGTGGCAAAGGGAAAAACTAGATTACCAATTGTTCCGGTAATTCCATCATTTCGATGTTCACATCATGTACACTGCCACTGTCTTGCAGCCGAGCGTTGATGCCACCTGCAAGATCGGTAAACAACCACAATTTTAGATATAGTGAAGTGGGTTATTTCTCCTAATGATTTAACATTCAAAATTTATATAAACTTTCTCTACCAAATCCTTCATGAGGATTTCTATATGCTTATGACTAGTAGTAGTGTTTGATTATTATTTAAAAACATTAGGAGAATCCTACTATATTGACAGTGATATCACCGGCTTGCTTCTCTATTTATATATATTGGCTCCCTGTCTCATGACTAGCACTCTGTTTTCTTGTTAAATATTTTATAAATCGGATTCACATAGCAGCAATGAGTTTTCTAGGTACCAAAAAGCTTTGGTGATGTACCTTTGAAGTCGAAAAAAAAGCAATGCTAATGTCAGCAAATACAAAGTCAGTGACTAAAACTAACGCATCAACCATACAAAATCTATTCACAAAATTAAACTTTATTGCCAAATACTTAATGTAGTTCGAGGTTGATGAGGTTTACGGGTCAGTTTGTCTGGGCTGTTCCAGGTGGTTAAAAAAGTAAAAGTGTGTTGTGTTTTATCAGGTCCATGTGTTTGTGGCAGCTACTGTTTGCTGACCCTGATCTTTTAGCTCCCTGTTTGCTTATATTTCTAGATACGTTTCGTTCCAAAAATTTTGTATTTCTGTTTACATCAATGGAAATGGGGGCCCCATTGGTTTAAATAAAATAGTTAATATAGTTTTCAGAGGGTTCTGAAGGCATTAACCAAATTCTGAACCAGTATAGGGGTGATACATTAATTGAATTTAAACGTAAACTGATTGTGTATTTGATCATTTGCAGATGGTTTTGTTGCACCAGTTGTGAATATCTATTATGGCATCACAACCAGAGTTCTTACCACAAATCCGTTGAGACCACTGGTATAGCATCAGAACCGTCTCAGGATAATAAGTGATAGACATTTGGTCTGGCACACACAGCCATTGAACTAGTATCGACGGGGTGGTTGTAAATACTATTTCTAAGGTAATGTACTACATATAACTGGTTGTCCTTGGGGTCTTGCCTAATTAAAAATTTCCCAGAATCTCACTGTCTTGTTCACCTCTTAAATCCGCACAGAAATAAGAACCCTCATTTTTCTGTGTGGGGTGGGCTCAGCTTTTTCTATATATAATACATATCCATACTATAATTCTCAGCACTATAGCTTGTGATTCTAGCTGGCTCACAAATTCTTGTGACCAAAAGCTACGGAGAGAGAAAGAGCGGGAGACAAAATGGGAGAGTTGTTTTCAACAATATATAGCCTACACCACTAGTTGATGAGTTGTTAAACAACTTCTTGCTCGTCCAGAGAGTGCTGGAAATGCATATTGAGAATGGGTGGCATCCATGGAAGTCCTCAAACAACGTCTGCTTGATCCTCTTGACCATGTTTCCCAAAATGGTCTCGTAATAATGAGCTGAGCTGCGCAATACCGTCGCCCAAGATATCTGCAGCAAGGTTTTGGGATCCGTTTTGGAAAAAAATTCGGTCCCAACCGAAATGGACGAAATTCGGGAAAATTCGATGAAATTCGGACTCAATTCGGTGAATTTTGGAATATGATGCATATATTTCGTTTCGGAGCTCACCGAAATGGACGAATTTCACTGAAATTCGGATTCTTTTCGGTCGAATCCCAGAACCGTGATCTGCAGCACCATGATCCTCTTGACCAAGTTGGCCATGGCCTCGTAGGAGAATGATGTTGTGTGTTTCAATTGTTCTAGGCGTTTCAGACTTTTGTTTTAGTATTTCATCTAGATGTTGGAACAGTTTATCGGGGAGCTTGCATATGTTGCAATGACAAACTATGCATGTTACAAGCACATGTTTCAAGTGTTCATGTGTTTCTGACATATGCTACAAATGTTTTATCCGGATGTTTCTAAAGTATGTCCCACTGATGAACATACTGCAATAGCTACACCCAAATGTTTCAAGAGCATATTTGAAGTGTTTCACAATATCAGTTGCAAATGTTTCATCTAGTTGTTTCAAAAGTAGATTTCGTATTCCACATTCTGCAGTGGTGCCGGTGGCTGGCTACCAGTGGCCTCACGTGGTGCACCTCAGGCTTCTCTTTTCTCTACCTCCGCTGCCTTCAGTGACGACCGAGGGTGAAGCCAACCAAAGCAGGGGCTATGCTTGAGCAAGCAGCACTTAAACTACGATGAAGGACAACTTCTACATGGCAAGTGCAGCAAATAACATGCATGTACAAGTAGAGACTGGCAGTGGCCAGTACATGGAGGAAGGCTGAGCACCCAGTTTCGCCTCCGGTACTCTCCGCCAGTGCCTCCCTCCACTTCCCTTCCCTTCCCTCAATCTCACCATGACATTTCAAGCTTGGTGGGGAAATCCTACCTAACGAGCGCATGACGTCGGGTAGGCTAGTACTAGAGAGTATTATGTAATACTATACTCTATATATCGATTAATCCTGATATGTTCCTAAAACTAAAAATAAATGTTCCTCTCTAGTTGCTTATGGACATAATTATCTTGGTCCAACACTCCAACTTGAATTGGTTGATTGTGACATATTTGCATTATTGGACATATTTTTTTTGAATAACCCAATTAGACTTGTTTAATTACTTGCATTACTGGTTCTGTCAGATCCTTACAGATGGATCTGCTGTGGATTTTATAGATGCTGCTGATTGATATCAGTATAACTGTTCTCGGGGCAGCACAAGCAGCAGCAGAAGAACCTATCGTTTTGACAGGCATATGGCAACAATGGTGCGTAGGAAGCTGTTGTGCCGCCGGAGTTGGATGGGCTCAGCTAGTTTCCGGTGGGAGCCAGGAGGGAGCCCATCTGGTAGAGAACAGGTGACACAGCCGACACTTGCCTACACACTAGAGAGGACCTTTTATAGCAGATTTGAAGTCCTGACACCTCCCAGGCCTGCACACTGAACAATCGAATATAGCACCTAATATGGTCAGTTACAGACTCAGGCTGAACCCTGCAGCAATTATTTATCAATCTCACAATTGGCTTGCCAAAACTCTGGTTAACAACAATGAGGACCTAACATTAATATATAGAAAACATACCAAGATTTCAATTTTCCACCATATGCCACGGTTTGAACAAATTACCACTATGGACTATTTGGGCTTACAACACGCTGTGTCTACTTCATATAATTTTTTAAAAGTTGTATCCTCTTCAATTTTGACAAAACTCAAGCAGATCAGTAGTAGTTATGTATGAACAGAAGTTAATTTATTTTTGAAATGTATGTCGTTAACAAATCTAGTGGTTAGACTTTATTGTTCCCTCAGGTCTGGCCTAGCGCTCACAGGTTCAATTCTCTTTGATTCACTTCTCCACCAATGAGGCCCATTAATTATCCCATTCACCCCGATCACCAACCCGCACACTCAAAAATCAAATGCCTCAGATGCCTCAGGAGCATATAAAATGGAGCGTGTGCCGTTATGCCCCTCTCCCAGTAGTTCCCAGCCATATTACAGATGCCTTCGCCATCTGACTCTCAAGCCTGGTCATTATATAAGAATGGGCGGCACCCAGGATAGATAGCTCAGCAGATAATTGAGTTGACTCACTGTTTTGATGATTTCAGCTGGATGCAACTGGGCATAATTTGGCAGGGAAACGATAGTCTGTAGTAGAATACTGCACCAAGGATCTTTCACTGTTTTTATCATATAATTGAATTCTTGCAGTATTTTCTTGTTAGACAATTTGGTCCCAGTGGGGTTTCATTTCAGTTTTTCAGTCTTAAATGAAAGAATGAAGTTAAAATAGATTGTAATCTGATCTTGTTGTAAGGAACTTTCTCGTGATGCAATAAAAGCACAGTAGGGGACCCCCCCTCCTGTAATATTCAAAAAAAATAGATTGTAATCCAGGGAATAAGTAAGCACGTTTTTTTTTTTTGAAAAGGGGACTTTTATTACTTTCAAGCAATTACATCGAGGCGATACAATATCTTGAAAATTCCAAGGCTCTGCCCACGGGAACACAACCTACAATTGTTCGAATAACCAAGCACACTCATAACCGTCAATCCTAAGACTAGACCGCCACCCATGTGCTCGAAAAAAAATCCCTTAGCCACCCGCTCCAAGAACCGAGATACCTCCACAAGCAGCTCCTAGAAGTAGGCCATTGAAGGATAGCCCACCTAACGGAGCCAATGCATGATCAAGTAGAGTACCTCCACAAGCTGGCAGGCTTGTACCCGATGTGTCTACGTAAACAACCAGAATTTTAGATATAGTGCTGTGGGTTGCTCGTAATGATTTAACATTCAAAATTTAGTATAAACTTTCTCTACCAAATGCTTCCTAATGAGGATATCTATGTGTTATGACTAGTAGTAGTGTTTTTTTATTATTTAAAAACATTAGGATAATTCTGCTATATTGAGAGTGATATCACCGGATTGCTTCTCTATTTATATATTGGCGCTCTTTCTTTTCTTATTAAATATTTCATAACTAGGATTCAGTATTTTATCTGTCAACATAGGAGCAATGGGTTTTCGAGGTACAAAAGAAGCTTTGGTGATGTACCTTTGAAGTGGAAAAAAAATAAGTAATGCTAATTAATGCCAGCAAATACAAAGCCAATGACTAAAATTAATGCAGCAACCGTACAAAAAATCTATTCACAAAATAAAACTTTGTTACCAAATAGTTAATGTAGTTTTCAGTGTCCTGAAGGCACTAACCAATTCTTAACCAGTATAGGGGTGATACATTAATTGATTTTAAAGGTAAACTGAATGTGTTATTTGATATTTTGCAGATGGTCGTGCTACAAACCAGTTGTGAACATCTATTATGGCATCACAACCAGAGTTCTTAGCACAATTCTGTTGTGACCAGTGGAAGCATCACAACCGTCATGGATAATAAGTGATAGAAATTTTTGGTCTGGCGCATACAGCCATTAAACCTGTATAGAGGGGGTGGCTATTCATATGAATCGCAGGGGAACTATTCATATAAATATAAATTCTAACATATTACTGATGCCTTCGCCATCTGACTCTCAAGCTTGGTCATTATGTAAGAATAGCTCGGCAGATAATTGAGTTATATATATTTTTTTGAAACAACAGGAGGGGCAGAAGAGCCCCTACTGGCAGATAATTGAGTTGAATCACTGTTTTGATGTTCGCTGGATGCAAGTGAGCACCTTGTTTAGATAGCTCGGCAGATAATTGAGTTGAATCACTAGCAGGGAAGATATAGTCTGTGGTAGGATACTGCACCAGGGATCTTTAACTGTTATGAGAACTGCACCTTGTTGGACTGCATCATAGTTGCAGTTTAGATAGGGTTGTAACAGGATCTTTCATAGTTGGATACTATTGTGCCTGATCAGAATGTATCATTCACCTGAGAACCAGCAAGAAAATGAATAATCTGAAATCATAATTTGAAGGGAAGGGAGCAATTCAAAGAGTAACAGTCTCACAATTACTATGGCACGCATACAGTTTAGTTGGCCATTTACTATGCAAAAGAGTTGATATTCTCTATCCCTACAGCACTAAAAAGGATTGTGCCCTCATTTTATCAGAGATCAGATGGAGTATTTGAGAAAAAGAACTAGGATGGAAGACACTTTTACAAATTGGTCATAACCCCTAGACTAATAATAGTTTCGGTGTAACTGTGGCTCTATGAGGTATTGCTTTCAGAATAAGATTTGTTAGTTTAGCTATTGATCCCAGTTGTATCAAGAAATCTCGGTTGTAGAACTGTCTATACATGAGTTTCACAATCATCTCACAGAGCATGTAATCGGCCTTAAATCCATGTTGCCAAGTGACAGCCCAACACTTGTTGGAAAAAAAAGGATCACATCACAAGCATATAACAGTGGACAACCTAACCAATCGACAGATTGATTAGTGCGCAAAAGGGGAACACAAGAACACGCTAAACTGTGGTGGAAACTAGCACAAGATTTCACAATTACAAGTGTCCAAGGCGCTAACTCCTACTTGCACTTCCACTACTTAACCCAGTAGATATTTTGCCTAGTGTACACAATAAAAACTGACAAATACACGCAATACATGTTGGCACTTTGGGACGTGGTCACCACAGCACCTGCTGTTCTCCCTGTGTACCTCCAAATAAAATGAGCCCAAGCTCCAGCTTCCTGCTTAAATGGCAAGTGATGCACGACGAGGCCATGGTCATTAGCAAGCGAGCACAGCAGGAGTCATGCTTGCGTCTCCAGCGAGCGACGCCGTGGTTACCATGCAACATGGGGTCGTTGATAGTATGGTAGTATAGCCACAAGAAGTCGGGCTGTGGCTACAACAGGAGAAAAAAGAGCCGCTGCTGTCTGCGTCGACACATCAATGGTCCACAACTTGCTGATACATCCCACGCCTAGCTTGCTATAAGACTAGTGTTAGCGACAATATAATGCAGATTACATGTATTCTGCCCCCACGATTTATGTCATTGGAATTATATAAAAAGAACTTGAGCAAAAATTTGGGGTACAGCAACATGCAGAACAAAAGAAGGGGACACAGAGGAGATGAACTCGAGCAGAAGTCTGTTTGTTTTAGGTTGCTTGCGAGGTGTTGCACATTCTCCATTTATATTGACAGCAGTTATCGTCCCACTTCTCCTTTCCGCACACCAACCCCTGCCCATCCAGCTTTAATATGGGGCCATTATATTTTTAGTGAGAGATTGAATGGAATTAAATAAAGATTTCAATGCAGAGCTTCATTTCGCAGTTTACATGTAATTCGTATAATTTAGTTACTGCTTTATGGTGTGAAATGATATTGTCAGATGCTCAGATTGGACTTTCATTCCTGTTCTCACTCACATGGTGTTGACAATATCATACTTTCGTTGCATTTAGTGACATAAAAACCATTGCTTATTATCGCCCTTTATACTTTTCCACCAAGTATGAGGAACATAAAACCAAGTGCCCTGCCTCGTTCGCCTCTCCTTGTTAGAAGTTGCCACATTCGAAACTGTTGACACTCTTGTGTCTCAACTGCTATTGATGAATTTGCGCGCGGCCTGCGGTCTGTATCACTGCCTTGGTCATTTCATATGAATGGGTGGCACCAAGGAAAGAGGGCTCCCATGGTATTTCCCCGCTGGCACTTAACGGTGTCCTATTCATAGAGTGCACACATAAGCACAGGATATCGTGCCCGCACCATGCTTGAGTTGAACACACTGCACTAAGAAGGAGGGCTGCAGCTTGTGTTTTTATGCACACACTTTATTTTGAAAAACAAATAATTAACACAGTGCACTAAGAACATAGTTCACAGATAAGAACACAGTGCACTAAGAAGCTCGGCCACCGCAGGAGTTCGATGCCAAGGGTCATCTTGACGGCGGCAACAGGTCGTTGGGTCAGTGGTCGGCAGCACTTCTCTGGCCTAGTTTGGCCGGATCGATCTGGTGCCCTGTGACCAAGATCTATAACTTCTGAGCTTGGACCGGGTAGGTGCAATCAAGATGCTTGTACCATGCACGATTACCTCTTATTGAGAGCAAATTAATTTTTCATTTGTTACAAAAAAGTTATTTTCTGGTTTGTTTTTTTGGAAAAAAAGTACTCTTTGGCCCCATGTATTCACTTTAGTACCAAATGGTTCCAAAAACAAAGCAGGAGACGAGGAATTGGAGTAGTTTGATTTATTTGAGTTCCAGAGTTGTGTACATTACAATCATTGAAATAAGCAAAACATGCACAGGTTATTCTTGGGACGCTTACTTTGTAGCGCTCACCTTAATATAAATTTCAGAAATTTATTAAGGCCAGCAACAGCATGGCTTGGAGGTTCTCTAGAAATCGAATTATCTACAGTTGTAACTACTATCTCGAACCAATGCTAGCTCCTGGGCCATGGCTTGTGTTACAACTCCATATGAATACAGGCACTCAGCATGAATGCTGCATGTGTCATTGTGTTATACACTCTTTGTCTCGGGCTGAGCACATAGCAGTATTTATATGGAACCTTAATTGTTCAATTAACTTCATGTAATAATTAGAGAATCTTTACCGTGCTTGGAGTTCCTCCCCTGCTCATTTTGTTTTACCGGTTCCTCCACTCAATTCTCATAATAAAGGGTAGTTTAGTACATTTAGCCTACAACTTCTCAGTTTTTTAGTAATACTATTTCTCATCAGACCTGAAAAGACTATTGTACCCTTCAAAATCAATTAAAAATCAGTTCGGTCCTATGGCAATTTCCGGTTCCTACCCACAACTTGGTTCCTCTTAGTTTTTAGCCATTGGATCTAACAGAATGGAAGGCTTATATTAATACCAAGCGTAGTAAAAACTCTCTAATAATTAAGCAGATGAAGAATGACAGTACAAATTTTAATGTGCACAAAATGTTGCCCAATATGTGTCTGTCTGTTTGTTCAAAAGTAGGTCCATTATTTTCTCAACATTGTCTGGACTTCTGAGCAATCACATGGATGAGCATATACTTATATACTAGCCAAGTCTGACTGAGCATAAAACAGAGCTCCTAGCTCATTCACCCCTCCCCCAGTGGAAACCAGTTGCCAGATCGAGCTCTGTCTGTCTTTACATCATATATGTGGCACTGAGAAAAATGAATTCACCATCTTCTCTGCTGCGGTTACTATTTAGAAGCGAGCAACATTTAGTGACAACAGTCAGGCCGATTGGAATGGTCAATTAGCGAAAGCAGCCAGTAGAATGGCAGCTATGATAAGCTACCAGTTAGCGTACTCCATCATATAGAATAGGAACCTATTACAGTCCATATATGTTGCATCTATGAACTAGCATCCACCACACAAGCCGCATGATATAAGCCACTCACTAATGTCAAATTGGATGCCTCCGATCGATGAAACTGCACATGTTCGTTGCTTTTGGTCTTTGTTCTCTCTTCTTATTACATGATGTAGGAGAATGATATATAGCCTAGACGTAGGCGTTACATATGTTTTTGATTTATATAGTTACTCCATAGTTCTGTATATAGTATATAGTCGGTGCGGAGAATGTGTCCACTTAATCACGATCATCAACGATTCAAACAAAATACTATGGCTGGACTGTTAACCTACATGAAGAGATGTAAAATTGTACCCCTACCTTAATATATAAACTCTCATCAGCTGTTGTGATATATTTTCTAAGAGAGGCAAATTTTATATGGAGCTGCCGCCTGAAATGATCATGTCCTTCAACGACTGAGAGACGATGCAACATGCCACGTGCAGCTCGAACCAATTCATGCTAGGTTGCTTGTTACGTGAGGAGCAGTTTGGTGAGAGACCAGTTGCGATTGACTCCTGTTGTAGACGCTGGCCTCTTTGGACATCCATTTCTCATTAAAATTATGGGCCAATGACCATTTCTAGAGATTGGCCTCTTTAAAGGTCCAGCACTGTAAATGGGGCTCATCATTTGTAGTTGGCGGGCCTTCGATGCACACTTACGAAAATAATTTATGAAGATGATTATTTTTTTTACATTTTCTGTAATTGCTTGATTAATTGCCCTCCAAAAATGATTTTAATTCTCTTAGACATGTATATTTTTAGCATTTATAAATAAAAGCACATGTTTCCTAAAATTGTTTGTGTTTTAGTAGTAGCTGAGGAGCCACGCGGTTGTAAACATCATTTCTGTAGTAATATTTGTTTATATTGGTTTCGTTGTAGTCTGGCCTCTACTAATGAATCCCCAGAAGGCCCCCTGTCCTTGTACAATAGTACTCCTTATTGTATCTGCAGTAAAAGCTATGATCACTATATCAAGCAGAAACAACCCTCGTTTTAATGGGGCGTCGCACTTGGGCCATTTCTATATAATAGCCAGTACTCATGTGCATACTCAGTTATCTAAGTCCATTATCCAGTGAGTTGCGAGATACATTTTTTGCCACTATAAGCAAGAAAAAGAGTCATTACTGTATTGATATATAGCTACACTGGTCGTCGATGAGTTGTAAAAGGAGTTTGTGCTCGTCCAGAGAAGAGAGCAACTACATTTTCGGAATGGGTGGCATCTAAGGAAGTGCTGTAACTTTGTGCATCCACGGAAGTCTGTCTTCAATCTGGTACCATACAATCCAACCTCTGATTGCTGCAGCCCAGTTGGGAATAGCTATGGTGCACGGATCAGTCGAGGACCGGTTTCTGTAATGGTGAACCACCCAAACACTTGCTTCAACCAAATTATATTGCACCATTGTTGCATTGCACTAGAAACAGCACCAACGGGCTTGTTCGGACTTGTAGTTATCTATGTTCATCATCGGTGAGCAACTGTCAGGTAGTATGGTATAGTTCTCTGTGAAACCTGTAGTAATATATATGGCGTTGCACATACAAATTGTACTTTTGCCGAAAGACTACAGCGACAACTCGAGAAGCTTGCAGTAACAAAGGAGAGCTGAGAAAGTAGGGAGATCACCTGAGTTTTCTTTCTTTTCCATTTATGTTTCATGAAACCAACCTGTTTTGTTTTGAGCTTTAATACAACTAGTGGACAGGCACGTGCGGTACACACATGTCCCTAAAAATGTTCATTCATAATTGAGGAATTACAGTGAAATTTTCAATAGATAACAATCCACATTTGGGAGGATTCGTATTATAGATAATAAGAATTCCGATAGAAATAGAAATATGTATTTGACGCAAGAGCTGGTTTGTGTATTTACAACAAGGGTTGGTTGCTAAGCGCCAACACTCTATTTACATCATATAACAATTGAATTCACAACTAAAATGATAAAAAGTTTCACAAGAACTATGATTTTCCTTGCGGTACACATAAAAAAATTCCTACAAGTAACGTGCGCATACCTGCCGTCACAAGTAACATATATATGTTGTTTCCTAGTTGTTCCTGAACCCGACGATAGTAATTGGCCTTCCAATTATTGATCATATAAGTTGTTGCACAAACTTCAAAATGGATTTCTCAATGACAAATAAGGGCTAATATGTCTATTGCATTTCCTAACATACATTAGCACAATAGTATACGCTTCAATGAGTCCCGTTGTTTGATAATGCAGCAGATCTGTCTAGCTAATATGTGTTGCAAAAAGTGGAAGAAATCCAATGTAGCTCAAATTAAACGGTAAACCGGGAAAAAAAGATTACTAATACAATATGAACAAAACAGTCACAGAAAAAGAAAGAAATGAGCTGTTCAAACTCTGATGTCGGCATGCTGAATTTTACGAGAAAGTATTCTTTGTAATGCAAATATATACAGACCAAAAGGGATGGTGTACTAAATTGCTTCCAGTCACCATGTTTTTTGGGTGTTCATGCAACGTGTGTACATAATAGAAAATAAAACTATGCACTGAAAATTTGGATCAATTAGTGGAAACAATTGTAGCTTTTCTGTACAAGAAAAAAAAATAAAAAAAGAACGTATTGCTTCTGTCAAAATTATTGGACATCTTTCTATCTCAGCACACCCGTATCCTATCTGAAACTAAAACCAGAAGCCGCAGTCTTGAGAGAAGTTGCGTATGGAGTATTGTAATTATAATTATGCAAGACACTGGCTAATGGTAGCATTTTTCTCTTGCTGTGTTGTTTCAATGGTTTCACATACTTTGGAAATCAAATAGTTCAGAAATATTTAGAATGTGAATTGGGAAATAACTGGCCAACAAGGAATGAGCTCATTTTCAAAGGAATCTATAACCCGTATATAGAAGGAGGCCACTAGCGGAGTTCTCTGCACATGCAGAGATGACACATCAACATCCTTCAGTTACTAGTCGCTCCTACCCCTCCGCGCGGTGGAATATTGCCCTTTCTCTTGGCTTCCGTTCCACAATCCATTCCTCTGCCATGCCATAAGAACTGCCACCATCACATCATGAATCCAGTACCATAAACTGCCAATTAATGCAAAAAAGCACCCACAACAAAGGCAGATAAAACGAACTAATGAAAACCAAAGGTCAGCATAATCGAGTTTAAATAGCTCAATTCCGCATCCACTCCGAAGCACCATATTGCGTCGTGCGTCCCAGCTACCTTCGTCCAGGAGCTCTGCATCCGCCGAGCTCGGATCTGGCGACAAGCTGCCGGGCGGAGGCCATGGTCGCCGCCGAGGATGAGCAAGACGACAAGCAAGATGATGAGGCCATCCGCGGCGGCGGGACGAGGAAGAGGGAGCCAGGTTCTCCGGCTGTCGTTGCCCACCTCCCGAGTAGCCGCAGCGACGCTGGGCGTGGCGGGCTCCCGGCGCCGGGATCTAGACGCCGCCGCCCGCCGCTCCTCGCACTCGAGCTGCTGAGGAAGGGGGGCAGGAGCGACGGTTGTGGGAGGAGAACGAGGAGAATGTGGCCAGCTCTGCCGGCGTCCTTGGTCCTCCACCGCGAGCCCCAGGCGGTGATGGGCGCCCATGCTCCTCCGCCATGGCCTGTGCTCCTGCCGAGACGCGCGCCACCGGGTAGCTGCATCAGGAGAAGTCGTCTGGGGGATTGGGGGTGGGGGTGGGGCGACGGCGGTTGGATGCTCCACCGATTTGGCGCGGAGAGAGAGGGGGCGGCGCCGTGGTTGGGATTTTGGGGCGCAGTCATCGCGGCCTCACGGGAAGACGGGAGAAAGAGAACGGGAGAGAAGGGTGCGTGGGAGGTAAAAAATAGAAAAACAATTGTCCGACACATGGAACCCATTACCCGGTGAGAAGCTATTAACGAATGAGCTTAGGGCTGCCTCATTCTCTTCTATTTGTTGTTCTTTATTTCTTTAATGATACTTATATCTCCGAGCTTCAGCCACTTTACAACAAGTACTATTGTTTGCTATATATTTTTTGATTGATCATTCAACACTCATTTATATAAAGTTCATAAGGTTTTCTTAGGTTATCTACATTTGTGTCATATTTTATACATTTTTGATTGGCTTCACCTATAAATTATTCCTAATTTATGTAATGTTTTTCTATAACATCTGACGTCCCGCAGCAACGCGTGGGATATTCACCTAGTCAGTTTGAACAAGGAAGAGATAGAGGGATCTGGATACGCTGTTGACGGAGCACGACTAGTCACTGTCATAAACTGGATATTTCTGGTAGTGAGTATTGACACCTAGAGAGATAGAGGGAGCATGGGAGAGAGTCTGTCTGGTATATATACGTGACACGGGTAGCGGGCTTATACTGAGCCCTTTCTTGGGCCTCATGTGTCACGCCTATTAATGGAGTAGGTATCAGGGGATCAGAGTCCGCCACCATCACAATGAGTCTTAGTACCTCCCTAAATCTATTTAGGAGGTTTGGTCCTTAAGCAACCACCTCTATTAATTGTGATTAACTGAGACGGCCTCCCAAATACATATTATTGAACCTATTTATTTTTTAAATACGTTATGGTCGATCGTTTCATTAATTTTATTGTAACATTAATTAATTACATTGTCAGTATAAACTAATTCAATGTTATGACAATGTGATACTGGTATTTTTTAGCTAAACGAAACATAAGTCTCATGCCCAACTTTTGAACGCCCAATATCCTCCTTTCCCTTTAATTTTCCACCAACTAAGCAATTACGGCCGGCACAGGGGAGCATATATAAAATGGAGTGGTTTTGGCCTTGTCTCATTCGCCTCTTCTGGTTAGCACTACTGTCTATCTTCAAGCCTCTGAGCTAGTGATGAATTAGTGCCTCCTGGTGGCGCTGAGCCGCAACCTTGGTGGTTTCATGTGAATGGGTGGCACCAAGGAAAGATCCCATTGCTTGTCCATTGCTTCAAGGCATTCGCTATTGTACTTCTTTGCATGCGTATGCCAGCACAGTCCAGATTCTTCCAGCAGTAGTTGGCACGCCAGTGTCCGTCGGCAGCTCAGCGGACTGCCGGCTTAGTGCAATCCGGATCACTTGGGTCTGGAGGAGGACGACGCCATCCTGCCGTGGATGAAATTGCCTATTTCTTGTTCTCACTGACTATTCATAGATAGACACACAAAAGCAAGGGCTTTGTGTCACCATCTAGATATGTATCCGTAGCTTGGCACTTCAGCAAATAACTTGGGACTTCGGCAATTTTGTTTTGCATTTCCTAGGTTATTAACTAATTAGTTCATAAACTTCAAAAATCAAGGCCATAGATTTGCTTGAGATCAAGGTATTATGTCATAGTTGGTAAAGAGAGTATCATACCTTTGTATAACGTCAATGCCACATATATTTCTGTCACGTTGTTGTGGCAGTTAATTGTCCTATTTCCATGCAAATCTTAATGTTCACTATGCTTTCGCTGTATGCAGGATTTAATTTCCATGTGCTGCTGGTGCCGTACCATCAACATGTCCGGTTTTGATCATTCTACTGGAATGGATGTGGGTCATGAAAGAGATCATAAGCAGATTTCAGATTCAACCCAAACAAGTCTTTCTGCGATAAAATACACTTAGTACAACAGTAAATTGTGTAAATTTTTATTGAACATAATTCCTGAAAACGTAAAACATTCCAACACATGGCTAGTACACATTAACGCAACTCATCATTTCACCTCTAACAGCACGAAAAATTGCATCAGTATTACTAGTTTTTATTGGGAACAAAATTCCTTATCGAATGCCTTATCACTTGCTCACGATGCAGGCTGATTATTGCCTTAGGGATCCCCATGTAGTCAGCTTGGAGTGGACAGATAGATGGAGTCACAAGAGACATGCCGAGTCAGCTTGATCCTGAAAGCCGGGACATATATATGGACCTTGCAGGATCCATGCTGAAATTCGTCGCAAAAAAAAAAAAAACAAACAAAAAGGATCCATGCTGAAAAGAATAGACATTGTCCTTAGAAATCACACCACCAACCCAGTTAAAAGCCTCCAGACCCTCAGGAGCATAACTTTGGATTGCCCTCATCTGGCTCTCTTACATCTTGTAACCATCACTCTTGGCATTGCAAACCAGCTGGCCATTGTTCACAGATCAAAGCAGAGAACTTGTTGACATGTTCAGGAAGCTGTTGTGCAATAAATGTAATGTGCTCCAATAATGAAATTAATCAGAACGAAGCTAATACAATCAGAACGAAACTTTAAGTTTCAGTAGCACCAAAACCTCTTCATGAGTTTCTTCAGTGCACTACTTAAAGTTCGCTTCTGTGACAAATTGCAGGTCATGCACACGGTGACAGGGGATGAAACTATAGATTACATGACGATAGAGAGACGTTCTCAACTAGGTGCTACCACAGGGGATAAACCAGTGCCAGAAGGCTATGTTGGCAGCAACGATGATGTAGCAAGACCAGTCACCGGTGTCCTGCTAACAACATGTCCTTACACAATCCACGCAGTAGTATTTTCAAGCATGATATTTTCGAGACTACCAGCGAGTACTATCATTTTTGGCCGTGTACATTACAAGGCCGACAACACATGAGACTTTCTAGAGACAGGTAGCGCTGCTGAGTTCCTTCGTCTTCATTTGGATCGCCACTTAGGTTTCTTGTTGCCTCTCAACCCTCATAAAAACTAGTCATAGATCGATGCCCGTCCCATGAATGAATATTTCAATACCATCCTATCTAGTATAGGCAGTGGCGGAGGGAGGGAGGGGCTGGAGGGGGCCAGGCACCCCCCATGTATAGGATAGGGCTACAGCTGGGAGACCGGGACTTTCGGTGCAGATCAACTTGCTGAACTCCCTGATATATATCATGTTTATCATGATATGTCTCCGCTCGAGTTGATCATGTAAGGTGGATCTTAGAGGGTGGCATGGAACATCTTGCTTATATAATCAAGAGAAACAAGCAGATCCATAAATAGCACAAAAATCAATTGTCTGGCTCTCAATCAAGCCATGGCCTAGCTAAGGGAGAGGGTATAAAAATGGAGTGCGCTCTTTCACCTCTCCTAGTGAGAGTCCGCTCCTTTCAATCCAATAACCACTGCACATTTTCCCTTTATATATTCTCCTTAGATCTCCCAGCCACACAACATTGCATTGCGTGCATTGGTATGGTACAAACGTGGGTGCCCGAGGATCTTAGCGTGTCTCATATGCATGCATGTGAATGGGCGGCACTGGGAAAAGAGAGCTTGTCGGATAACCCTGGCGCATTCGTCATTAAGATGTTCGCATCATGGACGTTGCACGGTCTTGTAGTGACGCTGAAACATGTCGTGCTAGCAGCAGTTGGACCTGATCAATGTTTCTCAATTGATCAGTCCCAACTCAATCTTGAGGGGCATGTTAGTCGGTTGATGTTCTCATCATGGACGTTAGCTATATGATAAGTGACCAAATGACATGCCCCTCATGATTTAGTTGGACCAAATAACATCTATGACGGTCATCTCGCACCAGCGATCTGTGCTCTCCTGCATCCTCAAGACGGTTATCACCACACATCCTCAAGCGGGGAGGTTGGTACTAGGGGTTGTGACTAGGACAGAAAATTATGGGCCGTGTTGACTTTTCTAGGTAGAAGGCTGTCTGTAGTCTCGTTGCCATCTGAATGCACTGCAATCTCGTTGGTACAAAGCAGTCACTAGTGTTCTTTGCCTCTGGATTTTTATCGCATTACTGACCCTATTACCCATTTTTCCCCATGAGATCATTGTCCCTTTAAAATAACAATTTGGCTTACCGTTGAGCAAATGGAGGATCTGTCACGCACGGGGTCTGCGGCAGGGTGACCCGCTGTCACCCATGTTGTTTGTGCTCGCCATGGAGGTGCTCAACCACCTGCTGCGCTGGGCGAACAACATGGCCTCCCTCAGCCCCCTGCCAGCCATCCCGGCCACCGAAATCAGCCTCAGATATGCGGATGACGTCGTCATGTTCGTCGCGACCTGACGACACCAGCTTGCTCACTGTGATGGCGATTCTCTCCACCTTCGGTATGGCTTCCGGTCTGTTCTCAAACCTTGACAAGAGCGTCGCCACACCAATGAATTGCTCGGCTGAACACTTGGACTGCATCCAGAGAACTCTTGCATGCCGGGTCCGGCTCTTCCCTTGCCGCTATCTCGGCATACCCCTGTCTATCAAGAAGTTGAGGCGATCTGATGAGCAGTACTTAGTGGACATGGTGGCCTCTCGGATCCCGGGCTGGATTGGGAATTTACTAAATGCGGCGGGAGGACTGCCTTGGCGGCGGCGACCCTCTCCGCAATTCCGATCCACACAGCCATCGCCTGTGTCTCTCCTCTTGGGCGCTCATGGCAATCGACAAGCTGCGACGCTGCGTTAAATCTGGACTGGGGCGAGATTGTCATCGGAGGTAAATGCAAGGTTGCCTGGCCGGTGGTTTCCAGGCCAACGTATCCGGGTGGTCTTGGCATTTCGGATCTCCACCGCACCGGGCGTTGCCCTTCGCACCCGCTGGGTTTGGCTGGACCGGCTCGCGGGCAGGAGGCCGGCCACCAGCGAGCGGGAGGTTCTGGCCCTCTTCCAGGCGGCAACGCAATTTATTGTGGGCAATGGTGAATCAACCTTCTTCTGGACCGACGCTTGGCTTGATGGGGTTGCCATCCGCTTCCGAGCTCCCAATCTGTTTGCAACTGTCTCGCCTCGGCGGTGGGGAACGACGGTGGCTCAGGCCTTGCACAATGATGCCTGGATTGGACACATCAGAGGTGCTGTCACGACCGCCATGCTTGATGAGTTTGGGGCCTTGTGTGACGATCTCGAACTGATCCAGCTCGATGATCGGCCTGACACCTTCTCCTGGAAGTTCACTGCCAACCACTCCTATTCGGCGGCATCGGCTTATGGCGCGATGTTCCTGGGAGCCTCCATGGTGCTTGGGGCCAAGCAACTATGGAAGGTTGCTGCGCCGCCAAGGGTTCGGTTCTTCTTCTGGCTCGCCTCGCATGGACGTTGCTGGGCGGCGGCGCTGCCGCTTCGCCACGGCCTTCGGGACTCGGACCGATGCATCATGTGCGACCAGGAACTCGAGACGATCCACCACATCATCCTGGGCTGCTCCTACTCCAGGCAAGTTTGGCAAATTGTGTTGCAAAGGCTGCAGCTCCTACCTGTTGTCCGGGTTTCGAGGAGAACTTTTGGAATGGTGGCTGCGCACGAGGAAGCTTCTACCGAAGGCTATTCGTCGCGGGCTTCGACTCGGCGTTCTTCCTCGTGGGCTGGCTTTTTGGAAGGAACGCAACGCGAGGACCTTCGTGGCCCGGCGGCATCACCTTTTCGACCTTGCAGCAACCATCGTGGAGCAGGCGCCGCCTGGTGTTTGGCCGGGAACAGGCGCCTCGCCGAGCTGTACGCTTGGGCAGGCCTGTAGTGTTTCTCTGCTCTCGCCTGTTTTAGTCGCAAGTTGTTTCAAAAATGTAATCTGAGGTCTTGTATCCCGTAGAACTAGGTCTTGCCTTGGTAACTTATGGTTACCTTGGCTAAACTTTGTTTTACCTTTATTCTGCTTAATGAAAAACGCAAAACGGCGTGGTCTCAAAAAAAAAAAAAAAAAAAACAATTTGGCGAAGAATGAAGTGGATGAGCATGGGTATAGATAAAGGTTACACTAATTCATGACAATAATGGAAATGGTTGGCACCGAGAAAAGAGTGTGGGACCATATTATATTGCCAATGCCTAGAAATGGTCGAAATTATAATCTTTCAGATTAAGCTGCAAAGTTCTGCTGGTCAGTTGGTAGTTCTAACTTTGGATCAAGATGTCTAGTTTGTGGAGTATAAGTCTACATCGTGAAGGTGTCGGGACCTCCATAAGAAATATGACAGCAGGTGCATATGTCATTCGACTTCATATTAGGGGCTTCATATCCATGACTTTCCACAACCAAATCAGCTAGGTAGAGTAACAAATTCATATATGAACTGAACAATCACTGACCATGCATTGTTTATATGATTATTGTATTGAAAGCCAACATTGACTCCAAATGAAAGCTACGTCACAGAAAATAAGTTCATCTGTATTATGTCTAATGAAATGTAATTATTCAGGATACGAAGTAGTAGCTTAATGCACACTAGAACCAATGAAAATTCAACACATAGGTAGAGAGCTGACCACCCGACTGAGGCAAGTTTTCTCTACCAACTGAGACTGCGATTGTTTGTAGTATATGTAAATTGATCTCACAACTAAAGGAAATTCGAACTATTCTGGTATGTTTCAATCCTCAAATCAATGCTTTATATCATTCGAGTTTAAGGCCGAGTTATTTCCTCACACCAATCCATCTCGAGGGTCCATTTCTTTTCTTTGTGTAAATTCCCCTAGTTTTTCTTCAAATGATCCCTCGGTTGAGTTCGCTACTGCAAACAAAGTACTTACATTGCCAACCTGTCACCATCCCAGCCCCTATATATCTAAGAGCATAAAGAAGAGCACCCTCACTTTGCCCTCTTTAGGCCAGTCTCAATGGAAAGTTTCATCTCCCGGTTTCCAAGATGTGAAACTTTGATATGAAATAGACGTCTCCCTCAATGCATAGTTTCATTGCACAGTTTCATAGGCTCAAGGGTCCCACAAGCTCTCTCTCATTGCACGGTTTAATTGCATAGTTGCATGGTGAAACTCTATTTGTGTCTCAATGGGGGTTTCACAGTTTCCAACGCATATGAAACAAAGGCCAAAAGGTTTCACCATGGTGAAACTCTTTTCCTTCTCTCTCCTAGGAGTTTCATGCAAAAAGTGAAATTTTGTTGATGTGGCGCTGCATTTAATGTGCATGAAACACTCATAAACTCCCATTGAGACTGGCCTTATATATCCAGTTCCCTCTCTCGGCATCCCAACACCCAAAGCAGAGAGCAACGCTCTACTGTCAACTTCGCTCCCTGCCTTGACATTTATCTCATATATGTATGGGTGGCACCTAGAAAACAAAGCTTACAGGATGCTCCAGTGACATTCACAGCTTTGACTTGAACTGCCTGTGTGTCTACCATGCAAAGTGATGGGAAGACTTCGATCTGCCTGAGTCCATTGCTAGCGGAGGTTATAATTGAACCACATCTATATGGAGTGCGCATGGAACAGAGTTGCGTGATACTGACAGCATCGCCCAAGATATCTACAGCACCATGATCCTCTTGACCAAGGGAACTGAGCTGCTTAATACTTACAGCATCGCCCAAGATATCTATAGCACCATGATCCTCTAGACCAAGTTGGTCTTTGGCCTTGCAGACGAATGTTGTGTGTTTCAATTGTTCTAGGGATTTAGACTTTTGTTTATGTATTTCATCTAGATGTTGGAATAGTTTATCGGGGAGGTTGCATAGGCTGCAATGATAAAATATGGATGTTGCAAGCACATGTTTCAAGTGTTTTATGTGTTTCTAACATATGCTACAAATGTTCTATCCGGATGTTTCAGAAGTATGTCTTGGTGACGAATATGCTGCAATGGCTACACTCACATGTCTCAATAGCATATTTGAAGTGTTTTCACTATTTCAATTGCAAATGTTGCATCTGGTTGTTGTTTCAAAAGAAGGTTTATTATTGCACATGTTGCAGTGGCGTCGGTGGCTGGCTGCCAGTGGCCTGCTAAAAGGTTTTGGCTCCTACTTCGCACTTTGCTCACGCGGCACACCTCAGCCTTTCCTTTTCTCTACCTCCGCTCCCTTCAGTGACAGAGGTTGAAGACAACCAGAAGTAGAGACTGACAGTGGCCAGTACATGGAGGAAGGGGCTGAGCACCCAGTTTAGCCTCGAGTACTCTCCCGCCACTATGCCTCCCACCACTTCCCTTCCCTTCCCAACATCTCACCATCACATTTCCCTTTGGCTGATTTTATTGTGTCAATTAATCCTGATTAGCTCCTAAAACTAAAATAAATGTTCCTCTCTATTTGCTAATGAGCATAACTCTCCTTGATCTTATTTTTGCTTCTGTTCACCTAGCTACTCCAACTTGAATTGGTTGATTGTGATATATTTGCATTATTAGACATATTTTATTTGATTAACCCAAATTAGACTTGTTTAAATACTTGCGCTACTGGTTCTGTCAGGTAACTCTCCTTAATAATATTTGCATTATTAGACATTTTCTAGATGTTGCTGATTGATATCAGTATAACTGCGACATGTCAATAGACAACTACTCTAGTGGTTTCACATGCATGTATGAATAGAAGTTATATATGAATAGATGTTAATTTATTTTTTTGAAATGTATACAGTTAACTAATCTAGTGGTTTGACATTATTGTTCACTCAGGTCCGGCCTAGCGCTCACAGGTACAATTCTCCTTGATTTACTTCTCCACTGTTGAGGCTCATTAATTCTCCCATTATTCACCCCCGATCACCAACATGAAGACGCAAAAAAAAAAAAAATGCCTTGCCTCAGGAGCATATAAATCAGAGTGTATGCTCTTATGCCCCTCTCCCAGCAGTTCACAGCCATATTATTACTGATGCCTTCGTCATTATATAAGAATGGGAGGCACCCTGGAAAGATAGCACGGTAGATAATTGAGTTGGCTCACTATTTTGGTGTTCACCGGATGCAAGTGAGCACAGGGTCATATAAGGGCAGAGAAGAGATATGTAGTAGGATACTGCACCAGGGATCTTTCACTGTTTTGAGAACTGCACTTTGCTTGGACTGCACCAGAGTCGTTGCAGATTGCATAGGGTTGTAACAGGATCTTCCATAGTAGGATCTTCCACAGTTTAGTTGGTCATTTATCATGCAGAGAGTTGATATTCTCTCTCCCTACAGCACTAAAAAGGATTGTGCCCTCATTTTATCAAACACCAGAGGGAGTATTTGAGAAAAAGAACTAGTATAGAATAAGACGCTTATTTGGTCATAATCCCTAGACTAATAATAGTTTCAGTGTAACTGTGGCGCTATGAGATATCACTCTCAGATGGAAATTTGTGAGTGGAGATCTACCTATTGATCCCAGTTGTAGAAATAAATCTCGGTTGTAACACTGTATAGTACATGAGCTTCACAATCAGCTCACAGAGCATGTAATCGGCCTTAAAGCCATGTCACTAAGTGCCAGCCCAACACTTGTTGGAAAAATAGGATCACAATTCATAAAATTTAATACCTGCTTTATGTTGTGAAATGATTTTGTCAGATGCTCACATTGGACTTTCATTTTTGTTCTCGCACGGTGTTGGCAATACATATCATACTACGTTCCATTTAGTGACATAAAAAACCATTGGTTCTACCGTCCTTGCCCTTTATACTTTTCCACCAAGCATGAGGAGCATAAAACCGAGCAATTTGGCTTGTTTGCCTACCTTTGTTAAAAGTTGCCAGATTCCAAACTATTAGCACTGGTCTCCCACTATCTGGTGTCTTTCTATCAACAGCTATTGAAGAATTTGCGGCCTGCTGGCTGTACCACTACCTTGGTCACTTCATATAAAATGAGTGGCAGCAAGGAAAGAGGGCTCCCATGACATTTCACAAGATTCAGGTACGCAATGGCATCATGTTCATTGCGTGCGTATGTGAGCACAGAATATCTTGCACGCACCATGGCTTGAAAACTGTGCACTAAAAGCTGGGCTGCAACTTGCCTAATTCTAGGGCCGGAACTTGCAATACTCTACATAAGCATGGCTACAAATAAAGTATTTGTATAGGCAGGTACTCAATTGATTTTGAAGAAGGCGTATAACATTGTTGATTGCCTTTATAGAAGCTTCCTTCGACATCTATTCCGACAGGTTAGGTATATTGTTGTATTCGATAACTTCAGTACATGGAAAATAAAGGTCAAAAGTCAGGTGACATGGTCCTTCCTTACCATCCTACTACCTGCATGTTGTTAATTCAAATAGGAGAACCGTGCCCTCTAATACATTCGATCAGTCATTGATCAGTCATTTGAGCATTATTGTTTTTAGTATATGGTGATATCTGAATTTAGTCTTATTTGAAGAAATCCAGTGCTGAGAAGATAGTAGGAAGACCAAAAAAATGATCAGCCCCCGCGTTCCTCTTCTCCCCAAGGGGTGGGCGGCACCAAACACAGCCACCCCACGGTCCAGTCCCATCCCCATGCCTCCTAAACTCGGCCGCCACAGGAGTTCGATGCCGAGGGTCATCTTGTCGGGCGGCGACAGGTCGTTTGCAGCGGTTGGCAGGGCTTCTCCGGCCTCGCTTGGCGGATCCGTGCCATGCCACCCGGATCTGTCTCTTCTGAGTTTGGACCGGTTACTGGTGAAGTAGAAAGAAGATGCTTGTACCATGCACGATTAATTGCTTGTTATTGAGAGCAAATTAAGTTTTCATTTGTTACAAAAATGTATTTTTCTGCTTTGTTTTTGGGAAAAAGTACATGTTGGCCCCATGTATTAACTTTTAGTACGAAATGGTTCCAAGAACAAAACAGGAGATAGGGGGATTGGAGTTGTTTGATTTATTTGTTCAATTCCAGAGTTGCTTACATTACAATCATTCAAATAAGCAAAACATGCAAAAGGCAAAACTCCAGAGGTGGCTTGCTCGCCGATCGATCGAAAGCAATTCTGTCCGCAGCTATTCCTGCCGCGTTGACAATCGAGCGCCCTAAGTCATCCTGGCCGCTTTGTTCATCAAATTTTTGCTGGGTCGCTCGCTGCGCCTGCAGCCATGTTACGATGATCGTGCACCTATCCTACATGACAACGGGTACCAGTTCACTACCCCAGAGAACAGCATACATGATTGATCACCATTTCAGCCTGCTACTCATCGACTCGTCCAAAACTTGTCAATACATCCCATGCCAAGCCAAAACTTTTGTCTACATGACAACGGGGTACCAGTTCACTACTCAGGAGCTTAGGAACAACAATGCTGTTTGGATTGGAATGGATGCTAGACATTGTTCATTCTCCATGGCAGAAGGCTGTGCGGACCGTCGCCCATACCATTCTTTACCCCTTAATCTTTTGTGGGGACCTATTAGTGAGGACTTCAATTATATTTTCTAGTCACTGAGTCACAATGTGAGATAATTTTGATCGTGCAAGTGGGGCACAAGCTGGAGTGTCCTCTATCCAAATCTTGATCCTTGCACCAGTTATATATAAACCACTCCGACCACCAAACAAGACCACCAAGCTGCACCTGAGGTCTATTCTCAAATCTACTACATGGTCCTCAGCCATCACGTGACCATACGTACATGTACATATATATAAAACCGCTCTCGTCCCTAGCCACCAACTTGCTTGATCTTTGTGATATTTCTCCATTTTGATGCATCCAATGGAAAGCTTTGTTGGTTGCCACGATCTCGGTCGTCTCATCTGACTGGGTGGCACCGGGAAAATGCACCTTGCATAGTCTATGAGTCTATTCACGTTGAAGATGTTGTCGCAATGCATCAGTTCAGTGCAGATGACATAATCTTCATCAGAGTTTTGAGAAAATGGAGGATGTTGATAGATGAGTATCAGTACATGCACTTCTGAATGTCTGGATGCATAGGATTCCACGTCGTCCAGTGGCGGGATGGCAACTTCATGTGTACAGACGATTCCGCAGAGCTGTGTGTTGGCAGTGTCCAGATGCTTCATTTGATATTAGCTCTTAGTAAGTACAAGGAGTACAGTAGAATTTATGTATAGCGTACACCCCATATATTTCAGTAATGTGGGTCTGGTCAGTCAATTAGCAGATTTCAGATGCAATGCAACGAAACATTTCTAACAAAATACACTTTTTTATTGTTGTAGTTAATTTGCATGTATTGGGAATCTGATGGTTGCTCGACCCGGCTTAAAATTGCTAGAGCACTTGGATGTTTTACGGTCGAAAAAGGTAAAAGGCAAGCCAGAAGGGCAGACGTGCCAAGCCATGTTGTCACGTAAATGATGTGGTGTGAGTTAGGGGACGTCATGTTAGGTAGCGAGAAGAATGCAGTCTGCATTTATATGTTCGGCCCGAGACTCCTATCATGTGTTCATTTTTTTGCCATACGTGAGAGGAAGGGTGCGGATAAGGTATGCCACAACATAGGGAGAGTAGGGTCAGAGCGAGGGACGAACTGATTCGCCGGAATGTGATGTGAAATAAAAGAATTTTGCAGTTTACCAATGTTGGGCATGAAACTGCCACCACGCTAATAGAGAGAACTTATTGGAGGCAGTCGTTTTTTTTGCTTGCTCGAGGCCAACATTGCAACGGCCCTTCCATTCAAACTTAGCACTGTTAATCTATAAACTGGAGGCCGGCTTCCTCCGTTAATTGATTTTTAAAAATTATAAAAGACCTCAAAAATATGTATAAGGTTCTGGTTGGGTATTCAAATATACACTGTTATTTTAAATGGTTATGGTCATGCAAATGTCAATCATAGCACATAGATTTTTTTTATGACTCTTAATTGTCAAGAGGCTTAGCACCAGTCACTAGTAACGAAATGATTTTTTATGAGCACTTGCAAAATCTTTTCCGTGGCGGGCACTTTTTTTGCCCGTCACGGGAAAATACACCGCCACGCCCAGCTTTTTACGTGGCGGGCGTTTTTACCCGCCACGGATAATTGATTTTGGCGTGGCGGGCAACTTAACGAGCCCGCCACGCAAAATAAACTATTTTACGTGGGCGGCGCTAAGATGCCGCCACGCGCCAAAATACATTTTCCGTGACGGGCAACTAAAAAGGCCGCCATGTAAAATGGTTAAGGCCCAGTGAGCCCACTTGAGCCCGATAGCGGTTTTTCCGATATAAATACGCGAGTTGGGGTTTCAAACCACTTCCGCAACAAGGACCGATTCCTTCCTCCTGTTGCCGAGTCGCGACAAAAAAAAAAAGAGCTCCTTCCTCCCTCCTCCCCCCGGCCAGCGCTCCTTCCTCCTCGGCCCCTTCCTCCTTCCTCCTCCGGCGCCCGCTGTCCTCCCCAAGCTTCGCCACCTTCTCTACCACTCCCTCTCCTCGAGCTCCTGGCATTCATGGCGGCTAGGGCCGAGATCTCGCCCCTTCTTCCATGGTGGCAGCAGATCCGAGGAGCCCTCCCTCTCCGTCGGTCGGCCGCACTCCCTCCTCCACGCTGGGTCGCGGCCCGCCCCCTCCCTCCACGGGGCTGGCGACGGCGCTGTCTGATCCGCGGGGCGTTGCGGGCGTATCCGCGGCGTTGCGGGCGGATCCGGGCGGTGCTCGGGCAGGGCGGCGGCGCCGTGGGCGGATCCGCGCTGCCGGGCGGATCCGACGACGCTTGTGGTAGATCCGCCGCCGCGGGCGGGTTCGGGCGGCACTCCTGGGGCGATCCGCCCGTGCTCGGCGTAGACGGCGGGCGCCGGGCGAGGCGGTGGCGCCAAGGCGGCGCATCGACGGCGAAGCCGGATCGACCGGGCGGCGAAGGGATCCGCGGACACGACGCGGCGCGGGCTCGGCGGGCCGGGATCCGTGGCGGGTCTGGCGGCGTATGGCGGCCCGCGCAAGCGGGGTCCGCGGCGGGTCCAAAGGGGCAGGTCCTGCCCCTAGATGGCTCGGCGGGCCCATGGATGGGCTTTGGCGGCCTGTCTAGGGTTTTTGTTTTTTTTTTTATATTTTTTCGAATATAGTCCGTGGCGGCCACGGATAAGCGATTTTCACCGCGGACGGGCACTGTGCCCGCCACGCAAATTCCAAAGGATTTACAGTGACCTTTGCTTGGTGACGGGCTGATTTGCCCGCCACCCAAAATGGATTTCGCCCGTCACGTAAAAAACAAATTGGGTACTAGTGAGTGGAACATTAAGAAGGAAAAATATGCAGCTGGACTCATATAACTATACTCTTTGCGATGAATTGGTGGAGGAATCGGTTGAGCATCTTTTCCGAATTGACAGTTTGCAGGAATGTGCTGAAGCTTGGTCTCTATTGATATTCCTCTCGGCAGCAGGTTCCCAAAGATTACCAGCACACTAAGATCCCAGTTTAATTATCAGTTTTCATGGAGATCACTGTGATGATGCGATATGGACAATCTGGTCAACAAGGAATGAGCTCATTTTCAGAGGGATCTAGACACGCTGTTGACGGAGCACGACTAGTCTGTCAGAAACTGGATATTTCTGGTAGTGAGTATTGACACCGAGAGAGACAGAGGGAGCATGGGAGAGAGTCTGTCTGGTATATATACGTAACACGGATAGCGGGCTTATACTGAGCCTTTTCTTGGGCCTCATGTGTCACGCCTATTAATGAAGTTGGGTATCATGGGGATCGGAGTCGGCCACCATCCCAAAGAGTCCTAGTACCTCCCTAAATCTATAGGAGGTTTTGTCCTTAAGCAACCACCTCTATTAATTGTGATTAACTGAGACGGCCTCCCAAATACATATTATTGAATCTATTTATTTTTTAATTATGTTATGGTCCATCATTTCATTAATTTTGTTGTAACATTAATTATTTAACATTGTCAGAATAAACCAATTCAATGTTATGACAATGGTATACTGGTTTTTTTTGCCAAACGAAACGTAAGTCTCATGCCCAACATTTGAATGCCCAATATCCTCCTTAATTTCCCTTTAATTTTCCACCAACTAAGCAGTTATTGCCGGCACTGGAGAGAGCTGAGAGAGCGTATATAAAATGGAGCGGTGTTGGCCTGGCCTAGGCTCATTCGCCTCTCCTTGTTAGCACCCCATTGTCCGTCTCCAAGCTACAGCTAGGGATGAATTAGTGCCTCCTGCTGGCGCTGAGCCGCAACCTTGGTGCTTTCATGTGAATGGGTGGCACCAAGGAAAGATCCCAATGCTTGTCGATTGCTTAAGGCATTCGCTATTGTACTCTTCTGAGCATGCATGCATATGTCAGCTAGTGAACGGCGCTGGGTGTGGCCATATGAATGTGTCTCTCAGCGCCCGCGGACTGCTGGAGGACAACCAGGCTGCTTGGAAAAAGGAAGTGGCACCATCTGGATCTGTATCTGTAACTGTTAGCTGCCGAGCAGCCCAACGGAACTAGAACAGGTAACGAAGTTCGGGCCGGCGCCCACACACGACGACGACGACGACTTCTATTACAGGAAATTGAAATTACAAGTAAAGTGTTGGGGAATTTCTTGCCCGCTCGGGGAACGCCTCCCCGACTTTTATCTCTCACAGCTCACTCGACTTGGGCCTTCAGCACAAAGCGCTACAAGACCATTCAGGCCCAGCCACCTTGACGCTTCGCCTTTGTCTTCCGCTTTGGGCCTTGACGCACCGAGGAAGCCCAGGATGGGGTTTGCCGACATACCCCCCTCCTTGAGTGCCGCATGTCCCCGTGCCGGAGCACCGTGAAAACGCTGTAAGGCCTCCTCAAGATCTTCCCAGGTAGCGAGAGCATCTTCCATGCCGTACCACTTGACCAGTACCTGTGGAACGGATGACGCATCGCGATGATGGAGCCGGGTCTTGAGAATACGCCGAAATGAAGCATTTCATCACCGCCCGGGTAGAGTGGCCCGAATGGGAACCGAAGGAGGTGGAGCTGCTTTCGTGAGAGACGGGAAGACGGGTGGATCAATGATGATTCTGAAGCTGGAGCTTGTATGCAACCAACCAACCTTGGCCAGGATCTTGAAGGGGCCGAAGTATTTGAAACATAGCTTGTGATGGGATCGAGGTGCCAAAGAAGACTGTACATATGGCTGGAGCTTGAGGAAGACAGACTCACCCACTTGGAATGATCGCTCGAACGATTCTTGTCAGCTTGATTTTTCATGCGCCGTGCCCTCAATAGATGCCGACGAACAGCAGCAGACGATAGTTTCACGCCCCAGCAAAGATAGTCGTAGCATCCGACATACGGTAGAGCAGAAGCATCGCTGATACCCAACCGACGGGGAGGGTGTCCATACAATACCTCAAATGGAGTGGTGCCCAAGGAAGAATGCTCACAAGTGTTGTACCAATACTCTGCCAAGGACAGCCATTTGATCCATTGGCGGGGCAAGAGTGCACAAAGCAACGCAAATATGTCTCCAAGCATTGATTAACTCGCTCGGTTTGGCCATCCGATTCCGATGGTAAGCTGAACTCATAGAGAGATTGACTTGCAGCAAACCAAATAACTCACCAGAAGTTGCTTGAAAAATTGGGTCACGATCGACACTATGTATTGTGGCGCACCATGGAGCTTGAAGAAAGAATCCATAAAGACCCGAGCAACCTTTGAGCCGTGGAATGGATGGTGCGAGGTATGAAATGTGAGTATTTGCTGAACTTGTCAACTATGACCATGATGCGTTAGAATAGCCGAGATGTGGGCAACCCATTAATGAAATCCATGGTGATGACTTCCCGTGCTTGATGTGGCACGTAAAGGGGGACAAGAGACTGGGTACTTAACCCTGTCGGGCTTAGCCCCAGAAACGATGGAGCAAGAAGCAACATACTCCTTAACAGCTCGCTTCATACCACGCCAGAAAACAGTTTCTTTAATCTGCCAGATGTGACAGAAACCCGAATGGCCTCCCCTAAAGCACTATCATGAAGTGCAGAGATGATGCGCCGCTGTAATGCAAAGATGGGAGCCAATCCAAATGCGACCTTGATAACGCCAGAACCCCATTCAAAGAAAAGTGAAAGGTGGGTGACTATCGGGATTAATTGCCAATTCTTGCAACAAGGATTGTGACTCGTGGATCACTGTCATAAGCAGATACCACATCCAAAAGCCAAGTAGGAGAGTCGCTGAAAACAGCACGCAAGTGTGCGTGGAGGATTGGGGTGGCGGACAAAGCATCACCGCGCGGCATTGGAGTTACCAGGCTTGTAAATAATTTTGTACTGCAACCCGCCCGGTTTGTGTTGCATCTTGAGCTGCCACGGTGTATTTAACCTTTGTTCACCATGTGCATGAGGCTCACGTGATCGAGAATATGGCAAATTCAGCATGCTTTGAAGGTAGGACCGCCAACTCGCCTCCATCGCAACTAGGATGGCGAGGAACTCTTTTTTCATAAGTAGAGAGCAACTTGGTACGTGGACCCGGTGCCTTTGCCGACATATGCGAGCGGATGACCATCTTGAAGGAGAACTGCACCAACTCCTGAATCACCGCATCAGCCTCGAATGAACCGCTTGGTGAAATCGGAAGAGCAAGTACCGGTCTTTTAAACTAGTGCCCGCTGAGAGTATCAAATGCCCCAAAGATGGACCGACGCCCGTGAGAAAGATTGTACCCTTCTTCAGTAAATCAGATAGAGGGCGAGCCAGTGAAGCAAAGTTTTGGACAAATTTTCGGTAATAGCCAGCAAGGCCTAGAAAGCTGCGAAGCTCCTTGACATTTTGTGGTGTAGGCCAATGCTGAATAGAATCAATTTTGCTTGGATCGCTGGAAACTCCTCGTGACCGACTACATGGCCGAGGTAGGAGATAGACTGTTGAGCAAAGCGACACTTGGAGAACTTGATCTTCCAGGAATCTCTGGCTAGGAGGCTGAACACTTGGTGTAAATGCTGTAGATGCTCTTCGAAAGTTCGACTGTATATAAGGATGTCATCGAAGAACACTAGTGCACACTTGCGGAGAAGAGAGTACAGGGTGCTGTTCATGGCGCCTTGAAATGAATTGGGAGCCCCCGTGAGGCCAAACGACATAACGGTGTATTCGAATTGGCCCCAGTGGGTCTGAAAGGCGGTCTTGTATTCCTCACCGGGGCTAACCGGATTTGGTTGAAGCCGGCGCCAGATCCAAACAAGAAAACCAGCATGCGAAAAGCTCATCCAGGAGTTCATCCACGACTGGAATAGGGAACTTACTCTTCACTGTAAGGGCATTAAGCATTCGGTAATCCACGCACATCCTCCAGGTGCTGTCCTTCTTCTTGACAAGGAGCAGAGGTGAAGAGAAAGGGCTGGTGCTGGGCCTGACCATGCCAGATTGAAGCAGTTCAGACACTTGCTTCTCGATTTCATCCTTCATTGCTGGCTTGTAGCGATACTGACGCACAGCAACCGGTTGTGCACCAGGAACCAAGGGAATGTGGTGATCACAAGCACGCCGAGGTGGAAGATCAGATGGTGGCTCAAACAAGTCAGCAAACTCCTCAAGTAACTGCTGGATTTGAGGTGGAATATCAGAATGTGCAGTATCAGCAGGAGAAACAGCAATTTGGCACAACTGAAATAGAGCTGACTGTGTAGCATCCGGCAATAGGCCCTGCAACAGCACATTGGTTGAACCATAGGGAATACGCATCCACTTTTGGCGCCAATCCACTTGCATTGGGGAGAAAGCCTCAAGCCAATCCATACCAATAATCACATCATAAGTGCCCAACTGGATGATACGAAGAGTGGAATGAAAGATATTCCCCTGCACAATCCATTCAGCCGACTGAATCTCAGTGGAGCAGTCCAAAGTAGTGCCACCAGCAACTCGGACAGACAGAGGAAGAGCCAGCTCAGTCACAGTAGGCACTCCAACAGCAATGTCAGAGTTCAGAAATGAATGAGTACTGCCGGAATCGATAAGAATAGTAACTGAACGCCCCAGAAGAGTTCCCTGAAACTGCATGGTTTTGATAGAAGAGGTACCAGAAGCTGCAGCCGAAGAAACCATCATATGCACCTGTTCTTCTTGTACTGGCTGATGCACTGGTGGTTCCTCAATTGTTTCATCAGGTTCAGGTAATGCTTCTTCACAAACTTGCCAAAGGTCTTGAAGAGCATGAATCTGAGGGACCGGAGCACACCAATGACCTTGAACCCACTTGTCGCCGCAGCGTACACAGAGGCCACGAGCTCGACGGTAGTCGCGCAGAGAAGACAGCTTGGCGTCGATGTTCGATGCGCGAGGAGGTGGCCGCTTGTCATCAACTGTGTCGACAGCAGCTGGCGCACGGCGTGGAGTAGACAACGCCAGAAAGAGGCGAGTGGCCCGACGCAAAGAAATCGACGACTCCGGAGCTCGGAAATCCTTGCGCACTCCTTGGTTCAGCGCCTCCTCCTGAAGCAAGGCAAGAGTACACGCAGTATCCAAATTCGATGGGCGAGCAACCAGAAGTACAGAACGAATGTCATCACGGAGGCCATCAATGAACCGCTGGGTTTGGGACAGGGTATCTGGGTATGGTTGGTATGGGGCAAGCTGTTCCACCAGTGTAGTGTAACGCTCAACATAGTCAGAAACTGTGGAGGTCATTTTGATGTGGAATTGCTGACGGAGCAACAACTCGTGCTGATCACGACTGAATCGTTCTAGTAGGAGGGCAGAGAAACTTTCCCAGGATAGGTGTTGGATTTGGCGTTCGACCGATTGCAACCAACGAGCGGCTGCATTGGTGAAATGGTGGGTGGCAATGGGGATCCAAACCGACGGGTGAACAGCATACATTGTGAAGTGGGTGGTAGCACGAGTCAGCCAGAGCTTGGGGTTCTCACCATCGAATGAGGGAAATTGAAGCTTCGGAAGTTGGCCGAGGTGTTGATTGGAATGGGTGTGGGGATAGGTTGGGTAAGTTGGTGGTGGTGGTGGATTGGTGGGCATGAACTGGGGATGGATTTGGGAAGATTGGTGGTAGGAATTGGGCGGAATTGGAGGATGGAAGTATGGTGGATTGGAGGTAGGGGATGGGTGGTGGATTACAGGTGGTGGATTAGCTACTGGTGGGGGATGGAATTGGGTTGGAACCGGAAGGGAGGAAGGGGTTGGGGATGGAACGTGCATCAATTGCTGGGGTGGGGTGACGGTCGTGACCGACCCGTACCCCCTGAACGCAGCGTTGCCGGGCGTTGCGTTGTGCGTCAGCGCCGGGCGGCGCGTGTGTGCTCAGCGGGTGGGGCCCGATGGTGACGCTGCCGCGGCCCGCTGTGGGCGGGGCTGCGCCATCCATCTCGTCGACGGTTGCCCCTACAAGGCGACGTATTGGGGACGAACGATGTAGGAGGCCGTCCTGGAGGTTCGTGGCCGATGTAGAGGCTGAAGTCGCGGCGCACGTCGTAGATCGCCGCTTCCACCCAAGGGCGCCAGTCATCGAGCATCCTGGCCACACTCTCGAGCGCGGCAATCCGGTCGTCGTGCCCGCCGCGCATCTCGGAGAAGCGGACCAACTCGAGATCGTCGACCTTACCCTCCATGGTCCTGACGCGCTCGTCGAGCTCCTGGGACCAGCGATGATGTTCCGCCGCGGCGCTGGCGTGGGAGGCGCTATACTGCTCCACCAGGCGAAGGCGGCGCGGGCCATCCCTGGCCGAATCCTGCTCGAGCGCGGAGATCCGCAGAAGAGTGGACGGAAGAGAAGCCGCCACGCCTTCCAGAGCGGTGAGACGGCGCCCGCCTCCACCCGGGCTCAGAACTCTCCAGGGGCCGCGACCCGCCCCACGACTCCTGCAGCCGCCGCAGATCCGGACTCGCAGGTGTCGAGGCGGCGATTGACGTCGGCAGCGAGGCTCTCGCGAGCCGCCGACTCCACCGCGAGCTTCGAATCCCACTTGGACTCAATGTTGTCGAGGCGCTGGATAATCTCGTCGAACATCGTCTTCATGTTTGGCTCCATCACGCCGCACGCCCGCTGCCGTCGGGTGAAGTGGGGTGAGTGAGGAGGGGCTCAGCGGTGGCTGGATCGCCTTGAGCTGATACCAGTGTTAGCTGCCGAGCAGCCCAACGGAACTAGAACAGGTAACGAGTTCGCCGGCGTCCACACGACGACGACGACGACTTCTATTACAGGAAATTGAAATTACAAGTAAAGTGTTGGGGAATTTCTTGCCCGCTCTGGGGAACGCTCCTGACTTTTATCTCTCACAGCTCACTCGACTTGGGCCTTCAGCACACAAGCGTTACAAGACCATTCAGGCCCAGCCACCTTGACGCTTCGCCTTGTCTTCCGTTTGGGCCTTGACGCAATCAGAGGAAGCCCAGGATGGGGTTTGCTGACAGTAACATGGGCTTACAACAATTTTGTTGCTTTTCCTAGATTAATTAATTAGATCAGAACATAAAAAAATCAACAGCTCAGATTTGTTTGAGATCAAGGTATTACGTCCTAGTAGGTAAAGAGAGTATCATAGCACTTGTGTATAACGTCGTTGTGGTCAGTTAATTGTCCTATTTCCATGCAAATCTTAATGTCCCTATGGTTTTGCTCTATGAATTAATTCCCAGCCCTGCGTGTAATTTTACTGTCAGTTAATTCTCCTATATATGTGCAGTACCATCAACATGTCAGGTCTTGGTCATTCTACTGGAATGGATGTGGAGTATGAAAGAGTTCATAAGCAGATTTAAGATTCAACCCAGAGAATTCTTTCTAACAAATTACACTTATTGCAACAGTAAACTGTGTAATTTTGTTATTTCCGTTATCTCAAAGTATTGGAAATGGGGATTCTCTTCGGTTCAAAAAATATGTAACTTTATATGTAACATAATTCCTGAAAACGTAAAACATTTCAATACATGGCTATTATGCATCAACCCAACTCATGATTTCGCCTCTAACAGCGTGAAAAAAATTGCATCAGTGTTCCTGGTTTTTATTGGGAACAAAATTCCTTACCGAATGCCTAATCACTTGCTCACGATGCAAGCTGATTATTGCCTTAGGGATCCCCCATGTACTCAGCTTGGAGTGGACACAGATAGATGGAGTCACAAGTGACATGCCGAGTCAGCTCGATCCTGAAAGCTTGGACATATATATGGACCTTGCAGTCCGTGCTGAAATTGGTCGCAAAAAAAAAGGATCATGCTGAAAAGAATAGACATTGTCCTTAGAAATCACATCACCAACACAGGCAAAAGCCTCTAGACAAGACTCTCAGGAGCACAAACTGGATTGCCCTCATCTGGCTCTCTTATATCTTGTAACCGTCACTCTTGGCATTGAAAACCAGCTGGCCGTTGTTCACAGATTAAAGCAGAGAGCTTGGTGACATGTTGAGGAAGCTGCGCTGTGCAATAAATGCAATGTGCTCCAAAAATGAAATTAGTCAGACCGAAGCTAATACAATCAGAACGAAACTTTAAGTTTTAGTAGCACCAAAACCTCTTCATGAGTTTCTTCAGTGCAGAACTTAAAGTTCGCTTCTGTGACAAAATGCAGGTCATGCACACGGTGACAGGGGATGAACCTATAGATGACATGATGATAGAGAGACGTTCTCAACTAGGTGCTACCACAGGGGATAAACCAGTCCCAGATGGCTATGTTGGCAGCAACGATGATGTAGCAAGACCAGTCACCGGTGTCCTGCTAACAACATGTCCTTACACAATCCACACAGTAGTATTCTCAAGCACGATATTTCGTAGACTACTAACGAGTACTACCATGTTTGCCAGATTATATTGCAAGGCCGACAACACATCAGACTTTCCAGAAACTGGTATCGCTGCTCAGTTCCTTTGCCTTCACCTGGATCGCCACTTAGGTTTCTTGTTGCCTCTCAACCCTCATAAAACTAGACATAGATCGGTGCCCGGCCCGTGAATGAATGTTTCAATACCATCCTATCTATTATAGGATAGGGCTACAGCTGGGAGACCGGGACTTTCGGTGCAGATCAACTTGCTGAACTCCCTGATATATATCATGTTTATCATGATATGTCTCCGCTCGAGTTGATCATGTAAGGTGGAGCTTAGACGGTGGCATGGAACATCTTGCTTATATAATCAAGAGAAATAAGCAGATCCATAAATATCACACAAATTGATTGCCCGGCCCTCAATCAAGCCATGGCCTAGCTAAGGGAGAGGGTATAAAAATGGAGTGCGCTCTTCCTCCCCTCCTAGTAACAGTCCGCACCTTTCAATCCAATAACCACTGCACATTTTCCCTTTATATATCCTCCTTAGATCTCCCAGCCACACAGCATTGCATTGCGAGCATTGGTATGGTACAAACGTGGGTGCCTGAGGATCTTAGCGTCTCATATGCATGCATGTGAATGGGCGGCACTGGGAAAAGAGAGCTTGTCGGATACCCTGGTGCATTCGTCATTAAGATGTTCGCATCGTGGACGTTTGCACGGTCTTGTAGTGTTGCTGAAAGACCCCGTGCTAGCAGCAGTTGGACCTGATCCATGTTTCTCTATTGATCAGTCCCAACTCAATCTTGAGGGGCATGTTAGTCGGTTGATGTTCTCATCATGGACGTTAGCTATATGATAAGTGACCAAATAACATGCCCCTCATGATTTAGTTGGGCCTGAGCATTGTGTGGTCTCCCAATAATAATTAGTAATGTTTATTAAGGTTAAAAATGTCCTACTTGTATTCTTGCCATGCATTTGCAATGTTACCTAATATTTGGTAATCAACAACATAGCCCTACAAATATATTTATAAAATGAAAACCTAATTTGCTACCAAATATAAGATTTAATTTTCGGAGACCAATGAAGGACAATCCATTATGACAACTAGTAGAGTCACAACCCTTTCACGCCCAACTTCCTAGTATAGATATTTTGTAGATCTGGCTTAACAACCTTGGTGGTTTGATGTGAATGGCTGGCACCAAGGAAAGATCCCATTGGCTGTAGAATGCTTCAAGGCAGTCGCTTTTGCACTCTTCTGGTCATGGATATGCCAGTACAGTCCAGATTCTTCCAGCAGCAGTTGGCACGTGGGGCTGAGTGTGGCCAGTGTCCATCTGCGGTGCACGGACTGCCGCAGCCTAGTGCCATCAGCATCAGTTGGGTCTGCGGGAGGACGACGCAATCCGTACCTGGATGAAATTGCATGTTTCTTGTTCTCACTGACTATTCATAGATAGACACACAAAAGCAAGGGCTTTTGTGTCACCATCTAGATATGTATCCGTAGCTTGGCACTTCAGCAAATAACTTGGGACTTCGGCAATTTTGTTTTGCATTTCATAGGTTATTAATTAATTAGTTCAAAAAACTTTAAAAATCAAGGCCTTAAATTTGCTTGAGATCAAGGTATGACGTCATGTAGTAGGTAAAGAGAGTATCATACCACTTTTATGTATAACGTCAATGCCATATATTTCTGTCACGTAGTTGTGTTCAGTTAGTTGTCCTATTTCCATGGAAATCTTAATGTCACTGTGGTTTTGCTCTAAGAGTTAATTTCCAGCCCTGTGTTCATGGTGCAGTACCATCAACATGTCAGGTTTTGGTCATTCTACTGGAATGGATGTGGAGTACGAAAGAGTTCATATGCAGATTTCAGATTCGACCAAAAAAAGTATTTTTCTAACAAAATACACTTTTTATTGCGAAACAAAATACACTTATTACTGTAGTAAATTGTGTAATTTTGTATGTAATATAATTCCTCAAAGCGTAGAACATTCCGATATATGGCTTGTACGCATCAACCCAACTCATGATTTCGCCTCCAACAACACGAAATATTGCTCAGCTCGTTTGCTGTGGCAGCCGTGTGACCCACCAGACACTTGCCTAGAGTTGAATCACGAGTCCTAACGGGGAGAGGCCTATATATTATGGCAGGTGTGAAGTTCCCATTAGGCCTATATATATCAGGACTCGTGATTCAACCCTTACCACCAACCTGAAGTCCTAACAGGGAGACCCACCATAGCATTTGGCCTCAGGAGCCTATAAAAAAGAATGTGTGCCCGCAGCCTCTCCCAGTGGTTCTCATCCATATTACTGATGACTTTGCCACCTGACGCAATCTTGTTCAGTACAGAACATGAGAATGAGTGGCACCCAGGAAAGATAGCTTGCCGGATTTTCAAGCTTTGCTTTAGGCTGGATGCAAGTGAGACCAGTGAGGCATGGATGAGATCTTATATAGTTGGATACTATACCATGGATCTTTCACCGTTCTGAGAAGTGCACCTTGCTTGATTGCCCCAAGATGCGACCCACCGTTTCCATGTTCACATCCTGACATAGCCGCCACTGTCCCAGCGAGCAATGGGATCACATCTTCAACACGAGAGGTTGCAGTGCTGCCATAGAAGTTACTGATGTAGCCACTGCACAGGGGTAGATGGTAGTTCTGCAGCAAAGTGTGCAAGGCTTGTTCATGATATGTTTTACTCAGCGAGTGACGATGCCATAGGACTAGAATACAACTTGAATGACAATGAAAGTTACTGTCCTCAATATTATAGAGATATCTTAAATTCATCGCTTCACGCCTCAATTTGATTGATATACATTAAATCGTTCACACTAATGAGATGGATGGAGATGAGAACAGAGAAAAACTGCTACGAATATGGAAATAGAAAAAATGGAAAATCAGAATTTGGAACCTCAAATTATTTTCTATTAAACATGGTATGAAAGTATAAATCAGCATCGGTTGCAATAAAGGATGATCATGAGGCTTTGCATATATTTCCACCACGTAGATGTGGTTAGTTACTTGTCCTGGGCGAAGCTACAAAAAAGTTAACCCTGGTGCACTGCTTCACTAATTTCCACAGCTTATTGAAAACATATGGTAAAAGTAAGACTGTTGAAGGGCAAAATATTTTACCCTGGTGCCTGTGCACCAGGTAGTATGAACGTGGCGTCGCCCCAGGCTATATATTTGCAGCTAAGTCTCTTAATATTCAGAAGAATTAATTGTTTTGTTGTTGCATGGAAATAGTTTGCTTCCCTGTTATGGTGATATACAAGCAGCAAACAACAGCTCAGGTTGTGGTCGTTGTACTTGAATGGTTATGGAGCTTGAAAGAGAATAATTGTAAGCAGAATTCAGATGCAAACCAAATAAGTCTTTCTGGAAAAATGAATTTATTACTCTTGTTAATTATCCAAATTAACATTGATATACTTCATAAAGAAATGAGGTTCCAACACATTGCTTCTTACATGGTAATGGATTGCTACACATTCTCTTCTAATCTCATCATTACTGTGACTAGGATGATCAGCTAATACACTAGTAATCCTCGATGCATGTTCATAGCATGTCTTGGCAAATATTTTACTCTCCTTGTCTCATTGTTACAATGACTGGGATCAGCTACTACACTTGGTTCAGAGGCGGATACTGTAGAAGCTGCTACATGCAGAGGCAGCTAGCCGGCCGTGAAGCTGCTACATACCATCTGGTCGCTTTGTGTAGTTCTATCTCTAAGCTAGAATTTTTGCAGAGACATTGAGACCAAGACTGAGTTTGATTTCTTCATGTCCTGACACCTCCCATGACCAATGCAAAACACGATCAAATGCTTGCTCAGCTCAACTCCAGGGTAATTATTTATCAATCTCGCAGCTCTCAGGATGTGTATGTTATTAGAGTTACAGGTGCTTCACCGATTGAGCTATATTGTGTCTGTCAACAAAAGTCACTCTCCTTTGCCATTACATTGTCCCATAAGTTCCCCTAGCAACTTAGAGTACCAAATGTATTTGATTTAATATGTGCATGTATAATAGGTAGGAAAAATAACCATTTGCCAACCTCTATAAATTGTACATTACTGCAGTTAATTGTATGATAATTCGCATTCATACATTCCTGACAAAATAGACATATACACATGATAAAAGCTAATAAAAAAAACTCCAACAAATTGCCACTAACCCTACAGTACTACTAATAAACCAACAATTGCTACCCATACAACACTTGCTGCCGGCCCATCAGCGCACAGTACTAGTGCAGACCAAGCATGTGTGCGTGGGGGCGAGACACACTTGGATCTGGATTTGAGAAAGGACGAGGAATGGTTGCCTGGGAATGAAGCAGCTCCTATCAGAGTCGGATCAAGCCCAATGAGCTATGGAGGAGCTCGCCGGTGCCACAAATGGTGGCGGAGAGGATGCAATCACTGCTGCTTTGACTTAGAAGGGTTCGCCGCCATCGCTATGGAAGGAGCCGCGCGTAGGGCGAGCCACGTAGGGCGAGCCACGCCGCTGCTTGGAGAACCATTCGCACGAGACGAGGTCGCAAGGAGGAAGGCTGCACTGCCGTCGCAACCTGGGGCTCCCGCTGCTGCCTAGGGCCACCATGCCCTGGAGCATGAAAACGATGACGGAGCAGGTTGGAGAGGTGCATTGGCACGTGCTGCCCCACCCCACCATTGTACCCTCATGACAAACTCTAATGATGTGCTTGGTTTTGGATCCATGTGGGATGGGTTGGTTGAACACATCCTCCATTTGGTTGACAGGGATAGATCCAACACATGAGCTTGTTTGGTTCAACAACAAATGTATGGGATGAGAAACTGTCACATGGGGCCCATCTATGACCACACCATCATTTTCTTCTTCCTCCTCCTCTACGCCGCTCGACACCACGACTCACCCCACGCCGCCGCTTGTCCTCAACGCCGTTGAGCCCCGTGCCATAGCTCCGCATCCTGCCAGTCAATCAATTCTGTCCTCTTGCTGAAACGGTCCCAAGTCCGGCGGGGCAGGTGCGTCCGCGTGTTCATGTGGAGCATGGCGGATGGACCACGGTGCTTCCCCTGCGCCGACGAGATGGGGCATCTCTTCCTCGACATTGCCGATGTAGTGGCACCATCTGGGCTGCCCCATGCTCACTTCCTCATGTCCATCATGCCTGGCCCCTGAATGAATATTTGAATACCATCCTGTCTAGTATTAAATCGGGCTACAGCTGGGACTTTTGGTGCAGATCTACTGGTTGAACTCCCTGATATATATCATGTTTATCATGATATGTCTTTGCTTGAGTTGATCATGTAAGGTGGAGCTTAGAGGGTGGCATGGGACATCATCCTTATATAATCAAGATAAACAAACATATCCGTAAATAGCACACAAATTAATTGCCCGGCCCTCAATCAAGCCATGGCTAGGGATGAGGGTATAAAAATGGACTGCCGCCACCCTAGCCCTCCTGTCCTTGTAATTGTCTCCACCTTTCAATCCAGTGACCACTGCACATTTTCCGTTTATATCTTCTCCATAGATCTCAGCCACATTGCATTCCATTGTATTGGTACGGTACAATTGGGTGCCCCAGGCTCTTGGCATCTCATGCATCCATGTGAAAGCGCGGCACCAGGAAACGAGAGCTTCACTACTACATAACAGATTTACGGTCGCAGTTTTTTTCGATTTTCGGTGGCTGTTTTCATAACTACCACCAAGCAAAGGTCACAATGTTTTTGTTGGTTCTTTGCATCAATGCATGGTATTGCAGCGTAGCCTAAACACCTAAAGCAAGTAGTTAGAATCGGTGCAATAAAAAAAAAGAGCTTAATAGATACTCCAGTACATCAATGCATGGTCTTGCAGCGTAGCCTAAACTCCTGATGCAAGTGGCTAGAAGAGCAGCAGCGTGGAGAACCATCAAGGCATTGCTCGATCAATGCGACAGCTTAGAAACCACAGTTCATTGGGACCTTCCCTGATCAGAACTGGAGAGATGTCGAGAAAATGGATGTAGAGCACAAATTCTGTTTATTTATCTAGCTGCTCCTATGATGGTTGCTGACAGCCGACCAACCATCATACAGGGGACCCAGTGAACCGAATTTGTAACTGTGCCTTTACCAGCAAACTGTGTACTACTTATGCCAAAAGAAGCAGGGTTTGCAATATTCCAAAACTTGTTACAACTTGTTAGTATTTGTGGGAAGAAATATGCAAACGAGTATTTCATAGATCTAATAGAGTTGATTTAAAATTGACCAACAATACGTTGTTTAATTTGTCTGGACAGGAATTGGAGCATTAGTTCAATAATTTGTCTGGACAGGAACTGGAGCATTAGTTCAATAGTACAGTTGCAAAACTTTCCCCTTGTTTACCTTGTTTTGTTTCATGTTACTTTCTAGTCCTCTTAGTTTATTTTCCCATCTAGTTACTCAAACTAGATGGGAAAATTAATTGCCTGAATCAAAAGGTAGAAAACCTACAGATTATGGTAAACGAAACAAATCCCTTGCCCTATAGTTTTTCCACCGACAAAGGTGGGCCTCTGCACGGAATGCACCAGACCCATGCTGAAATTAATTGCCTGGCCCTCGATCAAGCCATGGCCAAATGAGGGTATAAAATGGAGTGCCCTCGATCGTCCTCCTCTAGCTAGTTACTGTCTCCACATTTCAATCCAGTGAGCACTGCACATCTCTCCCTCGTTCTACTTTCCCAGCCACATGGCATTGTATTGGTGTACAATCGGGTGCCCCAAGCTCATTGTGTCTCATGCATGTATATGAATGGGCGGCACTAGGAAAAGAGAGCTTGTCAAATATCACCTTACTTTGATGGTTTCAATGTTCACATCGTAGACGTTAGCACGGTCTTGTAGTGATTTCAAACCGTCTTGCGTAATTAATTGAGGTGGACTCTAGATAAGCTACCAAATAACATGACCATCTGGACTCACTGGTCAGCACGTATAAATAATGTTCGGTCTCCGAGTATTAGCCATATTTAAAGTGTGATATAAAGCACTATAGTAATATCATAATAATATTGTTTCCATGCCTATGTGACACAGCCGCACCGCGGTCGGCGCCTGCATGGGGGTGCACGCGGTGATGCTGGGCGATGGTTGCCGCGATGACAGCAGGGGAGGGCGGAAGGATTTTCTTTATTTCTTTCTTGACTCAATGACTTACATCCTTCCTACATTTATAGTCCTATTGGACTAGCAAACCAAGCAATCCTAGAAGGTTGCCTTGTAGATTGGAATACCACTTTCCAAACAAAAACGATATCTTATCCTAATCAAACTCAATTATTATTTATTCTTAAAATTTCTTATTCCCTACTTAACCAAAATACTCGCGGGAAGGTGGCAGCAGCCCTGCATGGCACATCATCCTCCTCCCCACCTCGCTCCTCCCAACCTCGCCCCCTCTCCATGGCGACTCCCAGTAATTGTGCTCGACCGGTGATCGTGCTCGCCGCACATGGCTGGCCTCTCAGACCTCGTCTTTGATTCAGGGGTCAGTTTCTCCTCAACTATGGTCCATCGTTTCGGTTGCTTGGTGCGTCCATCATCTCCCCAATCCCCATCAGTCTTTCATCTCATCATGAGCTTTGGAAGATCAACCCTTAGGCTAACTGAAGACTCTGTCATCTTGACCTTAGAGTCCTGCTTTGGTGGCATTGCCAAGAATTTCAATGTTTCCTATCTTTCTGGCTACAAGTTTGCTTTTTCTGTCTCAAACAAAGATGTTGGTTTTATGATTTACAAAACTAAGAACATCTGTTGTAAATCTTTTGCAGCCTTTTTCTTTGGAATGGGGTGGACCAAATTGGTGCGGAGAATATCATCTTTGGTGCCTGGAAAAGGAAGCTGAATGGACTCATCTTGGAGCCAACTCCAAATCCTCGAGAAACAAATCTTATGCAGATGCTGTTGAATCTAAGCCACTCCACTCCAGTTTGGTTTTCTTAGCGCTCAATTATCCTGAGAATTATGCCGACAGTTATCTTGAATATCCTGCTAAGTCCTCTAATACTCGACCCAAACCTCCCAAATCACCTATTTTTAAATTTCAAAATGAGTTCTGAATAGTGGAGGCCAAAGTTTTCGGCAGACATTGATCATGGGAGAGTTAAGGATAAGGCGCCGCGCGGGCTAAGCCGCCTCATTCAAATTTCAAAATCAGTAAAGAGGCCTTCGCCCCGTCAGCCTAGCCCAGTTAACTAACCTGCTCCTGCTGCTTGGGCCCTAGCTAGAATAGGAAATAGTGCAATCGGCCCGTCAGGTGCTCATTCTGCTACAGTTACAGCCATCTTTCCTTTGCTTGTCTTTCCAAAGCAAGGCTCTGTGATAAATGGCATTTCAAACCCGTTTCCGTTGGGAAGTTGAAGAGTCACCGGATCATATAAATGTTGCTTGGCCCCGCTCCCCTCTCTCTCAAATGCTCCATCCTCCCAATCCACAATGACCCAATGCCTCCCCAATCAGAACATGTACATTGCCGTACGTGTGGAGATCAGCTAATTGCCGTACGTTTGCCTTAAGTATAATACATGGCCAGTTGAGGACACAACCTGTGTGCTTTCCATGTGGCTCATGTACAGTTTATAAGCGGTAGTAGTTTATATAAGAGCTGACATGAATGTGCTTAACAATTGCAGTGCTGAGTTTATTGTTTGAACTAGCGTCCTGATTGATGTATAAGACTATGGCTCTCTCTTTTATTTCATCCGAAACTTTGTAATAATGGGCTGTGTACATACTTAGATGTAGAGGCCGGATATTTTTATCCATTATCTAAAAAAATTACAGTGCTAAGAAAACGTGAATGGGAATTATGGGCCCATGACCTAAATATCTGATTCGTGATGAGGCGAACTGACATTACACTTCATATAGTCACATTATATATATTTCCTCTCATTGAAGCGATTGGGTCACGGCCGACAACCAGTCCAATATAAACGTAGCAAGTAGGTGGCCGAATGAATCATCTACGGCCCTGCAAGGCTCAACCATCTCGTTACCATACATGGGAAGCCTCGTGAGGAGCATACCCTGGTGTGTCTTTCCTCTTCTTACAGGCATGAGAGTCACTTCTTTGTTACTTGCCACAACTGTCATCGTCTCATCATGTGAATGGGAGGCACCGAGAAAAGAGAGCTTGCAAGGTGGCACGTCAGGAGAGGGAGGGGAGAAGTTGGGGCTGCGTGGAGTGGAGACCGGAAGATGGGGAGAAGTTGGGGTGAAGAGGGAGGGAAGACCGGGAGAAAAGAGAGCTTGCAAGGTGGCACAGCAGTTCACTTCCATGACTTTTGAGGCATCAGGCATGCATGTGATCAGTAACTAGCAGCATGCCAGCCACGAGAAGATGCGAATGTTCTGAAAGCTGTGTTACTGAATACTTGGATAGGGATCAGTCATTTCTCTCCTGACCGAGTGGACGTTATGAACTTCTCTGTCGCTTTGTAATAACCGATGACATGGTAATTTATTTTGGGGCCTTATATGTAAATTCAAAAAAAGATAGGGCCATAGAAGCAGGACCCAGTTTTTTTTAAGGTGAGCTTTGCCTCCAAACCATACTGTAGTCTTCGTTTGATGATACTACATAGTACTGAGCATATTGTGCCAGGGCAGCCCCTAAATCCTCTACAATCTATATGATGCCTGCTCTAGGGATAGCCCGCGTGCCGCACTTCTCCTATGTCGCAAAATTAGTTTTCTAGTTAGTCACAACACTCTAAGCTCCATCGTTGCAGCCGGTGACTTCTATTAGTGTGCGCCGCCTCGTGAGTTCCCTTGCATCTCGCGTGGGCGCTTGCGGGGATGTAATGCCACAATCCGTTTTCTCTCAATGCAGTACGGGCTAAGTGCCCGGTTTCGAAAAAAAAGATGCCTGCTCTAGGTGCATCAATACATGTTTTCCATCTTGTCACATCTAGCTTGTAGTACTTATTTATTTTTATAGACACCATGAACCTAAGAGAAGCGTCTTTCATTGATGTTGAGAGTTAATATACTATTAATTTTTAATAATAGCATATAGCATAGTATAGTGATCTTTACAATAAGCCAAATATTAGCTAAAGACAAAAAATTTGACTCGCTAACACAAATGAATCATGTTCTGAAATTTTCAAAACATCCAAGATTCATCACTTGAAGTTGGGTCTGAATTTTTTCGCCATTTGAATCCCAAGAACCCAACACTGCAGGTTCGATGCTCTGCGTGACTTGTTGTGCTCTTTGGCCGTTGCAATCTGTGGTACTACGTACTCTAATCTAATGGCCAGCCCCTGTTGATGGCTGCGCCATGGTACTACCAGCTTGTGGCTGTAGGGAGTTGGGCCCCGCTGCACACTCTAACAAATACTAGTGGTGAAGTGTGGGCAGATTAGCAGCCTAGATTTTGAGCAAAAACCGTGGGGCAAAGCCCCCAGCACCAACGCGAAATGAGCAAACAAACAGGACGTAGTCAGCGAAAAGCTGACCGAAGCAATGACGTATACCCAGGCAACCTAAACACACAAGCTCAGTCTAGCTAGTCTTGCATTTCATATAAATAAGAAGTTAAATTGATACAATCAGAACAGCTCCCAATTTAGTAGCAGCAAAAACCTCTGAGTTCCTGAATGATTTCTTGATACATCTCAGTCCTAATGCAAACTAGGATCTTGAGATGGATGAATATTTTATCACTATACTGCTACACATAGGAGTGATGAGCAACAACTACATTTGATGCAGAATGGGACGATGAACACACTGATATTGTGTTTATCAGTGTACATGTGTTTGTATGTGTGGAGTAGGGAAAGTGGAGCATATATAGAGGGGTGCGATGGAACTAAGACGAAGCCATGCTTATATATACAGGAGAAAAGAGATGTCCATCCCACAATATATAAGAAAAAGGTGGGAGAAATTAGGTTGGCACTGTCCAAAGTAATGGATCAGATGACCTGAGCTCAGCCACCACGTTACCATCCTGCGTGTGAGGAGCATAAAACAGGATGCATACATCTTGCTATACACTACTGGTTACATTTCCACTCAGCATATGCATTCCAGACAATCGACAACCTAGCTCCCATGATGTGTCTTTCTCCATCAGCCCGATCGAGACGTCCATCTTAGCAGATGCTTGCACTGTGACTCATATGACCTTCGTTCGTTGTCTCATGTCAGTCCGTTGCACTGAGAAATTAAAAGGCAGCTTGCTTGGTGCGCCTGTACATTATTCACCTGCTCAACACTTTGATGGTATGCATGAGTTAAAAACTCAACGGCCTGCCATGAAGATGAGAAAGTTGTGAAGGCCTTTACCACACGCCATCAGTTCATTTCTCAGAGGAAAAACGTGATATCGCTGCTTCTATCTTAGATTTGTTGCGCAATAATGTAGTCCATCAATCATATACAGTTCTCCATCTTAGATCGAGACAAAACATTTTATCTGAGAAAATATTATTGTTCGGCAATATAAAATTTGAACGATAACGATAGGCCCCAAGCGACCGGAAATGGACGCTCCCTTGAGAAATGTGTGTGCTCAAGTTCTATGCGCGCTGATGCCACCGCATGCCATCGCCCAACTCTGTGCAGCATCGTTATTCTGTGCACTACACGTTACCGGCGAGGTACATGCTGCTGAGACCATAACCAGAAGCTCCATCCCGAGACATGTGTGATGTGCTCTACGAGCCACTGCTGCTGCACCCACCCATCATATGCATGGTCGCCGACCCCAATGGCATCTAGACGGAAGCCAGCATCCTGGCACTAGTTTTGCCGATCTAGAATACATTTTACATGGATCATAGAACACATTTACTAATTTTAAATTGGTGTCAACGCTGTAATATAATGTGAGAACATCACAACTTGTAGTGATAAGAAATTGGTGTCAAAGCTGTAATAAAATTTAACATGACCTCAAGTCGACCTATAAAACATCAATGGTGGTTGAACGCATCAAGGTAACAATTTAAAGTTGAAGACAAGCACAACCATATATATTTGCACTCAGGAAAGAGATTGGGTCATGGCAGAGAGGCAGTCCAATAGGAAATGTAGTGGGTTGGTTCAGCCATCTCGTTACCATGGGGAGCCTAGTGAGTAGCATAAAACACAGTGCCCAGATCTTCCTATACACTCCTATTCGCGTTTGCCACTCGGCATTTCAAGCCAGCAACCACACCAACACCCTGGTGTGTCTAATTTCTCCATCTTACAAGTCTGACCGCAACCTTCCTTGTCAAGGAGATTCGTCGGTGCAGTCACTTCCATGATCCTTGAGTCATGCATGTGATCAGTATCTGGCAGTGTGCCACTGAATACTTGGATAAGGATCAGTCACCTCTCTGCTGTCTCCGCTCAAGGATCAGACGTTAATTGCAGCTATGTAGCTGGTAACCAATGACATGGTTTGCAGGCACACATGATTAATTAGGTCCTGTATTAGAAGGCAGTGTTCCATGTTTGTGTAGAATGTTATTTATTTTGGGTCAGAATTTAAACCTTAGAAAATGATTTAATTTGTGACTGAGGAAAGCAAGTGATAAGTGAGAAGTCCAGCTCAAATGGAGTCCACACCATGCGAGCAAGGTTATCAAAAGTGGCGGCGCGCACGCCGCGTGACGCTGTTCGGCCGCGCTGCCGAACCATGACATGCCTGCGCCCGGTCGGCGAGCCTCGTCCTCTGTTACCTCAACTCGATCCGTTGATATCTACGGGCGGAGGGGCCACCGGGCACTACGACGGAGCCGTGGCGGAAAAAGCATCCGCCGGGCGGAGGCAGCACGCGACCTGGCCCGCGGGCGGAACCCGGTCGAAGGAGGGCATCAGCACTGCGCCTCCTATAGCTGATCTCGTTGATGAAACTCGATTTCGGTCTCAACGGAGAATTCACGATCATCCAACGCATTGGAAATAACACCGGAGAATTTCACCAGGATGAAACTTTTTCTCTTCTCTCTCCTCGGTATTTCATGCAAAGAGTAGATTTCTGCTGATGTGGCGCCCTAATTAATCTGCATGAAACGTTATATGAAACCCCCATTGAGAGTGGCCTTAAGCAACCACCCCTGAGTTGTGATTAACTGAGATGGCCTCCCAAATATATATTCTTGAATCTAGTTATTGTTTAAATAATGTTATGGTCCATCGTTTTATTACATTTATTATAACATTAATTAATTAACTCTATCAAGATAAACCAATTCAATATCCTCGACAATGTAATACTCATTATTTTTATTACCAAACTTTTGAATGCCCAATATCCTCCTTTCCCTAAAATTTTCCACCAACTAAGCAGTTACTGCTGGTATAGGGGAGTATATATAAAATGCAGCGGTTTTGGCCTTGGATCATTCCCCTGTCCTGGTTAGCACCATTGTCTGTCTTCAAGCCACTAAGCTAGTGATGAATTAGTGCCTCCTGCTGGCGCTGAGCCGCAACTTTGGTGGTCTGATGTGAATGGGTGGCACCAAGGAAAGATCCATTGCTTGTCGATTGCTTAAGGCATTGGTTCTTGTACTCTTCGGAGCATGCATATGTCAGCGCTGTCCAGATTCTTCCAGCAGCAGTGTCTGTCGGCAGCCCGCGGACTCCGTCTTGTAACTATCTGGATCTGTATCTGTATCTGTAACATGGGTTTACGATAATTCTGTTTTGCTTTTCCTCCATTAATTAATTAGTTCAGATTTGTTTGAGATTAAGGTATTACATCCTAGTAGGTAAAGAGAGTATTATAGCACTTATGTATAATGTCAATGCCATATATTTCTATCACGTCGTTGTGCTTAGTTAATTGTCCTATTTCCATGCAACCTACAAATCTTTCTCTTCTGTTATCATTCAAAATGGGGCCAGTAGCTTGTTCTGGTTGGACCTTTGGACTGACTCTACCCTGAACCAGAGGTTCCCACACATCTTTTCTTATGTCCTAGACCCAAATACTTCTTTCAGTTATATCAAGTCTGTGCCAAACCTCATCTCCCAATTTCATCTTCCACTCTCTTCAGAAGCTTATACTCAGTTTCAGCAGCTCCAAGCTCTTGTTAGTGCTCTGCAGCTCACAGTCATGATCGAGAGGTCTTATTCCTGGGGAAACACCACATTCTCCACTTCACAAGCCTACAAATGTTCTAGAGCGTAAACCCGCAATGGCACACCCAGTCTACAAATGGCTTTGGAAATCTTGCTGTCAGAACAAGAGGAAAGTTTTCTTCTGGCTCCTAACCAAAGACAGTTTAATTACAAGGGAACTTTTGAGAAGAAGGAACATGCATTTGCCTTCATATATCGTTGTGTCCATTGCATTGACCCTACAGATGAATCTTCAATTCACCTCTTCTTTGATTGCCCTCGGCTTTGGCTTGCTTGGAATCTACTTGGTCTGCAATTACCAGGTCATTTGTCTGTTGATTATATTGTGGAAACTTTCAGGGACACAACTTCATCTTTCCTTCTTCATGGAAATAATTGTCTCTATGTGCTGGGCAATCTGGATGCTACGCAATGATCAAATATTTAGAGGCATTGCACCTTCACTTAGTCGATGCAGGGAAATCTTCAAGATTGAGCTTTCTTGGGCTGTTCTTCAGGCCAAGCCTTCTTTCATCACGGTTCCAACAATGGATAGAAGCCTTTGTGTAATTTTTTGATTTTCTTTGTTTCCTTTTTATGTTCCCGAGGAAACTTTGTAAAATTCTCTGTACTTTTTGTTTTAATTAATAAAATCACAGTAGGGGTGCAAACCCCTGCTGTTTTCCCCCAAAAAAAAAAAAAAAAATCTTATTGTCACTAGGGTTTTGCTTTATAAGTTGTTTTCCAGCCCTGCCTATGTTGGTGGTGCAGTAGCATCAACATGTCATGTTTTGGTCATTCTATTGGAATGGATACGGAGCCTGAAAGAGTTCATATAGCAGATTTCAGATTCAAGCCAAACAAGTCTTTTCTAACAAAATACACTTATTACATGAGTATAAATTATGTAATTTTATATTTAATATAATTCCTGAAAACGTAAGACATTTCGACACACATGGCTAGTACGCATCAACAGAACTCATTATTTCGCCTCTAACAACATGAAAAATTGCAGCAGTGTTACTGGTTTGCATTGGGAATAAAATTCCTTATCAAATGCCTTCATCACTTGCAGGCTCGTTGTTGCCTTGGGGATCCCCCATGTAGTCTGCTTGGAGTGGACAGATGGATGGAGTCAAGAGACACGCCGAGTCAGCTCAATCCTCAAAGCCTGGACATATATATAGATCTTACAGGATCCATGCTGCAATTCGTCACAAAAAAAGGATCCATGCTTGAGTGAATAGATATTCTCCATAGCAATCACATCACCAACCCAAGAGCCTCGAGAGCCTCATGAGCATAAATTGAATTGCTCTCATGACAATATTACAGCTGAGGATATAAAAATCAGGGTGAAGTCGTCCTCCACTCCTAGTAACAATTTTCACATTTTAATCCAGTACATTGATATCACAGCCACAATGCATTGCATCAGTGTGTGTTACAGTTTGGTGCCCCAAGCTCTTGTTATGAATGGGTGCCAAAGGGAAAAAATAAATTACGATCGTTTCCGCTGCGTCCACCATTTCAGTGTTCACAGCATGTTCATTGCCACTCTTTTCCAGAGTAGCACCACCCACAGGTAGAGCTGCACTCTAGATAAGCTACCAAATAACAGGACCCACCAGAGTAGAGGTGCACTCCGGATAGCACCTGATAAGCAACTATATTCAATATTTTGCTCTCCAAGTAATTTTTGTGTCAGACTAATAATCTCGCCATGTGCATATGTGATGTGCTATCTTAACTTTTTGAGTTGTGAATCCATGCTTAATAGCCTTGCATGGGTAATACACTGATGTCTTCATAATACCACCATGATCGTGTGTCTATTTGTATTGCCCCGTCTCTCATGACTACCGCTCTGTGTTTTCTCAAGAAACATTTTATACCTAGGATTCAGTATTTTCTCTGTCAACATAGCAGCACTATAGGTTGGTACAAACAAAGCTTTGGTGATGTATATGGGGTTCGTCAAAATCTTGTACATGGAACTGTGATTGCGGCATAGGTCCAATTGGTTATGATGCAAAGTTGAGTTGTGTAGCACTGAGAGCCATCGGTGGTCTATCTCTATTCGCATTGCAGCAGCAAGAGCTCTGCGTGCTCAGGCTCATCCCCGCGCATATGCATATAGTTCGACAGCACGAGCCCCACTAATGTGTAGGGCCTTTCAAGATCAGTCTATATACTAATTAGCATTTGTTATGATAACAGTCTAGAAGCATGGGAAACGAGTAGTACTAGTTAGTATATGAATTACTATCGTCTATATACTGACAGTTCCCGATGAAAAATGTAACACCGTGTTTTTGCATCATTTTAAAAATTCACTAAAAATTTGAACTTTTTTATAATTACAACTAAAACTTGATTTATTTTCCGCTAAACCCGAACCCCGTTTGCGAAAACCCTGCATTTCAAACTCTCACCATCTAGAAAATAGGAAATCTTGTTTGTTGCTTGAAAAGCTTTATGGTGACCAAGGATGCAAGGTAAGTTCTAGATTTTATGGAAGCATGCATGAGCAATGATTTACAATTTTCTCTGGGAATTGAATTTACCGAGACACGTGTACCATTTTACCAAACTGTATATATTTAGCAAAGGGCATAAGGGAATAAACATTCTCGAGATATAATTCTAGAGAATAGAAACCCAAATGCTTGAGTATAAATAAATATATATAAATGTGAGGATGGTCACATGAAATGATAAGAGTTGGGAAACATGTGTGCATATACATATATATCTATATTTATACAAGTACCTGAGTAAATATTTTCATGAGTGAAAGCCATGGAGATAAGTGGGTACTTGTATAAATATTTCTAATATATAAATATATGTACTTACACACATGGGCTAAAGAGAAAAGGAATAAAAGAGAAGAAAGAAAGAGAAAACAGAAAAAGAAAAGGGAATCAGGAAAGGGCTCTCGGGCTCAAACCCCCTCTCCCCTCCTTCTGGCCCGGCCCAGCCGGCGCTCTTCTTTCCTCTCCTCCTTCTCCATTCCACGCGAACGGGCCGGACTGGCAAGCCCATCAGTAAGGCCCAACAGCCGAACAACCGAGCCCAGCACGCCCACTTCCCTCCTCTCACCGACGCACGGACCCCACTAGAGTCGCTCCCGTCTTCTACCTCGCGACGCAGCGCGACAACACCGCAGTCCCGCCCGCCCAAGCTGCCAGAGCGTGGACCTCCGCACAGGAGCCTTGCAAACCGTGCTTGTCGGGACATTTCGTCACCCTTCACCGAGTCCACTCGCACAGGAGGCCAGCTCGATGCACACGAGAGTCGGCGCGTCCGACACGCGTCGGGGCTGTACAAGGACGCCCCGCACCGGCCACCTGCCAAGCACAGCGCCGCCGCTTGCCGCCGGCACTTCGACGACAGCTGTCACCACCCGAGCCGAACAGCGTCGTGGGCATGAGACACGCGTCGGCCAACCCTCACAGCCCAAAGCCCAGTGGCGCTCAGCAGCGACAGGGCGCCGAGTAAAAGCGCACAGCCTCACCACGGACGCCATGCCGCCATGACCGACGGCAACGCTGCTGCTGGCGGCGGCGCGACCGACGGCCAGCTCAACCACCGGGCGAGCCCGAGGCGTGCCGCTCATGGAGCACCAGCTCAGCGTCGGCGCGCCAGACAGGAAGCGGTGTCGGAAAAAGATCGGGCGGCGGAATACCTCGCCGGCGACCGCACCACCCGACGTCCTATAAATACCCCCTCCCGGCCGCAATCCACCTCGCCAACCATCTCACGAGCTCCGCCCGAGACTAGAACGCGGTGCTCGCCCTCTCCCTCTCTCCCCTCTTCCCCGCCACGCAATCCCATTTTCCCCCAAATCAGGAGAAGCGCCGCCGCCGGCTAGGGTTGGGACGTTCCCGTCGGTCGAAGTCGATCCCGAGGTGCTACTAGTGAGTCCACTGAGTCCCTCACCTTCCCCTCTTTCGATTTCTTCGGTTTCCCCTCTATAGGTTGCTGTGCAGCCGAGTCCGCACGCCGCCGCCGCCCGGCGTCGACCGCGACCGTCGCCATCGAGGGAGACGACCTCTCCCGTCACCCCGGGTGCACGCTAACGCAACCCGGGCGGCGGGCGGTCCGACCGGAACACTCGCGACGAGCAAAGGACGCCGCCGGCGAAATTCGGCGAGCTCGGTGCTCCTCCGCGCATGGGCACGACGACGGGGCTCACTCCCACTTCGCCCGTCCACCACGACGTTACGGCGTCGGCAATGGGCCGTGGGGAGCGGCGCGGCGGGCGGACGCCGTCCACCAACATCCGCGGTGCTACAGGCCGGACCCACGGTCCACTCACGATGCCACGTCGGCCCACGTGGCACTCATGGGGCCCCGTCCGTCATCGTACGACACATCAACACAGAGCTGGGTACACAGGATTAAATGCTATGTACACCCGGCTAATGTACACAAGATGTATAAGTACTATTTCCCGTGTCAGAAAAATTCCCAGAAAATTTGTAAATTCATTATTTGATTTATAGAATTTTATCATGTAATTAGTTCCAATTTTGTTACATGATAAAATTATATTATAATATTACCTAATGATTTAATTAGGGATTAATATTATAAATTCCATATCTCATGCAATCTAACTCCGTTTCGTGTGAAACGACTTCCATAATTCATCTAAAATCTAGCTCTATGCATCTAACCCATTGCCACCATAATGTTCTATGTTTGTTTTATATTCCCTAGTTCAAGCTAGGTTATCGAAGTACCCGAGGTAGTTTTCGACGACCCGATTAGGAGTATCGACGTTCGACGCCGTGCCGATTTGTAAGAACCTCCCAGGCAAGTCCTTACCCCCCCTAACCTGACTTAATTTCAATAGTAATTAATAAGATGATTAAGATAAGTATAACCAGGGCAAGCCATGCGAGAATACTCATAGGCTATGTGCGTGAGGCCTCGCTAGGCTTTGTCGTTAACTAAAGTAATAATGTGAACCTTCCCAACAAAAAGGTGAGTGGTGATAGTCTACATGGAGGTGGACCAATCACAATCGGGGATGAATCCCGCGGAGAGATGCTCGCCTCCCTAAGGACCGGTTCATAGACCTTCTACCTAGTATAATATTACGTACATGACCACACGTTTGGGATGGGGCGACGATTCCACACCCCGTTGGGTTGAGGTATAATTGGAGCCAAGGTGGCCGGAGTAGGCAAACGACCTATTAGGAGCGTAGACATGGGGAGAGTGGCCCCATGGTCCTTGGCGTGGATCTTGAGTGGTCTTCCACGGAAGTGTTTGGGCGCGATGGCGCAGTGCTAAAGGCACATATTGATGATTGAGATTGAGAGTGGTGTTGACGGATAGGTTGGGTAATTAGGTATTACCTGTAAAGCCGTGGGTGATTTGGTATCACCATATTGTCTAGGGTGATGCGTCATCTTAGGGTGACGTGTTATCCTTCCAACCCCTGAGAAGTCATGGTAAAGATTATACCGATAAACCTAGGAGGCATCCAAGCGGGTACGGAATCTCGTGGGACCACCTTTGACCAACCGTACGTGGGAGAAGATGGCCCCTCGTGTGGGGAAAAGTGTACAACCTCTGCAGAGTTAATTGAATCTATTCGAATAGCCACGTCGTTGGAATGGGCAAGTGCTAGGCTTGAACATCTATGATTAGCTTATAACTAACGTTTGTGATGATGTGAAGGTGATGATATGAGATAACCCGGGAACTAGCGAGAGCAGTTTTAGAGACTCTGCTAGGGCCCAAACCCTTAATAATTACAAACCCCTGGTTGGGACTTGCTGAGCACGTTTGTACTCACCCCTCTATTTTTACAGATATTGGCACATGTGAGGTAAGATCGACGACAAGTAGAGGACCAGCGTATCGTAGGAGTCTGCAAGGTGTTTGCTTAGGAGAAGGACGTTGAAGCCCAGATTTCATCCATGCACAAGTCTGCTTGTGGATGCGGGCAGTGTCATAGTTAATCCACCGCTTCCGGTTGGCCAACTCGATATTGTAACCCGGCTTGGTGACCCTTAAAATCGCCTGTAAGCCCCTTTCTATCCTATATTTCTATAGCTCGGTTTACTATTAATTCTGCGTATCATAATCTGTTACTAATAGACGTGTTTGTGGCGTGATCCTGGCGCAAACACGTGTGATTAACGACCCATTAAAAGTGGGGCGTGACAAAAATAACTCCTGCCTCAAAAAACTCACAAGACAATGGACTTCTCTTCTCCTTTCTTTCTTAATGTCTTCTAATTTATTCCTTGCCTAATGCAAGTCATCTCTATTGTGCTGTTGCTGCATACAAATCATGAACAGTCTTTCGTAGGACTATATCTAACATCTCTGATATCAATTGCTGATTTTCTTGGTCTTTCGTAGGACTAGCTAATATCTCTGATTCCCGGCCAGTTGCTGATTTTCTTGCGCCGATTAATCCTGATTTGTTCCTAAATCTCTTGATGGACAATAAATCTCACCTCAGCCTAAAATATTTGTTTCCTCTCTGGTTGCATACGGCCATAACTCTCGCATCTTATTAGAGATGTTTAATAACTTAAATAGACATGTTCAATTATTTGCATAACGGCTGGTTGTCACACTTCCCCACGGATCGACCTGCTGTCTGATCAATCGATATCAGTATAATCACGACATGACAGTAGCACAACTACCTCAAGGCACTGGAGTTGCTCGAGGCAGCACAAGGAGCAGATTAAGAAGCTATCGTGGTGACAAGCATCTGGCAATACTGGTGTGCAGGGCACCGCGGTGCCGGAGTTGCTTTGCTCAGCTCGTTTGCTGTGGCAGCCGTGTGACCCACCAAACACTTGCCTAGGGTTGAATCACGAGTCCTAATGGGGAGAGGCCTACTCCCTCCGTCCCTAAAAGAATGTCACTGCGCTTCCCGAGACATAAATGCCGGCAATTATATATTAAAATGTAAAAATATTTGTGCTAAGTAATTAGCATCATCGGAAAGGTCTTTAATTCTAGTTTTCTAACAAATTTATTTGAAAATTTAAATGTTGCACGTATTTTCTACAAATTGAATCAAACTTTTGGCACGCATTCTACGACGTCACTCTTTTAGGGACAGAGGGAGTATATATTATGGCAGGTGTGAAGTCCCCATTAGGCCTATATATTAGGACTTGTGATTCAATCCTGACGACCAACCTGAAGTCCCAACCAAGCATTTTGCCTAGGAGCCTATAAAAGAATGTGTGCCCGCAGCCTCTCCCAGTAGTTCTCATCCATATTACTGATGAGACGCAAGCTTGTTCAGTACACAACATACGAATGGGTGGCACCCAGGAAAAGATGGCTCGCCAGATATTCTAGGTGACTCACTGTGCTTTACGAAAGGATGATCATGAGCCATTGCATATATTTCCGTCACATAGATGTCGTTACTTACTTGTCCTATATATTTGCAGCTAAGTCTCTTAATATTCACAATTTTACAACCGATGCTGAACTCATCTAGTTAATTTTCCAATTTTACATTGATATACTTAAAAAAAATGAGGTTCCAACACATTGCTATCACACACAAGGACTGAACTCATCGTTTGGCCCATAACCGTATAGCTAGCAAACAGATCATAGACGAAAAAATCACATGTGTGTTTAAAGTGTCCACGCAGGTCAGCTCCAGGGTAATTATTTTGAGTCAATGAGCATAAAACTGCAGGGAGAGAATGGGTTAGCATGCAGGGAGCACTAATGCACCAGTGATTGTAAGAAATGGGTGGCACCGAGAAAAGAATGCTAGCATGAGCATGATAAACATCAATGCTGAGTTCATAAGGTGTAGGCTGACGTTCGCATGCTGCGTTGGGTTAGTCGGATACTACAGGTCAGTTTGGTGTATAGTGTTCCAACACACTCTTCTGTTGGATACTACAGGTCAGTTTGGTGTATAGTGATCCAAAAACCCAGCAAACTTTCCGGCAGAGTCTCTGCTGGATTTGACATAACCAGATGTCAAATTTTTTTTATTAAAATAGTGTTCCATATGCCCCTGCCCTATAAAAGCAAATATTTACACTATCGAATAAAAAAGTCTATATGTTCTCGCTTGACATTATTTTTATGACTTCTCTACAATCTCTTCTTGAAGTATGATCTGTCCTCATTGGGTTCCGGGCATCATAGCTGACCAGCCAGTGCTAGTATAACCTAAGGTTCACTTTCACGAACTATATTTCCGAGATACTGGGGCAGATCTCATAAACTCGTCAAAGGGGGTTTATCAAGTAAGCAACTGCTAAGTTAAGCTAAATTGAAAAGAATAAATCTGCTTGTGTGTGTGTGTGTGTTATAATTGCTATTAGGTTATTGTACTTTTTGTAATATGATTTGGAAAAGATGAAAAAGCAGTGACTACTGCCGCGACACTCTCAACATCGGCCCTACCTCCGCCCCTCTCAGATGTATGTTCATTGGTCTACACATGGAGTCTTCGTAATTGCAAACCTTTTTTTTTTTTTTTGAAGCCATATGTCGAAAGTTCTAGCTAGCTTCTGTGTTGGGATATTCCATTGTCAACAAATCTGTGACAAAGTAAAGCAGCACTACATTAAAATTGGATTCATGTGTGTGAGTTAACAAACCAATATTTTTTTTTTGAAAAGGAAGTTAACAAATCAATATATATAGATACCACAATAAGTAAGCTTTCGATCAACATCTCCCATGGCTCCTATTGCCATGTACCGAAAATAAAGGAATATGATGGAAAGTAAACACTGCTTTCTTTCCATCAATGCAAATAGTCCAGATTTGAGCAAGAAAAGGTGACGATGACTATGGAATTCGACTCCGACTCCGGCTCGCTCCTCAATCAATGCAGAAAGTCCAGATTTTAGGGGTCCTCGCACTAGCACACGTGATCTAAACAAGAACTAGGAGTCCAAGGGCCCAGTGAAGTTCCCAGACAGGAGTTCGACCTGGACACGAGACATTTCCTGATGAGAAAATGTTTAACCATGGCAGGAGAGACGAGGTTGAGATTCTTTGTGGTTGTCAAGTTGTGAACCATAGGATTGAAGAACAGTCATGGAACCTGATAGCTGCTCAAAAGCACATGTAGAAACTTCATGTTTTTCATCCACATGTCCAAAACTTGTTGATACATCCCATGCGTAGCACAGACTTTTTTTCTACACCAATGCAGGTTACATGGAATGGAACCTTGTTCTATGCCCAGTCAACAAATCATATATAGAACTAGAGAAAGATTGTGGTGGGGCAACTTAAAGCACAGCAGAAGAGGCCAGAGATCTCCATTTATATGCCTCTACTCCTTTTCCATCCTTGAGAAGCTGTACTGAAGGCATCATATATAACGCCCTGTTTCAACAAATCCTAATAGTGCTATCTCAATGGGAGCATAAAACAGAGTGCCTAGCTCAATGGTCTCCAAACCCTAAGCATGCTCCTGAGCCACAACATTACCATCCATAGTTGACTAAAAAGGAATACATGCCCTCGTTCTCCTTCGCTACTTTACAGTATTGGCACTTGGAAACAGGATGCAAAAAGCAGATGTCTCCCCTATCTTTTCCATCAAGGAGCCACGACTTGTAGAATCGCTATGGCTGCATGCGACGACCTTCATCTCTCTTGTGAATGGGTGGCACCGAGAAAAGAGAGTTGGTATGGCACTATTCTGAGTTCACCTTATTGAAGCCTACATTAGCCTCGGGTCATTATCAAGCAACTTGCCCAAAACAAAATGCTAGAATTCTGAATCCCATCTGAAATAATAATAACAAAGAAAACAGTTAGCTTTTATTCCAATGGTTATTATCAAGCCTACATTAGCCTCTTCATTATCAAGCCTACATTGGCATAATTCCAATGGTTGTTGTACATATTGTGTTTGGTATTATGCTTTCATTGAGCGTGGATCATTTATCCAATAGACGGCATAAACAAGAGGGTAATAGTATTTTCAATGTTGAGGAGTAATCGCCTCCATAGTTTGCTTGAACCTGCTTTAACATTTTCAGTGCAGATAAAAACAGTAGCTGTGGGGCAGGGCGACATGGGGCTTCTGCTATACATATAGCTGATCCAGTACAGCCAACATATATGATTATTTATTCGTATCAGATCCTGATAGTTATTTTATATCATGAGCATTGATATAACCTCTCTCACAATAGGTGACGTAGGCGGCATATGTTTGCACCAATGAACTAGCTCACTATATATATCTCCATGTACCACAAGCCCTGTGATACAAGTCAGTGACTACCCTTGCCTCTCCATTTTCCCGATCCTATTACCTATCTCTCATTGTTTTTCCTGTGAGGTCCCTACCCTTTGACACTAATATTCTATTGAAGAATGCAATGTGAGGATGTGTAGTACCAATGGAACACGAGTTCAGCAGAATGGAAATGGGTGGCACAAAGGAAAAAATTGCTACAAACGAGAACATCCCAAATCCCTGCGATTGACTGCAATGGTGATACACAGATTAAGTCTGGAAGGCACACTCTAAAATAATGAGCTTTGAAACTCCAGTTCAGTAAACATTTTCAACTTAGGGTTTGGAAAAAGCCAACATCCTGCATGTCCTAGATCTTTATATGATCTCTGAAAATGCATCCATTTGCAGAGGAAGACTTCAGTAGAGGCTGGCCACTGTTCAAGGACGCTTGCAGATGGTGGGAGACTATGACAATGGCTATCTTTACAATGTTTGGCTGCATCTTCTCCAAATGGTACAGTCTGGCCTGGTGCTCCGCTTGCTATGTTGGGTGAACCTAGCTTTTATTTCTTCTTGTGTGTATAGCCTTATGGCTTTGAGTTGTACAATGACTGTTATAGTTGTTTATCATCCCCAGGTGGTGAGTCTAGAGCCTTGTTCCATTATGTAGAAAAATAGAGGTTGGACACTGTTTAATAATTCTAGGAGATGGTTATTTATCAAATTATTTTCATAAATGATGTGATCCCTCTAAAAATTACTACGAGATAGTGTCAATTTTTTACGACCCTGTAAATAAGATGACCAATCTCCTAAAATCAAATTTGTATAGTATTTTTTAAAACAGTTTGATACTTTGGTACATATATTGCCTCCATCTATCATATCATTGCACTTTTCCCATCTTGTCATATATATTAGTACCAATAATTCATTTACTTGAGTTAACAAATTTAAGTGTTTTGACTTTATTGTTTTGCAAATTTTCTACCTCGTGTGCTGGCAGGTATGGCCCAGATCTAGGCATGATCATCCTGACTCCTGAGTCATCTTGTGTCCATATCTGCCCCCCCCCCCCCACCCCCCACACCACCCCCGGTTTAAACTCTAGACATTTGAAACCTATGCTGTGATCACAGCTCTCTATACGCCTTCCATCTGTCTCTGCATAATTAGTGTTTTGCCGAGATCGAAGCAATACCTCACTTCTTCTACGCCATTACATGTATGAATCAGAGAGAGGGAAGGTGGCACGAAAGCACTGTGAAGGCTGACTTATTCGAAACATTTGTTGGGGACCAAAATTGACCCTCGCCGAGCATAGAAAGGAGTGTATGGTTGCCACAGTTCTTACGAACCTGAGAAGCATAAAAATGAGTGCACTCAATCTCCACTTCCAGCAGCTCCCATCTATGCATTCTGAACTGGTGACCATAATTCTTCGCAGGCCTTGATCTACCTCTAGGCTTCTATGTCTCCACTTTCCAAGCACTACATTTCAACACATGCTTTCAGCACTGGGTCGACTCATGTAAATGGATGGCACCTACCAATAAAATGGAGGTGCATGGTCCATGTAGCAAAGTACATTGCAGTTTTGTTATAAACAATGAAAAATAAGACAGAGCCGCAGGTTGAAGATAATAACAGAGTACTGCTGAAGGTTATCTTATATATGTGTTATAATTGTAAAGAAAGAAAAATAGTTCCAATACAAATCACTTGGCCAAACTTTTTCCTGTGCTTTCTATATATATTGCCTGCTCCCATCACACCACAGCACAACTGTCCATCTGTCCAAATATATTATCATATTTATTGTTTGCTTATATGGTTGGCCACACATTTTTCTATTAATAATTAGAATGTTCTATATCTACACGATCTGATGGCAGGTCTGCCAGACCTCATTAAGGCATCCCTCTTTACTATTCCACCAAATACAATGAAGCTGGGCATTGTCACATGCTAACCAGCGTACCACAGACCTATCCCAAACCAAATGCTGTTGCATGAGGAGCATAAAACGGTGCTCCCTTGCTCTTCCATCTCTCCTAGTTTCCACTATATGCATCTCAAACCACTTACCAGTCTTGACATTAGTTGTCTTATGTGAATGGGTGGCATCGAGAAAGAGTCCGCTGGTTGTTCCATTGAATGGACCAGCCAGAACATCAGAGCATGCATGTGATCATAGTTAGGCAGACATGAGACGAAAAAGAGTGAAAACAACAGACGTGGAGCTTGGGTAAGCTGCCGGTTAACACGATCCATCGTAGCAGGACTACGTTATACATTCTTGTCATGCATCTGTAATATATTAATTTTCAATGTTGAGGTGTAATCGCCTCCATAGTTTGCTTGAACCTGCTTTAACATTTTCAGTGCAGATAAAAACAGTAGCTGTGGGGCAGGGCGACATGGGGCTTCTGCTATACATATAGCTGATCCAGTACAGCCAACATATATGATTATTTATTCGTATCAGATCCTGATAGTTATTTTATATCATGAGCATTGATATAACCTCTCTCACAATAGGTGACGTAGGCGGCATATGTTTGCACCAATGAACTAGCTCACTATATATATCTCCATGTACCACAAGCCCTGTGATACAAGTCAGTGACTACCCTTGCCTCTCCATTTTCCCGATCCTATTACCTATCTCTCATTGTTTTTCCTGTGAGGTCCCTACCCTTTGACACTAATATTCTATTGAAGAATGCAATGTGAGGATGTGTAGTACCAATGGAACACGAGTTTAGCAGAATGGAAATGGGTGGCACAAAGGAAAAATTGCTACAAACGAGAACATCTCAAATCCCTGCGATTGACTGCAATGGTGATACACAGATTAAGTCTGGAAGGCACACTCTAAAATAATGAGCTTGGAAACTCCAGTTCAGTAAACATTTTCAACTTAGGGTTTGGAAAAAGCCAACATCCTGCATGTCCTAGATCTTTATATGATCTCTGAAAATGCATCCATTTGCAGAGGAAGACTTCAGTAGAGGCTGGCCACTGTTCAAGGACGCTTGCAGATGGTGGGAGACTATGACAATGGCTATCTTTACAATGTTTGGCTGCATCTTCTCCAAATGGTACAGTCTGGCCTGGTGCTCCGCTTGCTATGTTGGGTGAACCTAGCTTTTATTTCGTCTTGTGTGTATAGCCTTATGGCTTTGAGTTGTACAATGACTGTTATAGTTGTTTATCATCCCCAGGTGGTGAGTCTAGAGCCTTGTTCCATTATGTAGAAAAATAGAGGTTGGACACTGTTTAATAATTCTAGGAGATGGTTATTTATCAAATTATTTTCATAAATGATGTGATCCCTCTAAAAATTACTACGAGATAGTGTCAATTTTTTACGACCATGTAAATAAGATGACCAATCCCCTAAAATCAAATTTGTATAGTATTTTTAAAACAGTTTGATACTTTGGTACATATATTGACTCCATCTATCATATCATTGCACTTTTCCATCTTGTCATATATATTAGTACCAATAATTCATTTACTTGAGTTAACAAATTTAAGTGTTTTGACTTTATTGTTTTGCAAATTTTCTACCTCGTGTGCTGGCAGGTATGGCCCAGATCTAGGCATGATCATCCTGACTCCTGAGTCATCTTGTGTCCATATCTGCCCCCCCCCCCCCACCCCCACACCACCCCCGGTTGAAACTCTAGACATTTGAAACCTATGCTGTGATCACAGCTCTCTATACGCCTTCCATCTGTCTCTGCATAATTAGTGTTTTGCCGAGATCGAAGCAATACCTCACTTCTTCTACGCCATTACATGTATGAATCAGAGAGAGGGAAGGTGGCACGAAAGCACTGTGAAGGCTGACTTATTCGAAACATTTGTTGGGGACCAAAATTGACCCTCGCTGAGCATAGAAAGGAGTGTATGGTTGCCACAGTTCTTACGAACCTGAGAAGCATAAAAATGAGTGCACTCAATCTCCACTTCCAGCAGCTCCCATCTATGCATTCTGAACTGGTGACCATAATTCTTCGCAGGCCTTGATCTACCTCTAGGCTTCTATGTATCCACTTTCCAAGCACTACATTTCAACACATGCTTCCAGCACTGGGTCGACTCATGTAAATGGATGGCACCTACCAATAAAATGGAGGTGCATGGTCCATGTAGCAAAGTACATTGCAGTTTTGTTATAAACAATGAAAAATAAGACAGAGCCGCAGGTTGAAGATAATAACAGAGTACTGGTGAAGGTTATCTTATATATGTGTTATAATTGTAAAGAAAGAAAAATAGTTCCAATACAAGTCACTTGGCCAAACTTTTTCCTGTGCTTTCTATATATATTGCCTGCTCCCATCACACCACAGCACAACTGTCCATCTGTCCAAATATATTATCATATTTATTGTTTGCTTATATGGTTGGCCACACATTTTTCTATTAATAATTAGAATGTTCTATATCTACACGATCTGATGGCAGGTCTGCCAGACCTCATTAAGGCATCCCTCTTTACTATTCCACCAAATACAATGAAGCTGGGCATTGTCACATGCTAACCAGCGTACCACAGACCTATCCCAAACCAAATGCCGTTGCATGAGGAGCATAAAACGGTGCTCCCTTGCTCTTCCATCTCTCCTAGTTTCCACTATATGCATCTCAAACCACTTACCAGTCTTGACATTTGTTGTCTTATGTGAATGGGTGGCATCGAGAAACAGTCCGCTAGTTGTTCCATTGAATGGACCAGCCAGAACATCAGAGCATGCATGTGATCATAGTTAGGCAGACATGAGACGAAAAAGAGTGAAAACAACAGACGTGGAGCTTGGGTAAGCTGCCGGTTAACACGATCCATCGTAGCAGGACTACGTTGCACCAGAGGCCCTCTCTGCACTCTCTTCTTCATTTGTGTTCACTAGTTCTCATTTTGAGTTTCTTGTTATTGTAAGAACCATCCTCTTTTAATTAATCTAGTTCCTTTGATTGGTTTATAAATTAATTCAGTTTTTCAGCTTTGAGCATTGCTAGTCAAGGCACAAAATAAAATATTAAGATTTCTTACTTATTGACATTCTTGTCATGCATCTGTAATATATTAATTTTCATTTGATTTTCTATAAATGAAACTTTGATTACACTCTCAGCAATACATCGAGTTGATATAGACTTTTGAAACTAAAATGTAGTCCATCAATAGTGGGCACTATTTGCACGTGCAAGATATGGTGTCTGTAAGACCATGACCGGCTTATTCCTTGGTCTCTGTTTTTACCATGTCTTGGCTCTAGACTCCTACTCTGTTTCTCTTTCAAATAAAAAATAATATTTAGGCTAATATTTCTCTTAAAAATCTGCATAAAAACTGAAATAAAACAATAATTGGTTGGCTAATTAGTGCATCAAACAAATAATTAAAACATCACAGAAGTGAATTGTGTATTGGCCAAGAAGCAATCAAATAGGAAATGTACACGGTAGGTGGCCAAATGAATCATCAACAGTTAGCTCATGTCTTGAGATGCTAAGGTACCTCATTACCCTTTTGGAGCATAAAACAGAGTGCCCAGACTTTCTCCTATGCACTTATAATTGCCTTTTCAAGTCGGCATTCCATACCGTAAAACAACACGGACCCCCCGGTGTCTTTCACCATCTTACAAGGCTGACACTCATAGCTTGGTCACTTGGATGTCACAACCTTCATCGCCTCATCATGTGAATGGGAGGCACCGAGAAAAATGGATCTTGCACGGAGATTTAGTGCAGTCAATACTCACAACCATGACCCTTGCAGCATAGATCCAATCAGTAATTGGCACCTTGCCATGAAGACATGGATTAGTTCTTCATCACTGACAAGACCTTGCTGCTACTGTGTGTAGTTAGTAACCAATGACATAGTCCATCAGTCAAAAGCCCCTCCACAAAGGTGTCATCAATGGCAAGCAAACTAGAGGAGTCTCTCGTTAGGTGTCATCAATGGCCACCAAACTAATGTGACACTGATAATAAGTTATCAGAGACTCTTTTCATCTTGAAGCGTCTCTAATAACAAAGGTTGTTTGTCTCATGACAAAGGAAAACACATCTCAAAGTCTCTGAGATTGCGGAAATATTACATCAGTGTTACAACGAACCAAGCCCGAACTACACTTCTCCATTCACATCCACCATCTTTTTGCTCTCCCCAGACTTCCCATCACCGTCGGAGTATCGACACGGTGGCCCAGGATGGCTTTTCAGAGGTGGACATTTTAGTTTATGATGCAGGCAGGTAGGACATCTTCCCTTGCCAAGAGACAACATAAATCGGACTTTTCGAGGTGACTCTTAAGTGTGCCCCCACCCTCCATAAATGTACTAACAGTTGTTATAATATTTAAAAGTGGAAACATTGGGTGCAAATTGGAAACTAAAAATACTAGGTAGGAACTTTGGAAATATGAGGCGGACAGGTGAAAGCGTGTGGAGTCCGGAACGTAAAATGAAACAGCTTATAAAATGTTGTAAAGGTTGTGCAATATAGGAATGAAGGTGTGAGGACATTATTATATATATGTATGGCTTGTGACTGAACAAAGATAAGGGTACTTTGGGAATAAAAGAATGTAGATTAAGAAACGTTTACTTTTAATATTTGGTAGAAATTGAACATTGAGTTTGCATTGAATTTGAATTAATGTAGTCTTGCTTCTCAGTCTCTATTTTTTTATGCAAACTCTTTTTATTTTTCAGCTGCCTTAATTCCTCACTTCGCTGGCCAGTTACCATATATCTGGTCGACTTGTGCATGCCCCTCACCGTCCTCTCCCAGTTTACAATATTGACAAAACGAATCCAGCAAACCGAGGTCCCTCTATCTACTTTGTTCTCTCACCCTGGTCGTACGTTCCTGATAAAATTCCGATGACTTAATATCACGGCTCCAAGCCACGACCCTTCGCTCTGATGTGAGAATGAGTGGCACCAAGAAAACAGATCTTACATCGCACTGATGGTGAGGATGGAAAGTCCAACAGTTCAGTTAGGGAAGTCCGAGTCATCAAATAGACTACAGAACTTGACTGAGCATATGTAAAGCGGAACTCCATCTATCATACGTCTACTATAGGCATTTGAAACCTGTGCTGTGAGCGCACTGTCTCTGCATAATTATTGTGTTCTCCTAAGACCGAAGCAAAACCTCACTTCTACACCATTACATTTTTTTTTGAAGAATTACACCAATACATATATGGATCAGAGAGAGGAAGGTGAAGGCATGAAAGCTAAGAGAAGGCTAATTTATTTGAAACACTTGTTCGGGACCAAAATTGACACTAGCCGAGCATAGAAAGGATTGAGTAAACAGTTGTCACAGTTCTTCTGATCCTGAGAAACATATGAGTGCCCTCTCCTCTTCCAGGAGCTGCCGCTCATGATTTCAATCACAGGGTCCTCTCATGTAAATAGGTGGCACACCTTCCAGGAAAAGAGAGCTGTGTGGTCGATGTTATAGCAAAGTACATTGAAGTTGTATTATAAACAATACAAAATAAAACAGAGCAGCTTGTTGAAGATGGCTGAAGCTTGGTGTGATATTTTTCTGAAGCATTAGGTGCAGTATTCTTCATAGAACAGTGGTACAGTGGCAGTTGTCATGTACCATTGGGAAATACTGCACCTAATGCTTCAGAAAAAACGGTTGACAAAAACGGTTTACTAGCTACAGTGCTCTCTGCCGTTTTTGTAAGAAATTGATGCCGACTGTAAAAGAGATTTGCTACTAGTGGCAGAAAAGTAAAAAGGTAAACATGAAAACAATGAGCACATGAAGAAAATTATATTTCTCTCTTAATTACAATGGTTACAAAACAATATTTTTAGGCGATGTGAATAGTCTCGTCCCTGTCTTACAATTGATGCCCATCGTCTACCAACTATACTTCTAGCATATTCAAGGCCACATTAGTCTTTTGTTTCATTTTTAAGGCAACACATTAGCCTTTTGTCCATTCTAAGTCTGTTGATTCCAGCCCCAAACTGCTTCGCTTCATCCATCTCCTGAATGATGCACTACTTAGATGAGTGGAACCATCATTAGTTTGTTCTTGATTAAAGCTGCAATCTGCTCCACTGCATCCGTCTCATGAATTAGGTGCAATTTGGATCACTTCAGTGGTTCATGGTATGCTCTCCTTATCACAAGCAGAGGACCACTAAGCTGTCTCCTGCCTCGCAGTTTGCACCCCAGAGATTTGTCATGATAACTTTACAGGCTCTCTGCTCTCTCATTCTTAGGGAGCTATTCATGGTCCACATGAACAATAAACTCATCTCTGTGGATGTGAGAAGAACATGCTTGATTGCAGCAAGGGCATGCAAAAGATCCTTTTATGGCTTTCAGGTTGTGGATCACAAAAGTGAAGGACAGTCACAACATAGGACACTTGCACGTACTGATAGAACATTTTTGTGTTCATAACAAGGGGAATTGGTTTTCTCGCAAATCCGCTGGAATACATTTTACATTAATGATAGAACATTTTTACTATTTGTGGATCACAAAAGTGAAGGACAGTCACAACATAGGACACTTGCACGTACTGATAGAACATTTTTGTGTTCATAACAAGGGAATTGGTTTTCTCGCAAATCCGCTGGAATACATTTTACATTAATGATAGAACATTTCTACTATTTTAAATTGGTGTCAAAGCTGAAACATAATGTGGAACATGTGCTGACCTGAAGTCAATCCAGATAAAACATCAATGGTGGTTGGACGCATCAATGTAATAATTAAAAAGATAAAGACAAGCACACACATATATATTTCCCCTCATTGAAGCGATTGGGTCATGGCCGACAACTAGTCCAATATAAACGTAGCAAGTAGGTGGCCGAATGAATCATCTACGGCCCTGCAAGGCTCAACCATCTCGTTACCATACATGAGAAGCCTCGTGAGGAGCATACCCTGGTGTGTCTTTCCCCTTCTTACAGGCATGAGAGTCACTTCTTTGTTAGTTGCCACAACTGTCATCGTCTCATCATGTGAACGGGAGGCACTGAGAAAAGAGAGCTTGCAAGGTGGCACGTCGGGAGAGGGAGGGGAGAAGTTGGGGCTGCGTGGAGTGGAGACCGGAAGATCGGGAGAAGTTGGGGTGAAGAGGGAGGGGAGACCGGGAGAAAAGGGAGCTTGCAAGGTGGCACAGCAGTTCACTTCCATGACTTTTGAGGCATCGGGCATGCATGTGATCAGTAACTAGCAGCATGCCAGCCACGAGAAGATGCGAATGTTCTGAAAGCTGTGTTACTGAATACTTGGATAGGGATCAGTCATTTCTCTCCTGACCGAGTGGACGTTGCAGAACTTCTCTGTCGCTTTGTAATAACCGATAACATGGTAATTTATTTTGGGGCCTTATATTTTTTTTTCCACAACGGTAAACCGAATTTCATTACTTTCGCAACGAAATTACAATAGTTCTGCAACAGAAATTAAAAGCAAAGTTCTACAATATGATACGACATAAAGTAACATTCTCGCCCTTCCCAGACTACCCAGGAGACGGCCAAGGGGAGACCCAGCTACGTAGTACAAACTCCACAGGAGTTATCATTACATCGCAAGTGATTGAGCAACCAACACCTGCCAGATCAGAACGGCTAACAAAAGCTGCTATTATGAACTACTTCTTCAAGCTTGATGTATTAGCGATTTTCTTCATCCAGCAAACAGCGCCATTTGGTTGTCTTGAGGGAGCACTTGATCATTTTGCTTGTGGAATGAGAGAGCCGCCATCTTGATTGCTTCAGCACCGTTGATCACTTGCTCCTTCAGTTCATCCTTCAATAGTCCTGCCCAATATGTCAGAAAAGAAGAGATCAAGCATACTATCTCAGTAGGAGATTGTATTTTTTTTATTTTCAAAGCATGTAAGATTTCTAACACGCCAAATTGACCAATAGACCACCACTAAACCAAACATGTGCATTTTGGGGGCCTTATATGTAAGTTCAAAAAAGATAGGGCCATAGAAGCAGGACCCAGTTTTTTTCTTAAGGTGAGCTTTGCCTCCAAACCATACTGTAGTCTTCGCTTGATGATACTACATAGTACTGAGCATACTCCCTCCATCTCAAAATAGATGTCGTTATGGGAAGCGTGCGGTCAAACTTTTTCAACTTTGACTACATTTGTATAAAATACGTGCAACATTCAAATCTCCATATAAATTTGTTAAAAAACTAGACTTCAAAATCTTTTCCGATGATACCAATTACTTAGCATAAGTATTTATATATTTAAATATATAATTGTCGGTATTTTGAAAACGCTGACTTCTCGGGAAGCAAGAATGACACCTATTTTGAGATGGAGGGAGTATGTGCCGGGGCAGCCCCTAAATCCTCTACAATCTATATGATGCCTGCTCTAGGGATAGCCCGCGTGCCGCACTTCTCCTATGTCGCAAAATTAGTTTCCTAGTTAGTCACAACACTCTAAGCTCGACCATTGCAGCCGGTGACTTCTGTTAGTGTGCCCCTCGCCGTGAGTTCCCTTGCATCTCGCGTGGGCGCTTGTGGGGATGTAATGCCACAATCCGCTTTCTCTTAATGCAAGACGGGCTAAGTGCCCGGTTTCAAAAAAGAAAGATGCCTGGTCTAGGTGCATCAATACATGTTTTCCATCTTGTCACATCTAGTTTGTAGTACTTATTTATTTTTATAGACACCATGAACCTAAGAGAAGCGTCTTTCGTTGATGTTGAGAGTTAGTATACTATTAATTTTTAATAATAGCATATAGCATAGTATAGTGATCTTTACAATAAGCCAAATATTAGCTAAAGACAAAAATTTTAACTGGTTAACACAAATGAATCATGTTCTGAAATTTTCAAAACATCCAAGATTCATCACTTGAAGTTGGGTCTGAATTTTTTCGCCATTTGAAGCCCAAGAACCCAACCCTGCAGGTTCGATGCTCTGCGTGACCAAGAGGCTGCACACTTGTTGTGCTCTTTGGCCGTTGCAATCCGTGGTACTACTCTAATCTAATGGCCAGCCCCTGTTGATGGCTGCACCATGGTACTACCAGCTTGTGGCTGTATGGAGTTGGGCCCCGCTGCACACTCTAACAAATACTAGTGATGAAGTGTGGGCAGATTAGCAGCCTAGATTTTGAGCAAAAACCGTGGGGCAAAGCCCCCAGCACCAACACAAAATGAGCAAACAAACAGGACGTAGTCAGCGAAAAGTTGATCGAAGCAGTGACATATACCCAGGCAACCTAAACACACAAGCTCAGTCTAGCTAGTCTTGTATTTCATATAAATAAGAAGTTAAATTGATACAATCAGAACAGCTGCCAATTTAGTAGCAGCAAAAACCTCTGAGTTCCTGAATGATTTCTTGATACATCCCAGTCCTAATGCAAACTAGGATCTTGAGATGGATGAATATTTTATCACTATACTGCTACATATAGGAGTGATGAGCAACAACTAAGACATTTGATGCAGAATGGGACGATGAACACACTGATATTGTGTTTATCAGTGTACATGTGTTTGTATGTGTGGAGTAGGGAAAGTGGAGCATATATAGAGGGGTGCGATGGAACTAAGACGAAGCCATGCTTATATATACCGGAGAAACAAGCTGTCCATCCCACAATATATAAGAAAAAGGATGGTGAAATTAGGTTGGCACTGTGCAAAGTAATGGATCAGATGACCTGAGCTCAGCCACCACGTTACCATCCTGCGTGTGAGGTGCATAAAACAGGATGCATACATCTTGCTATACACTACTGGTTACATTTCCACTCAGCATATGCATTCCAGACAATCGACAACCTAGCTCCCATGATGTGTCTTTCTCCATCAGCCGGATCGAGACGTCCATCTTAGCAGATGCTTGCACTGTGACTCATGTGACCTTCGTTTCGTTGTCTCATGTCAGTCCGTTGCACTGAGAAATTAAAAGACAGCTTGCTTGGTGCGCCTGTACATTATTCACCTGCTCAACACTTTGATGGTATGCATGAGTTAAAAACTCAACGGCCTGCCATGAAGATGAGAAAGTTGTGAAGGCCTTTGCCACACGCCATCAGTTCATTTCTCAGAGGAAAAACGTGATATCGCTGCTTCTACCTTAGATTTGGTGCGCAATAATGTAGTCCATCAATCATATACAGTTCTCCATCTTAGATCGAGACAAAACATTTTATCTGAGAAAATATTATTGTTCGGCAATATAAAATTTGAACGATAACGATAGGCCCCAAGCGACCGGAAACGGACGCTCCCTTGAGAAATGTGTGTGCTCAAGTCCTATGCGCGCTGATGCCACCGCATGCCATCACCCAGCTTTGTGCAACATCGTTATTCTGTGCGCTACACATTACCGGCGAGGTACATGCTGCTGAGACCATACCCAGAAGCTCCATCCCGACACATGTGTGATGTGCTGTACGAGCCACTGCTACTGCACCCACCCATCATATGCATGGTCGCCGACCCCAATGGCATCTAGACGGAAGCCAGCATCCTGGCACTAGTTCTGCCGATCTAGAATACATTTTACATGGATCATAGAACACATTTACTAATTTTAAATTGGTGTCAATGCTGTAATATAATGTGAGAACATCACAACTTGTAGTGATTAGAAATTGGTGTCAAAGCTGTAATATAATTTTACATGACCTCAAGTGGACCCATAAAACATCAATGGTGGTTGAACACATCAAGGTAACAATTTAAAAGTTGAAGACAAGCACAACCATATATCTATTTGCACTCAGCAAAGAGATTGGGTCATGACAGAGAAGCAGTCCAATAGGAAATGTAGTGGGTTGGTTCAGCCATCTCGTTACCATGGGGAGCATAGTGAGTAGCATAAAACACAGTGCCCAGATCTTCCGATACACTCCTAATCCCCTTTGCCACTCGGCATTTCAAGCGAGCAACCACACCAACACCCTGGTTTGTGTAAATTCTCCATCTTACAAGTCTGACACTCTTTGCCACTTGCCACAACCTTCCTTGTATCATCATGTGAATGGTAGGCACCAGGAAAAGAGAGCTTGCAAGGCGATTCGATGGTGCAACTGTGAACTTGGAGTTGGATAGGGATCAGTCACCTCTCTGCTGTCTCTGCTCAAGGATCAGACGTTGCAGCTACGTAGCAGCTAACCAATGACATGGTTTGCAGGCACACATGTATAACTAGGTCCTGTATTAGAAGGCAGTGTTCCATGTTTGTGTAGAATGTTATTTATTTTGGGTCAGAATTTAAACGTTTAGAAAATTATTTATTTTGTGACTGACGAAAGCAAGTGATAAGTGAGAAGTCCAGCTCAAATGGGGCCACAACATGCGAGTAAGGTTATCAACATGTGTGTTGTCAAAAAAAAAGGTTATCAACATGTGGTAGCTGGCAGGCATGACATGTGGAGCCACGACGGTCCATGAGCTACTTCTCTTCTATAGAGGTAGAGGGTGGAGACGCTGTTGACGAGCCTGCCTAACATCGAAACCCGAGAGATAGAGGTAGAATGGGAGAGCGAGTCTGGTATATATACGTGACACATGTAGCGGGCTTACTGGGCCTATTCTTGGGCCAGACGTGTCACGCCTATTAATGGAGTCGGGTCTCATGGGGATCGGAGTCCCCACCATCTCAAGAGTCCTGCCTCCCTAAATCTATTTATTAGGAGGTATCGCCCTTAGACCAGTCTTAATGGAACGTTTCACCTCTCAGTTTCCAAGATATGACACACACATCATGAAATGAGGTGAAATAAGGTCGTACAGTTTCATTGCACAGTTTCATAGCAATTTTTTAACTATTCATAGGCCCCACCATCTCTTCCCCAACCTTGCATCGCATCAATTCCTCTCCCACCACGTCGCCAGAGTTGGAAAAACCATCACATGCAACCTCGCATAGAAGCAATTCATTCCACTCGCGCCGGGTCGGAGCTCTAAAATCCATCGCATGCTGCCAAAAAAATTCAAATGTAGCCTCCTCCCAATCCATCACATGCCCGTGATTGATATTGCCTTCAGATTCGTTTCCATACCAAACGAGGGCACCTAGTACTTCAAGGGCCCGATGGTGAAGGGAGCCCGGAAGCGCTTGCCCGCGAATGAGGCGACTTGCCTGTGTCCGCTACATATCCACCCCACAATCGCGACCCACACGCTGCGCCGCGCAGCCGCTTCCACGATGTGCCGCCGCTGCCGCCGCGGAGGACGTGCTCGGCCGTGCCTGCAGGCCATGACATGCCTGCGCCCAGCCGGCGAGCCCCTCATCCTCTGCTACCTCAACTCGATCTGTTGATATCTACGGCGGAGGGGCACCGGCACTACGATGGAGCCATGGCCGAAAAGCACCCGCGGGCGGAGGCAAAGATCGTGACCCAGCCCGCGATGAAACGTGCTTTCGGGCGGAGGGGCATCAGCACTGCACCTCCTATAGCTCCTCTCGCTGATGAAACACGATTTCAGTGTCAACGGAGATTTCACGCTCGTTCCAGCGTGTTGGAAACAACGCTGGAGAGTTTCACCAAGATAAAACTTTTCTCTTCTCTCCTCTCAGCGTTTCATGCAAAAAGTAGATTTCTGCTGATGTGCACCCTATTTATTGTGCATTAAACGCCTATGAAACCCCATTAAGACTCGCCTTTAAGCAACCAGCTCTTTAAGTTGTGATTAACTGAGATGGCCTCCCAAATATATATTCTTGAATCTAGTTATTTTTTAAATACGTTATGGTCCATCGTTTTTATTAAATTTATTACAACATTAATTAATTAACTCTGTCAGGATAAACCAATTCAATATCCTGACAATGTAATACTATTATTTTTTTTACCAAACTTTTGAATGCCCAATATCCTCCTTTCCCTTTAATTTTCCACCAACTAAGCAGTTACCGCTGGCACAGGGGGAGCATATATAAAAAGGAGCGGTTTTGGCCTTGGATCATTCCCCTGTCCTGGTTAGCACCCTTGTCTGTCTTCAAGCCACTAAGCTAGTGATGAATTAGTGCCTCTGCTGGCGCTGAGCAGCAACTTTGGTGGTCTGATGTGAATGGGTGGCACCAAGGAAAGATCCATTGCTTGTCGATTGCTTAAGGCATTGGTTCTTGTACTCTTCTGATCTTGCATATGTCAGCCCTGTCCAGATTCTTCTAGCAGCAGTGTCTGTCGGCAGCCTGTGGAGTGCCGTCTTGCTGTCATCGCGTGGGTTTGCTGGAGGATGGTTAGGCTGCTCAGAAAAGGAAGTGGCACTATATGGATATGTATCTGTATCTGTAACATGGGCTTACTATAATTTTGTTTTGCTTTTCCTCCATTAATTAATTAGTTCGGAACATAAAAAAAATCAAGGGCTCAGATTTGTTTGAGATTAAGGTATTATGTCCTAGTAGGTAAAGAGACTATTGTAGCACTTATGTATAACGTCAATGCCATATATTTCTGTCACGTCGTTGTGGTCAGTTAATTGTCCTAATTCCATGCAAATCTTAATGTCACTATGGTTTTGCTCTATAAGTTACTTTCAGCCCTGCCTATGTTGGTGGTGCAGTAGCAACAACATCTCATGTTTTGGTCATCTATTGGAATGGATATGGAGCCTGAAAGAGTTCAAATGCCTCATCACTTGCAGACTCATTGTTGCCTTAGGGATCCCCCTTGTAGTCTGCTTGGAGTGGACAGATGGATGGAGTCAAGAGACACGCCGAGTCAGCTCAATCCTCAAAGCCTGGACATATATATAGACCTTGCAGGATCCAGGCTGCAATTCGTCACAAAAGAAAAAGGATCCATGCTTGAGTGAATAGATATTCTCAGTAGCAATCACATCACCAGCCCACGCAAAAGCCTCGAGAGCCTCATGAGCATAAATTGGATTGCTCTCATGACGACATTACGGCTGAGGATATAAAAATCAGTCGTCCTCCACTCCTAGTAACACTTTTCATATTTTAATCCAGTACATTGATATCACAGCCACAATGCATTGCATCAGTGTGTTACAGTTTGGTGCCCCAAGCTCTTGTTATGAATGGGTGCCAAAGGGAAAAAATAAATTACGATCGTTTCCGCTGCGTCCACCATTTCAGTGTTTACAACATGAACATTGCCACTCTTTTCCAGCTTAGCACCACCCTCAGGTAGAGCTGCACTCTGGATAAGCTACCAAATAACAGGACCCACCAGAGTAGAGGTGCACTCCGGATATCATCTGATAAGCAACTATATTCAATATTTTGCTCTCCGAGTAATTTTTATGTCAGACTAATAATCTTGCCATGTGCATATGTGATTTGCTATCTTAACTTCCGGAGTTGTGAATCCATGCTTAATAGCCTTGCATGGGTAATACACTGATGTCTTCATAATACCACCATGATCGTGTCTCTATTTATATTGCCCTGTCTCTCATGACTACCACTGTGTTTTCTCAAGAAACATTTTATACCTAGGATTCAGTATTTTCTCTGTCAACATAGCAGCACTATAGGTTTAGGTACAAACAAAGCTTTGGTGATGTATATGGGGTTCGTTATCTTGTAAATGGAACTGTGATTGCGACATAGGTCCAATTGGTTATGATGCAAAGTTGAGTTGTGTAGCACTGAGAGCCATCGGTGGTCTATCTCTGTTCGCATAGCAGCAGCAAGAGCTCTGCATGCTCAGGCTCATTCCCACACATATGCATATAGTTCGACAGAACGAGCACCCCCACCCCCCACCCCCCAAATATGTAGGACTAGCTAACATCTCTGCTTCCCTGGCAGTTGCTGATTTTCTTGCGCCGAAAAAATCCTGATTTGTTCCTAAATCTCTTGATGGACAATAAATCTCACCTCAGCCTAAAATATTTGTTTCCTCTCTGTTTGCATACGTATACGGCCATAACTCTCCGCTATCTTATTTTTGTTCCGTTCACTAGCTAGGTCCATCTTGAATTGGTTGATTGGGATATATTTGCATTATTAGACATGTTTAATAACTCAAATAGACATGTTCAATTATTTGCATAACTGCTGGTTGTGTCACACTCACACATCCCCACGGATCGATCTGCTGTTTGATCGATCGATATCAGTATAATCACGACATGACAGTAGCACAGCTACCTCAAGGCACTGGAGTTGCTTGAGCAATGACATTTTAGTTGCTCGAGGCAGCACAAGGAGCAGATTAAGAAGCTATCGTGGTGACAAAGCATCTGGCAATACTGGTGTGCAGGGCGCCCCGGGGTGCCCAAGTTGGTTTGCTCAGCTCGTTTGCTGTGGCAGCCGTGTGACCCACCAAACACTCTAGGGTTGAATCACTAGTCCTAATGGGGAGAGGCCTATATATTATGGCAGGTGTGTGAAGTCCGCATTAGGCCTATATATTAGGACTCGTGATTCAACCCTGACGACCAAACTGAAGTCCCAATCAAGCATTTTGCCTAGGAGCATATAAAAAAGAATGTGTGCCCCGCAGCCTCTCCGAGTAGTTCTCATCCATATTACTGATGACTTTGCCACCTGATGCAAGCTTATTCAGTACACAATATAAGAATGGGTGGCACCCAGGAAAGATAGCTCGCCAGATATTCGAGGTGACTCACTATTGTGCTTTACGCGGATGCAAGTGAGACATGTGAGGCATGGACGAGATATTCTATAGTACGATACTGCACCAGGGATCTTGCACTGTTCTGAGAACTGCACCATGCTTGATTGCCCCTAGAGGCCAGAAAATGTTTCCAAGCTCACATTCTGGACATTGCCGGCCACTGTCCCAGCGAGCAATGGGACCACCTCTTCAATAAGAGAGGCTGCAGTGCTGCTATACAAATTACTGATGTAGCTACTGCACAGTGGTAGAAGGTTGTTCTGCTGCAAAGTGTGGAAGGCTTGTTCAAGAAAATAGAAAAAAAAACTGAAAAAAATCAGAATTTAGAACCTCAAATTATTTTTCTATTAAAAATGTTATGAAAATGTAAATCAGCATCTGTTGCAATAAAGGATGATCATGAGCTGTTGCATATATTTCCGTCACATAGATGCCGTTACTTGTCCTATATATTTGCAGCTAAGTCTCTTAATATTCAGAATTAATTTTTTTTTTGGTGCTTGGAAATAGTTTGCTTCCCTGTTCTGGTGATATACAAGCAGCAATCAACATGACCAGTTGTGGTCATTCTACTTGAATGGTTATGGAGCGTGAAAGAGAATAATTTGTAACCAGATTTCTGATGTAGTCCAAATAAGTGTTTCTGGCAAAATGATTTTTACTCTTGTTAATTTTACATTTTTACATTGATATACTTCAAAAAAAAAAAAAAAAATATGAGGTTCCAACACATTGCTACCACCCACAAGGACTGAACTCATCGTTTGGCGCATAATCGTATAGCTAGCAAACAAATCATACACGAAAAATCACATGAGTGTTTAAAGTGTCCGCTCAGCTCAGTTCCAGGGTAATTATTTATCAATCTTGCAACTGTAAACACAGTGCTGCAGAGAAGAAGATCATGTCAACGAAGGACGCGGAAGAAGGTTAGACGCAGAGGAAACGTCCAGCACTGTACGCCTTGATGTACATCATCCACTTCGTAGTCGGTTTTTTTTTTTTTCGATTCTCCCACTCTGTAGTCTGTACGACTTTTTTTACTCTGTAGTTTCATTATGTTTTCATCAGCCATGTATATATTTTATAGCTCTTACTTTTTTGACAGCTACCATTATTGAATTTTAGTTTTCTTATTCAAGTTACTGTCTTTATTTCTTTTTATGCTCACCCACTCCGTAGTCTGTACGACTTTTTTACTTTATAGTTTCATTCTGTTTTCATCAGTCCATGTATAAATTTTATAGCTCTTATTTTTGACATCAACCCTTATTGTATTTTAGTGTTCTTATTCAAGTTATTGGAATTGAGTTTAATAGAAAATTATAGTGTTGTGGGCTGTCAGTTAATTTAGATGGAGCCTTTAGTAAAGCTAAGTCTCTTTTGCCTTGAGTATAATACATGGCCAGTTGAGGACCAAAACCTGCGTGCTTTCCGTGTGGCTTATGTACAGAACCCCTTTATAAGCCGTTACTAGTTTTATAAGTGCTGACATGAATGTGCTTGACAATTGCAGTGCTGAGAAAACGTGAATTAGAACTATGTATTGCATCCACTGAAAGCTGATTTGTGATGACGCGAACTGACGTTAGACTTCATATTTTTTTTGGATAAAGGATGACTCATCCGGCCTCTATGTCCGAAGACGTACACAGCCCAATTATTACACGTTAGACTTCATATGGTCACATTATATATATAATGTGCACTGTACACACAATATATATGTGCACTGTACACGCTAACTATGTATTGCATCCACTGTCACATTATATATATAATGTGCACTGTACACCAGAGTTCTCTGCCAACATTTTCTACTAAACTGCAGGGAAAGAATGGGTTACTATTTGAGTCAATGAGCATAAAACTGCAGGGAGAGAATAGGTTAGCATGCAGGGAGTGAATTGAAATGGGTGGCACCAAGAAAAGAATGCTAGCATGAGCACGATAAAACATAAATGCTAACTGGGCGATCAGAAAGCCTCATTCCTACCATCGGAGAAAACCCCAATCCGCTCATAGCGAACTGGGCGATGGATCCTCACCATTTCAACCCGGAGGGATGGGAGTTCGACATGTCGGCGAAAGGCGCCTATTACTACGATGTCTTCCTCACCGCTGCTACAGCAAGCACAACAAAGATCTCGCCATTGTCAGGCTGCAGCCGCCGGTCAACGAGCAGGACTGCGCTCGAGCATAATGTCGTGTAAGAAGGAAATGGATACAAGTATGAATGCTTTGACTAATCAGAGTGCGCATGTACATATAGTCGGTGCCCAGTCTCCATGCCTACAAACATGAGGAGGGATCCTGTGCACTGAGATCAGATTGCTTACACACCAAATATGATCTAACATCTCCCTGCATTAACAGCGGAAACACCGCAAACGGTGAGATAGGAGAAGTGAACTGACATCCCCCACAATCAGAAGTTGCCCCATGCAGAAGCTGCGATTGGAGAGAAAAAAAAAACGAGGAGCCATCAAGGCGTAGCCATTACACATCCTGTCTTTTCTTACATGCTAACAAATGCCCAGATTTAACACCGTATACCGTAAGCTGTACCTACGAAGATGTAAATTAAATCGCCCAAGCTCTATATTAGTACCTACTGTAAACCGCTGGATGCTTCTGATTCAAGTAATTTTGTGTCTTGTCCTGTTGCCTCTTGATTTATACTAATTAAGATGTAAATAGAATATTGTGTTTCTTCTTTAGGACCCATGTCATGGGTAAGCCATGTGCTTATCCTAGCAAATCATGTAAGCGCCGCAACTCTTTTGCCATGGTGACATAAGACTACAAAAACAGCACTGCTGCTAATATCCACGAACTGATTGAGCAGTTCAACTTACCACATATGGGCTAAAGCTGAGATGGGGAGACAAATGGCAATGTTGACGAAGACTACAAAACGGCACTGCTGCTAATAATTTGTCCACCACATCTCTTTCTTCATGGGCTGAATATATCCAGGACTGCCGGCTGCGATAAAGGAACAGTGTATGCCGTTATTGCAATAACTTTGTCTAGTAGTTGGGCAGTGGACATTTCAAAAAGGCCAGCAGAAGTTGAGAGTGGTTCCTGAGGTTCGCAGGGCTGATAAGTTTCTCTGTCTGCATTCAGAGGACCACTTCGGTTTCTTGATACTTCCAAACCCCAATAAAAACTTGTCATGGATGCACAGCCCGTGATTGAATATTTGATCACCATCCATCTATAGGATAGAGCTGCAACTGATACTTTTTATGCAGAATGCGCTGAGCTCACAGATATCATGGTTATCGTCGAATCTACATGATTTCTGTTAGGCAGGGTGCAGCTTCGAGGGAACTAAGATGATGTTGTGCTTATTTGTGCTTATATAAACAAAAGAAACAAGCAACATGCAACCCCTATATAACATCACAATATATAAGAGAAAGAGGATGCTGTAACTTTGGCACAAGCTAAAGTTAATGCTTCTGACCTGAAATTACATAAATATACATGACTGACCTGACAAGGGTGACCTCAATAATGCAGTTGTTGTATATATAGTGAGTGCCTGCCGACGAATAGGAACATTACTACAATTGATTAGAAGCCCCAAATCGCAAGAACTTGTCTATCAAAGAATCATGTGCCTATTGACAGAAAAATAGCAAGAACTTTGGAGGGAATCATACATTAATTTACACTAGTACAGAAGACAATTTCAGAAATGGACAGAATACATTTACTCACGCTGCGTGGCCACATGCCTCAGCCACACAAGGTCTCCTTCAATTGAAATTTGCAGTGTCTACCTCCGTTAGGCAAATACAAAAACAAAAGAAAGGTCCCTCCCTTTTGAGCGCTGGAGCCGGATTCACCATGGCTTCATCTGCTGTCCACAGCCTACTCAGGCTGCATGACCAGAGTACTGCTTTTACGCCACACCTTGCCGCCATTCCGCTGAGGAGTGTCCTTGAAGGTTGCATTGTAGGCACTAGATCGAAGACCACAAGCACAATCACATGGTGGCTAAGCCTAAAAGATCTTATCACGCAAGAACACAAAGAAATGGTGACGAACACACTCGGCTACTGCCAGGGTGACGGTGCCGATAAGTTAAGCACAATTACAACAGACTGGAGGCGCTAACACACATCTCTTACATCCATCTACTTATATCAGTAGTTTCAACATGCGGCCCAAAGGTGCATTCTTTTCAATCTACCCAAATCAATATTCAATTCAATATTCAGGCCGAATTATTTCCTTGCTCCAATCCGGCCTAAAGATGCATTCTTTTCTCTCTGAAAATTCCTAAAAGGGCCACACCTATGAATCTGGCGACATGTACACTGCGTACGTGTGGACAGAGTAAATGATTTTGTGCCGCTGCGACTTGCAAATTTAAAATAAAGATGCTAATTAAGGAGGAGCTTAAGCAAGAAGTGAGATCAAGGTTGTAACTCGCTCCTCTGTAGTCTGTACGGTTTGATGTACAACATCCACCGAATGTGTAGGTTTTTTTTTTTTTTGTGTGTGTGTGATTCACCCACCCTGTAGTCTTTACGACCTTTTTTTTTACACTGTTTACGACCTTTTTACTCTGCAGTTTCATACTGTTTTCATCAGTCGATTTATATTTTTTTATAACTCTAATTTTTTGACACATACGTTTATTGTATTTTATTTTTTCTTATTCAAGTTATTTGGAATTGAGTTTAATAGAAAATTAAAGTGCTGCGGGCTGTCAGTTAATTTAGATGTAGCGTTTAGTAAACCTGAGTCTTTTACCTTTAAGGGGTTCTTATGTACAGAACCCCTTTAAGTAGTTCATACAAACATGAATGTGCTTGACAGTTGCATTGCAGAGAAAACGTAAAGTAGAACTATGGGCCCATGACCTAAATATCTAATGTCTGATGACGCGAACTGACATTACACTTCATATAGACACATTATATATTGTGCACTGTGCACTCTATATATATGTATTGCGTCTATTCAAAGCTGGTCACTACTCACCAGCGTTCTCTGCCAACATTTTCTACTGAACTGCTGGGAGAGAATAGGTTACTATTTGAGTCAATGAGCACAAAACTGCAGGGAGAGAATGGGTTAGCATGCAGGGAGCACTAATGCACCAGTGATTGTGAGAATAAATGGGTGGCACCGAGAAAAGAATGCTAGCATGAGCATGATAAACATCAATGCTGAGGTCATAAGGTGCAGAGTAACATTCTCATGCTGCGTTGGGTTAGTCGGATACTACAGGTCAGTTTGGTGTATAGTGTTCCAACAAACTCTTCTGTTGGATACTACAGGTCAGTTTGGTGTATAGTGATCCAAAACCCAACAAACTTTCCGGCAGTGTCTCTGCTGGATTTGACGTAACCAGATGTTAATTTTTTTTATTAAAATAGTGTTCCATATGCCCCTGCCCTATAAAAGCAGATATTTACACTATCGAAGTCTATCTGTTCTGTCTTGACATTATTTTACGACTTCTCTGCAATCTCTTCTTGAAGTATGATCTGTTCCTCATTAGGTTCCGGGCATCATAGCTGGCCAGCCAATGCTAGTATAACCTAAGGATGACTTTCACGAACTGTACGTATTTCCCAGATACAGTGGCGGAGCTCATAAACTCTTCAAAGGGGGTTTATCAAGTAAGAAACTGCTAAGTTAAGCTAAATTGAAAAGAATAAATCTCTCTCTCTCTCTCTCTGTGTGTGTGTGTGTGTGTGTGTTATAATTGCTATTGGGTTCTTGTACTTTCTGTGATATGATTTGGAAAAGATGAAAAAGCAATAACTAGTGCTGCGACACTCTCAACATCGGCCCTACCTCCGCCCTCTCAGATGTATGTTCATTGGTCTACACATGGAGTCTTCGTAATTACAAACCTTTTTTTTTCTTTTTTGAAGCCATATGTCGAAAGTTCTAGCTAGCTTCTGTGTTGGGATATTCCATTGTCAACAGATCTGTATGGAAAACAGAGTGTGAGTTAACAAACCATTATTTTTTTTTTTTGAAAAGGAAGTTAACAAACCAATATATATAGATGCCGTAGTAGGCTTTCAACATCTCCCGTGGCTCCCAATGCCGTATGGAAAATAAGTGGAATACATGATCGAAAGTAAATGCTCCTTTCTTTCCATCAATGCAAAAAGTCCAGATTTGAGGGGGAAGAGTTGATGATGACTACGGAATTCGACTCCAGCTCGCTCCTCGATCAGTCCACTTGACAGGGGTCCTCGCTCTCCTAACTGCAGTGGCACACGTGACCTAAACAAGAATTAGGAGTCCAAGGGGCCAATGAAGTTCCCAGACAGGAGTTCGACCTGGACACCAGACATTTGCTGATGAGAAAATGTTTAACCATGGCAGGAGAGACGAGGTTGAGATTCTTTGTGGTTGTCAAGTTGTGAACCACAGGATTGAAGAACAGTCATGGAACCTGATAGCTGCTCAAAAGCACATGTGGAAGCTTCATGTTTTTCATCCAGATGTCCAAAACTTGCTGATACATCCCATGCCTAGCCCAGACTTTTTCCTACACCAACAGAGGTTACAGGGCATGGCACCTTTTCTATGCCCAGGCCGGTTACATCCCATGCAACAAATCATATATAGAACTAGAGAAAGATTGTGGTGGGGCAACTTAAAGGGCAACAGAAGAGGCCAGAGATCTCCATTTATATGCCTCTACTCCTTTTCCATCCTTGAGAAACTGTACAGAAGGCATCATATATAACGCCCTGTTTCAACAAATCCTCAATGGGAGCATAAAACAGAGTGCCTAGCTCAATGGTCTCCGAACCCTAAGCATGCTCCTGAGCCACAACATTACCATCCATAGTTTGGTAAAAAGGAATACATGCCCTCATTCTCCTTCGCTACTTTACAGTATTGGCACTTGGAAACAGGATCCAAAAAGCAGATGTCCCCCCTATCATTTCCTTCAAGGAGCCACGACTTGTAGCATCGCTACAGCTGCATGTGACGACCTTCAACTCTCTTGTGAATGGGTGGCACCGAGAAAAGAGACGTGGTATGGCACTATTCTGAGTTCACCTTAGTGAAGCCTACATTAGCCTCTTGTCATTATCAAGGAACTTGCCCAAAACACCATGGTAGAGTTCTGAATCCCATCTGAAATAATCATGACAAAGACAAGCCTTGCCCGCTATCTATCCCTGGTGGCTGGTGCACCAAGAACAGAAAGCTCCACCCTATATCTATTGATTCAAGGTAGGGCCCTGCTTGCTGTCAGTTGGTTGATCTGATCAGTTCATATATTGATCAAACCAATTAATAATCTATAAAGCATGATTTTTATAGTTCAATGATTGGGATCAAATAATGTGAAAAAATAAAGCAACACTGTAATAAAATGGGAAGCTGATGTTAGAATTAATAAGTTTTCCAGGATATTAATTAGCCTACTTACAGGACACCTAATTCATACTCAGCACTTAATTAGGGCTTAATTAGTTTTATCTAGCTGACTGAGGATGTTTCTAGGGGCACAAGAATCTTCACCTGCTGGATGCAGGCACACTGCTGTCGGATGTATTGTAGACTCATGGTTCTTGGCATCAACATCGTTTGTGTGGCAGTGGTGGAGGAGACGAGAACGTCGTCACTGGCGTGGCCAGTGGCTGGATTCTGATCTCCATGAGATGCACAGGTGATTAGTGTGACAAATCAAGGTCTTTTTGGTTCTTGAAAAGTGGTTCATTCTTAACGAAGGCAACCTCAATAAGGAACAGGAACAGAAGTAAATTTTGTTTGTTACTGTAGTAAAATAGAAATCATTGAACCCACTTTTTAAATGTCGTTATGCTAAATTCCAATGGTTGTTGTACATATTGTGTTTGGTATTATGCTTTCGTTGAGCGTGTATCATTTATCCAATAGACGGCATAAACAAGAGGGTAATAGTATTTTCAATGTTGAGGTGTAATCGCCTCCATAATTTGCTTGAACCGGCTTTAACATTTTCAGTGCAGATAAAAACAGTAGCTGTGGGGCAGGGCGCCATGGGGCTTCTGCTATACACATAGCTCATCCAGTAGAGCCAACATATATGGTCATTTATTCCTATCAGATCCTGGTAGTTATTTGATATCATGAGCATTGATATAACCTCTATCACAACAGGTAACGTACGCTGCATATGTTTGCATCTATGAAGTAGCTCACTATATATATCTCCATATAGCACAAGCCCTGTGATACAAGTCAGTGACTACTCTTGCCTCTCCATTTTCAGGATCCTATTACCTATCTCTCATTGTTTTCCTGTGAGGTCCCTACCCTTTGACACTAATATTCTATTGAAGAATGCAATGTGAGGATGTGTAGTACCAATGGAACACGAGTTCAGCAGAATGGAAATGGGTGGCACAAAGGAAAAATTGCTAGAAATGAGAATATCCCAAATCCCTGCGATTGACTGCAATGGTGATACACAGATTAAGTCTGGAAGGCACACACTGACATAATGAGCTTCGAAAGTCCAGTTCAGTAAACATTTGCAACTTAGGGTTTTGGAGAAAGCCAACATCCTGCATGTCCTAGATCTTTATATGATCTCTGAAAATGCATCCATTTGCAGAGGAAGACTTCATTAGAGGCTGGCCACTGTTCAAGGACGCTTGCAGATGGTGGGGAGACTATGACAATGGCTACCTTTACAATGTTTGGCTGCATCTTCTCCAGGTGGCCTCGTGCTCCGGCTTGCCATGTGTGTATAGCCTTATGGGTTTGAGTTGTACAATGACTGTTATAGTTGTTTGTCATCCCTGTGTGGTGAGTCTAGAGCCTTGTTCCATTATGTAGAAAAAATAGAGGTTGGACACTGTTTAATAATTCTTGGAGATGGTTATTTATCAAACTATTTTCATAAATGATGTGATCTCCTCTAAAAATTACTACAAGATAGTGTCAATTTTTTTTTCAATGTAAATAAGATGACTAATCTCCTAAAATCAAATTTGTATAGTATTTTTTTTTAAAACAGTTTGATACTTTGGTACATATATTGCCTCCATCCGTCATATCATTGCACTTTTCCATCTTCTCATATATATTAGTACCAATAATTCATTTACTTGAGTTAACAAAGTTAAGTGTTTTGACTTTATTGTTTTGCAAATTTTCTACCTAGTGTGATGGCAGGTGTGGCCCAGATGTAGGCATGATCATCCCGACGCCTTGTTCGGGAGCACGCTGTCATGCCCACCGCTGCTTCCGCCCAGGACTTCATCGCGTCCGATCAGCCTCCCCGCTAGACGGTGAGCCCGTCCTCAGCGGCCAGCCCACCCTCCGCTCGTCCAAAGTCCCTATCGAAGATTGGAAGACGTGCTCATCTCCGTATGGCAACCGGCACGACCTCCTCCGACGCAACGGGGAGCCGACGACGTTGCTGGAGATGCTCAACAAGCGGGAGGGACGCCAGGTCGAGGCGGCACCTGCCCCGAGCTACGGGTAAGCTCGGGAGCACTTTTCGTGAAAGCAGCTTCATCCGGCGCGAGGCGTATCGCGAGATCTTTCCTTGATGCGGCCCTGGTGCTTTGCTGCCACCGGGGGAGATTATGATTTGGAGCCGTGGCCGCTGTCGCCGCCCTCGAGCTTTTCGTCGCACATTACTTTAACTTTTAGTACAATCTGTAACGCTCCACCGCTTTTAGCCGGTGATTCTTGTATGTGTGTTTTCGTGCGCCTCATTGGCCAATTGTTTTGGCTAAAGTGTGTGACGTGTAAAACTCTATTTTCCCTTAATGAAGCACGTGCCAATGGGTGCGCTTTTCGAAAAATCATCCCGACGCCTGAGTCATCTTGCGTCCATCCGCCCCCCCGCGCTGGTTTAAACCGTAGACATTCGAAACCTGTGCTGTGATCACAGATCTCTATATGCTTTCCATCTGTCTCTGGATAATCAGTGTTCTGCCGAGATCGAAGCAATACCTCACTTCTTCTACGCCATTACATGTATGAATCAGAGAGAGGGAAGGTGGCATGAAAGCACTGTGACGGCTGACTCATTCGAAGCACTTGTTGGGGACCAAAATTGACCCTCGCCGAGCATAGAAAAGAGTGTATGGTTGCCACAGTTCTTACAAACCTGAGAAGCATAAAAATGAGTGCACTCAATCTCCACTTCCAGCAGCTCCCATCTATTCATTCTGAACTGGTGACCGTAATTCTCGCAGGCCTCGATCTACCTCTAGGCTTCTATGTCTCCACTTTCCAAGCACTGCATTTCAACACATGCTTCCAGCACTGGGTCGACTCATGTAAATGGATGGCACCTACCAAGAAAATGGAGCTGCATGGTCCATGTAGCAAAGTACATTGCAGTTTTGTTATAAACAATGAAAAATAAGACAGAGCCGCAGGTTCAGCAGGTTGAAGACTATTGCCACAAGACCACACCAAGGATTACTGGCTGATGCAAGTAGATAACAAGTGGGATGTCTTCATGTATAAAACTGCAACCGAAGGGAAGATGGAGCTGCTGCCAGATGAAGTTAAAATGAAGCTGTCTAAAAGAGTTGGTGAAGAAGATGAGTTTATGGGAAAAGCCTGGATGAAGCTGGAAAATGATGGCTTAATGTGATCTGTAGTCGTGTAGCGTTCTGGCATTCTAGTTTGTACTTTGTGGAGGTTTTTAAATTCGGTCCTGATCTGTGTATCTGTGACATTGAAATGGTTGAAGGGTGCATCCCACCCAAGTGCTGTAACGAACATAACGTTTTTGTCTTTGGTAATACTAAAGGCAGGGGTAATGGCCCTGGAACTCTAAAAAAAAGCCGCAGGTTGAAGATAATAACAGAGTACTGGTGAAGGTTATCTTATATATGTGTTATAATTGTAAAGAAACAAAAAAAAAGTTCCAATACAAGTCACTTGGCCAAACTTTTTCCTGTGCTTTCTATATTATCATATTTATTGTTTGCTTATATGGTTGGCCACACATTTTTCTATTAATAATTAGAATGTTCTATATCTACACGATCTGGTGGCAGGTCTGCCTGACCTCATTAAGGCATCCCTCTTCACTATTCCACCAAATACAATGAAGCTGGACATCGTCACATGCTAACCAGCGTACCACAGACCTATCTCAAACCAAATGCCGCTGCATGAGGAGCATAAAACGGTGCTCCCTTGCTCTTCCACCTCTCCTAGTTTCCACAGACCACAACACTCTCTTTGTCTTCTGCATCTCTCCTAGCTGGGACTGATGACTTCCTTTGATTGGTTTATAAATTAATTCAATGTTTCAGCCTTGACCAATGCTAGTCAAGGCATAAAATAAAATATTAAGATTTCTACTCTGTTTTTATCTTGTCTTCGCTCTAGACTCCAATTTTGTTTCTCTTTCAAATGAAAAATAATATTTAGGCTAATATTTCTCTTAAAAATCTCCATAAAACACTGAAATATAATGTGAGAATTTGTGCTGGGCGTAACGTCAGCCCAAATAAAACAATAATAGTTGGCTAACTTAATGCATCAAACAAATAATTAAAACATCACGGAAGTGAATTGTGTATTGGCCAAGAAGCAAATCAAATAGGAAATGTACAGGGTAGGTGGCCAAATGAATCATAAACAGTTACCTCATGTCTTGAGAAGCTAAGCTACCTCATTACCCTTTGGAGCCTGAACAAGAGCATAAAACAGAGTGCCCAAACTTTCTCCTATACACTTATAATTGCCTTTTCAACTCGCACTAGTACTGGAATTGTTTTTTGTGGCGGGCGATTTGTGTTTTGCGTGGCGGGCACGGCCGCCCGTCACCAACGGAAGCTCACGGTTAATCGTGGCGGGTGGGAATTGTGCCCGCCACGGAAAAGATCAGGCCTGTGCTCACAAAATCGAATCGGTACTAGTGTCGGCATTCCATACCAGAAACAACACGGACCCCCTGGTGTCTTTCACCATCTTACAACGCTGACACTCATAGCTTTGTCACTTGCATGTCACAACCTTCATCGTCTCATCATGTGAATGGGAGGCACCGAGAAAAAAATGGATCTTACACGTATATTTAGTGCAGTCAATACTCACAACCATGACCCATGCAGCATACATCCAATCAGTAACTGGCACCTTGCCATGAAGACGAGGATTAGTTCTTCATCACCGATAGGACCTTGCCAGTACTCTGTGTAGTTAGCAACCAATGACATAGTCCATCAGTGATAAGCCCATCCACAAAGGTGTCATCAATGGCCAGCAGACTAGAGGAGTCTCTAATTAGGTGTCATCAATGGCCAGCAAACTAATGTGACACTGTATAAGTTATCAGAGACTCTTTTCATCTTGAAGCGTCTCTAATAACAAAGGTTGTTACCATTATCTCACGACAAATGAAAACACATCTCAAAGTCTCTGAGATGCGAAAATATTACATCAGTGCTACAACGACCCAAGCCCGAACTACACTTCTCCATTCACATCCACCATCTTTTTTGCTCTTCCCATCACCTCCCATGTGCCCCACACCAAGCTGGCGCCCCAATCCACAAGTGGCCCAGGATGGCTTTTCAGAAGCGGGCATTTTAGTTTATGATGCAGGCAGGCAGGACATCTTCCTCTTGCATAGAGACAATGTAAATCAAGCTTTTTGGAGGTGTGCCCCCACACTCCATAAATGTACTAACAGTTGTTAAATTATTTAAAAGTGGGAAACATTTGATGCAAAATGGAAACTAAAAATACTAGCTCGGAATTTTGGAAATATGAGGCGGACAGGTGCTATAAGTGTGTGGAGTCCGGAATGTAAAATGAAACAGCGCTATAAAATGTTGTAAAGGTTGTGCAATACAGGAATGAAGGTGTGAGGACATTATATATATATATGGGTTGTGACTGAACAAAGAAAAGGATACTTTGGGAATAAAAGAATGTAGATTAAGAAACGTTTACTTTTAATATTTGGTCGAAATTGAACATTGAGTTTGCATTGAATTTGAATTAATGTAGCCTTGCTTTTCAGTCTCTGTTTTTTCTATGCAAACCCTGTCTAATTTTTCAGCTGCCTTAATTCCTCACTTGGCTGGCCAGATACGTACCATATATCTGGTCGACTTGTGCATGCCCTCATCGTCCTCTCCCAGTTTACACTATTGACAAAACAAAACCAGCAAACCAAGGTCCCTCTATCTACTTTGTTCTCTCTCCCTGGTCGTACGTTCCTGATAAAATTCCGATGACTTTATATCACGGCTCCAAGCCGCGACCCTTCGCTCTGATGTGAGAATGAGTGGCACCAAGAAAACAGAGCTTACATCGCACTGATGGTGAGGATGGAAAGTCCAACAGTTCATTCAGGGAAGTCCGGAGTCATCAAATAGACTATAGAACTTGACTGAGCATATGTAAAATGGAACTCCATCTATCATACGTCTACTATAGGCCTTTGAAACCTATGCTGTGAGCGCACTGTCTCTGCATAATTATTGTGTTCTCCTAAGATCGAAGCAAAACCTCACTTCTACACCATTACATATTTTTAATGAAGAATTACACCATTACATATATGGATCAGAGAGAGGAAGGTGAAGGCATGAAAGCTAAGAGAAGGCTAATTTATTTGAAACACTTGTTTGGGACCAAAATTGACACTAGCCGAGCATAGAAAGGATCGAGTAAATAGTTGTCACAGTTCTTCTGATACTGAGAAACATATGAGTGCCCTCTCCTCTTCCAGGCGCTGCCGCTCATGATTTCAATCGCAGGGTCCTCTCATGTAAATAGATGGCACACCTTCCAAGAAAAGAGAGTTGTGTGATCCATGTTATAGCAAAGTACTCCCTCCGTTCCACAATACTTTCAATTCTTTGACTCATATAAACTATGTTTTACCTCTCGCCTTATTCAACTTCTTTTAATAAATATTACCACTTTTGTTATGACTTATTACATCACTAAAGATATTGTAATGATGTTTTGTTTGTTTTATAATTTACATAAAAATTACTTTTATTGTTGTTTATCATCCCGAGATGGTGAGGCTAGAAATTTGTTTCATTATCTAGCAAAAAAGGGGTTGGACACTGCTTAATAATTCTAGGAGACGGTTATTTATCAAACTATTTTCGTAAATGACGTGATCTCCTCTAAAGATTACTACGAGATAGTGTCATTTTGTTACGACCAATGTAAATAAAAGGACTAATCTTCTAAAATCAAATTTGTATAGTATTATTTAAAACAGTTTCAAACTTTTATATATTGCCTCCGTCCGTCACATCATTGCACTTTTCCATATTGTCATATATTATTTTGCATATATTATTGTGGGTCATGTCCATATTTGATTCTCTATCAATAATTAATTTGAGTTAACAAATTTAAGTGTTTTGACTTTCTTGTTTCGCAAATTTTCTACCCAATGTGCTGGCAGGTATGGCCCAGGTGTAGGCGCATGATAATTTTGACTCCTGAGTCATCTTGTGACCATACAATTCTGACTGAGCATATGCAAAATGGAACCCCATCGGTCATCCATCTCTCCCCCGTTTAAACTCTAAAGCATTTGAATCTTGAGCTCTCTATACGCCTTCTATCTGTCTCGCATAATTATTGTGTTCTGCTGAGATCGAAGCAATACCACAGTTGCTGTGACCATGCACTTCTGCACCGTTGCATGTATGAATCAGAGAGAAGGAAGGTCAAGGCACGAAAGCACTGTGAAGGATGACTTAATCGAAACACTTGTTCGGGACCGAAATTGACCCTAGCCGAGCATAAAAGGAATGCATGGTTGCCACGGTTCTTACGAACCTGGCAAGCATAAAAATGAGTACACTCGTTCTCCACATCCAGCAGCTCCCATCTATGCATTCTCAACTGGTGACTGCAATTCTTGGCAGGCCTCGATCTACCTCTAGGCTTCTGTGTCTCCACATTCCAAGCACTAGGTCGACTTACCAAGAAAAGAGAGCAGTGTGTTGTAGCAAACAACATTGTGGCTTTGTAATAAATAATAAATAAAAACATAGCCGCAGGTTAAAGATAATTTTTTTAGAGTTCACGGGTGGCCCCCAGCCTTTATTAAAAGACCAACGGATTCACGTTCATTACATCGAACCACAGCCACATCGCCGGGTAAAAAGGTCTCAACCGAGCTCACAAGCTCTAGGTTGTTTACCAAACAAAAATTCTAAAACAAAGAGACCAATAAAGCAGCTAGTCGAACACAGACTCTCATCACATATTCCAGGCGGCCTTCTGACCAGAGAAATCCAGCCAAATCCTCTTGTCTCCCGCCACCTTGGGGTCGTCAGACAGCCAAGCAGTGGCATCACTTGGAGTATCAGCATTCCAATTGTTCCCCGTCACATAGAGCAACCGATCAACCTTGTTGTTCAACTGGTTCACCCATTTAGCAGCAACGGTCTTGAAGCCAATTTCTTGAGATTCTCTAGACTCCTCGAGTATTCCATCATGTGTTCTTTTGGGCAAAGAATGGACCAGTTCTCCACTAACACAGCCACCTTCAGCAGCAATACATTCCCACTCTTCCACATGATTCCCTGAAAGCATAAACTATTTCTTAGTTTCCACAGCCCCTACAGGGCAGCAGCACAAAAGTTATTAATCACAGCAAACTTCTTATTGCTCAACCACATAGTACCAAGATCAACAAACTCTTTACCCACTCTTTTGCCTAAAAGCTTCAGACATGCTATTCCATAATTGCTTAGCTGCTACACAGTCAAAAAACAGATGATGAATTGATCCACTCTCATTACAATAGGTTAAAGATAATGACAGAGTACAGGCGACGGTTATGTTATATATGTTACAAATAATAAAGAAAGAAAAATAGTTCCAATACAAGTCACATGGTAAAACTTTTCAGTGCTTTCTATATATTGCCTGCTCCCGTCACACCACAACACAATTGAATTGCTCTATATCTACACAATCTGCTGCAAGGTCTGCCAGAGCTCATTCAGGCATCCATCTCTTTACGATTCCACCAAATACAATGAAAGCTGGGTATTGGCACATGCTAACCACCGTACCACAGACCAATCTCAGACCAAATGTTGTTGCATGAGGAGCATAAAACAGTTCTTCCTTGCTCTTCCATCGCTCCTAGTTTCTACTCTATGCATCTCAAACCACAGACCACAACACTGTTTGTCTTCTGCATCTGTTTTTTCTCAGCAACTGACAATGACGTAGGACTAGAATACGACTTGAATGACAATGAAAATTACTGTCCTCAATATTATAGAGATATCTTAAATTCATCATTTCACGTCTCAATTTGACTGTTATACATTAAATCGTTCACCCTAAGGAGATGGATGAAGATGAGAACAGAGAAAACTGCTACAAACAAGAAAATAGAAAAAAAATGGAAAATCAGAATTTAGAACCTCAAATTATTTTCTATTAAACATGTTATGAAAGTGTAAATCAGCATTGGTTGCAATAAAGGATGATCATGAGGCTTTGCATATATTTCCATCACGTAGATGTGGTTAGTTACTTGTCCTATATATTTGCAGCTAACTCTCTTAATATTCAGAATTATGTTTTGTTGGTGCGTGGAAATAGTTTGCTTCCCTGTTCTGGTTACATACAAGCAGCAAACAACAGGTCAGGTTGTGGTCGTTCTACTTGAATGGTTATGGAGTGTGAAAGAGAATAATTCGTAAGCAGAATTCAGATGCAACCCAAATAAGTCTTTCTAGAAAAATGAATTTATTACTCTTGTTAATTATCCAAATTAACATTGATATACTTCATAAAGAAATGAGGTTCCAACACATTGCTTCCTACATGGTAATGGATTGCTACACATTCTCTTCTAATCTCATCATTACTGTGACTAGGATGATCAGCTAATACACTAGTAATCCTCGTTGCATGTTCATAGCATGTCTTGGCAAATATTTTCCTCTCCTTGTCTCATTGTTACAATGACTGGGATCAGCTACTACACTTGGTTCAGAGGCGGATACTGTAGAAGCTGCTACATGCAGAGGCAGCTAGCCGGCCGTGAAGCTGCTACAAACCATCTGGTCGCTTTGTGTAGTTCTATCTCTAAGCTAAAATTTTTGCAGAGACATTGAGACCAAGACTGAGTTTGATTTCTTCATGTCCTGACACCTCCCATGACCAATGCAAAACACGATCAAATGCTTGCTCAGCTGAACTCCAGGATAATTATTTATCAATCTCACAGCTCTCAGGATGTGTATGTTATTGGAGTTACAGGTGCAACATACGTGAATGGCTGGAGGGTGTATCAGGCTTCACCGATTGAGCTATGTATATATATACCCATATTTCTGTCTGTCAACAAAAGTCACTCTCTGCACTACCAACTTAGAGTACCAGATGTATTTGATTTAATTTAAATGTAGGAAAAGGGAAAAAAGTAAGTGCATGTATAATAGGTAGGAAAAATAATCATTTGCCAACCTCTATAAACTGTACATTACTGCAGTTAATTGTATGATGATTCGCATTCATACATTCCTGACAAAATAGACATATACACATGATAAAGCTAATAAAAAAAACCAACAACACTAGTACCCAAATGATTTTGTGTGGCGGGCGAATTTAATTTTGCGTGGCGGGCATTTGGCCCCGTCACTAATGAAAGGTCACGGTAAATCGTGGAATAAGCGTGGCGGGCTGCAGTGCCTGTCACGGTTAAAATCTTTCCCATGGCGGGCTAATTATAATGCCCGCCACGGTCCAAGTTTTGAAAAAATAAAAAAAGAAAAACCCCGACAGGCCCGCCGAGCCATCTAGGGCCCGCTGAGCCCATCTACGGGAGCGCAGCGACGCCGCCGCCACGGATCCGCCAGGTAGCGCCGCCGTCGCCGTCCCCCACGGCCGTCGTTATGCCGTCCCTGCGCCAGCGCCCGTCGTCGTCGTCCCAGCGGCGCCGCCGTCGTTGTCCCAGCGCCCGCCGCGCCGCGGCCCCGTCGTCCCAGCGCCGCCCGCCGCCGTCGTGGCCGCGTCCCGCGCCCCCGCGCTACGCCGCTGCCGTCCCGCGGCGCCCGCCGTCGGGCCGTCGTCCCAGCGCGTGGAGGGCCCAGCGGCGGCGGTTGAGGAGGCCGGCGCGGTGGAGGGGCCCGCGCGCGCGCCTCGTCGTCCTTGGCGGTGGAGGAGGCCCCGGCCCGCGTGGATCTGCCGCACACGCGTGGAGGGAGGCCGGCCGCGTGGATCCGCAGCTTCCATGTGAGGAGGAAGGTGAGTGAGGAGAGGGAGGGAGCGCAGATGGAGAAGGACGGGATCGAGACGTGGGAGGGAGCGTCGGCCGGTTGGGCTAGAGTGAGAGAGGGAGGGTGGGAGATTGAGCACCCAAACCCTAACTTTCTATTATATAGCTGGCTCTCCGATTGGGCCTTGCCTGAGTTTTTGGGCCTGATTTTTTTACGTGACGGGCCTTTTAAGATGCCCGCCACGGGAAAGATTTTTGCATGGCGGGCACCTTAACACGCCCGCCATGCAAAAGATTTTATTTTGCGTGGCGTGTTAAGGTGCCCGCCACGCAAAAAATCTTTCCCGTGACGGGCAAAAAACGCCCGCCACGTAAAAGCGGGACGTGGCGGAATATTTTCCGTGACGGGCAAAAAAGTGCCCACCACGGAAAAGATTTTGCAAGTGCTCGCAAAATCATTTCGTTACTAGTGCAAATTGCCACTAACCCTACAGTACTACTATAATAAACCAACAATTACTACCCATACAACACTTGCTGCCGGCCCATCAGCGCACAGTACTAGTGCAGACCAAGCATGTGTGCGTGGGGGGCGAGACACTTGGATCTTGGACTTGAGAAAGGACGAGGTGGTTGCCTGGGAATGAAGCAGCTCCTATCAGAGTTGGATCAAGCCCAATTAGCTATGGAGGAGCTCGCCGGTGCCGCAAATGGTGGTGGAGAGGATGCAATCACTGGTGCTTTGACTTCGAAGGGTTCGCCACCATCGCTATGGAAGGAGCCGCGTTGGGCGAGCCACGCCGCCGCTTGGAGAACCATTCGCACGAGACGAGGTCGCAAGGAGGAAGGCTGCACTGCCGTCACAACGGGCTCCCCGCCGCCGCGTAGGGCCATCCTGCCCTGGAGCATGAATCCGATGATGGCGCAGGTTGGAGAGGTGCATTGGTACATGCTGCCCCGCCCCACCATTGTACCCTCGTGACAAACTCTAATGATGTGTTTGGTTTTGGATCCATGTGGGATGGGTTGGTTGAACACATCCTCCGTTTGGTTGACAGCAATAGATCCAACGCATAACCTTGTTTGGTCCAACAAAAATGTAATGGGGATGAGAAACTGTCACATGGGGCCCGTCTATGACCACACCATCTTCTTCTTCCTCCTCCTCCTCTACACCGCCGACACCACGACTCGCCCTACGCCGCCGCCGTGCTCAACGCCGTTCAGCCCCGTGCCATTGCTCCGCACCCAGCCAGTCAGTCGATTCTGTCCTCTTGCTGAAGCGGGCCCAAGTCCGGCGGGGGCAGGCACGTCCGCATGTTCATGTGGAGCGTGGCGGATGGACCACGGTGTTTCCCCTGCACTGACGAGATGGGGCATCGCTTCCTCGACATTGCCGATGTAGTGGCACCATCTGGGCCGCCCCATGCTCACTTCCTCATGTCCGTCATGGTCCACCCGGTCCAGCGCCCTCGCAACCACCACCTAGTACTCCCTCACGACCACTGCCGACACTGCGTCCTTTTTCCATCTTTTCCGCATGCCTGACGAGTGCGAGTAGGTTCGATCCTGTCTGCTCATTTTGGTGGAACGGGGCAACCAGCATTTGAGAAGATTATTCCTCATCTAGGGCCAACCCACTCTAGCTTAATTAATATCATCCAAACACCATGAAAATTGGGCTTGACCTGCTCCAACCCACTTCAACCTCAAATTGAAACACATGCTAATATTCTGGACAAGAGTTGCCCATGAAGCTTCCTTTTGTTCTAGAATTGAGTTCGTTGAGCTATCACATTTGGCTTGCCCACTTTGAAAATGAGTTTGGTGTTGTGGGCCAAAACAGTTCAATACCAAATCTTCATTTTCAGATGCCTTCCAAGACAGAACCAGCAATGAAATGTACTTTTTTTCTCATGCAGCATGGCAGATTAGCAGTCAAGTTAGTCTTGAATTTTGTATAAATAAGAAGCTAATACAATAAGAACAAAACTGCAAGTTTTAGTAGCACCAAAACCACTTCATGAGTTTTCTGAGTGCACAACTTAAAGTTCGCTTCCTGTGACAAATTGCAGGTCATGCACACGGTGACAGGGGATAAAGCTAGATGACATGCTGATAGAGAGATGTTTTCTACTATATGCTTGTACCAGAGGGGATAAACCTGTGCTAGATGGCTACGTTGGCAGGAACGCGGTGATGTAGCAAGACCAGTCACGTCTAGTCTCCTGCAAACAACATGTCCTTACACAGTCCATGTAGTAGTATTCCTAAGAAGTAAAGTACCAGCAAGTACTATCATGCTTGGCAGTGTTCATTGCAAGGCTGACAACACATGGGACATTCTAGAGAATAGTAGCGCTTCTGAGTTCCTTCGCCTTCCTTTGGATCGCCACTTAGGTTTCTTGTTCCCTCTCAACCATCATAAAAACGAGTCATAGATGCCAGGCCCGTGAATGAATATTTGAAGACCATCCTGTCTAGTATTAAATCGGGCTACAACTAGGACTTTTGCTGCAGATCTACTGGCTGAACTCCCTGATGTATATCATGTTCATCCGTATATAATCAAGATAAACAAGCAGAACCATAAATAGCACACAAATTAATGCCCGACCCTCAATCAAGCCATGGCTAGGGATGAGGTTATAAAAAAGGACTGCCGCCACCCTCACCCTCCTGTGACCACTGCACATTTTCCGTTTATATCTTCTCCGTAGATCTCAGCCACATTGCATTCCATTGTATTGGTACGGTTCAATTGGGTGCCCCAGGCTCTTGGCATCTCATGCACCCGTGTGAATGCGCGGCACCGGGAAACGAGAGCTTGACACATCTGAACCCGCAAACCAAGGTCCCTCTATCTAGGATCTTCATCTCTCTCTGGTAGTATGGTCCTGAAAATTCAGAAATCTTCATCGCGTCCCAATGCTGCGGCTTTGGTTTCATTTGAATGAGTGGCACCGAGAAAATAGTGCATACATAGCACTTGTATGAGTTCACCTTTTCTTCGACATTACCATATGTGTAAGCAGAATGATCTGTAAGAAGGAAATGGATACGAGTATGAATGCCTTGATTAATCATAGTGCACAGGTATATATAGTTGTGCCGAAGCACTACTGGCCAATGGTGCCTAGTCTCCATGCCTACAAGGGGAGGGATCATGTGCACTGAGATCAGATTGGTTACATGCTACATATCGTCTAAGATCCCCCGCAGTCACAACGGGAGTACCGCAAATGGTGAGACCGAGAAGAAGTCAACTGATAATGTTGTGATTGGAGAGAAAACCTACAAGCACCCATCAATTCTAAAGTTGCAGATATGGTCCCATTACAAAATTGAAAATTTCGAATTGAATCCATTTTCCAATTTAATTTCCAATTTATTGTATTCTTTATCGAGAATGCTGCCACTCGGATTCGAACCGAGATGCTTGAGCACTGCTTCCTATAAGAGCAGTGTGTCTACCAATCTACTATCTTTCTTACACGAAGCAGTATGTCCCCGCGATCCTCAATGGAAACAGGAGATGGTAAATAATGCTGCATCCTTTTGTGGAAATACGACTGCAAATAAGAGGTTTGTACAAGCTATCAGATTCCCGGATTGCTAAATTAAATCGTCATGTTGTCCATTAATTTATCCTAGTTAAGCCGTAAAACAGAATATTGTGTTTCTTCTTTAGCACCCATGTCATGGGTAAGTCATGTGCTTAACGTAGCCAATTATGTAAGCGCGCAACCCGCCTTGCGCAGAATCCTAGTCCAGCAACTTGTTAGTGCGATGCCATAGTCAGCCGACCCGGTGTTTACATTCATGTCGTTGAACTTACCAAACTGACATATGCAAGTAGAAATTAAAGCTGAGCTGGAGAGACAAATTGCAATGGTGACATAAGACTACAAAATTACACTGCTGCTAATAATATGTCCACAATGTCTCTTTGCTGGGCAGAAAATACCGAGGACTACCAGCTGTAATGGAGGCCATTGGCAGTGTATGCCGCTATACCAAGAACCTCTATTCCAACGCCAACAGAAGCCGGGAGTGGTTGTTGAGCTTGGGAGGGCTGTGAAGGTTCTCTGTTTTGGTTCGCAGCACCAATTTGGTTTCTTGATACCTCCCAATCCCAAAAAAAACTAGTCATAGACGCGCTGCACGTGAATGAATATTTGATCACCATCCAACTATAGGATTGAGCTGCAACTAAGACTTTTTATGCAGAATGAGCTGAACTCACTGATGTGATTCTTATTGACGAATCTACACGATTTCTACTTGCATATCTCGAGTAGGTAAAGTGTAGCTTGGAGAGAACTAAGAGAATGTTGTGCTTATATAAACAATATCGAGAAACAAGCAGCATGCGTCCCATATATAATATCACAACATGTTAGAAAAGAGGATGCTGTAACTTCGGCACTGGCTAAAGTTAACGCATTAGATAACTGAAAATTATGTACACAAATATGCATGACTGACCTCACACGTGGCCATAATAATGCAGTTGGTGTATATAGCGTCGAGTGCCTGCCGACGAATAGTAACATTACTACAATTGATTTGAAGCCCCAATTGCGAGAACTATGTCTATCAAATCAAACAATCATGTGCTTGTTGACAGGAAAATTGCATGAACTTTAGAGGGAATCATACATTAATATACACTAGTACAAAAGTCAATTTCGGAGATGGACAGAATACATTTACTCCCGCTGGGTGGGCACTGGCCTCAGCCACACAAGGGCACCCTCAACAGAAATTTTCAGTGTCTGCCTCCATTAGATGAATACAAAAACAAAAAGAAAAGTCCCTCCATTCAGGAGTGAGGAGCCTTGATCTACTGCAACGAGATTCGCTGTGGCTTCATCCGCTGGCCCCAGCCTCCTCAGGCTGCATGACCAGAGTTCTGCTTTTACGCCATACCTTGCCACCGTGCTGCGGAGGAGTGTCCTTAAAGGTTGCATTGTAGGCACTAGATCCAACATCAGAGGCACATTCACATGGTGGCTAACCCTAAAGATCAAATCATGCAAGAAAACGAAGAAATGGGGATGTACACTCTGGGCTACTGCCAGGAGATGGTGCCCGTTTTCACCTCTGGTAAGTTGGATTACAACCGACTGGAGGCGCTACTACACACCTCTTACATCCATCTACTTATACCAGTAGTTTAAACACACACAACACTGAAAAACAAGTTACTATGAGATACATGCTGACAGAAACAAACAGCTCCAACCGACGCTGTTCTTGCCAATGCTCCAACTCAAATTATGCTGAGGCTTCTACGGCTGCCTATCCGACGCCACCCGAGCTTCTACACATCACTGAACATCGAGCTTGCCGCAACATGCATGTCCGCCATTAGTAGACTAACATGACAACCACCTCTATTAATCGCCAATAATAGATACAATTTGACAGAGGTGGTTGGAGTGCCAGCCTGTAAATCTAAAACACCTGCAACTAAGAAAAATACTTAAGTAGTGGTGTGCGAGAGATAGACTATCTACACAGAAGAGAGAGCATCTAAAACGGACGATGTGGGTGTGGCAGCAATTGGAGTCTCATCATTGTTTGATAGGCAAGGTTCTTGTGATTGTTTGATAGGCATGTAACGCACCCATGCAAGAGCATGTTCACGAAAAAAAACATGTAATAACACATGCGTCCCCATCATGGTATGCGAGAGATAGACTACCTACACAGAAGAGAGAGCATCAAAGAGAGAGTGCGAGAAGAGGCACCCTCTAGCACCTCTCGGGTGTGTTGAAACCCTAGTGCAGCCCTGTTGTTTTGTGCCGTGGATCCAAGCACATATTTTGTCATCTCAAAAAAATGATAGGGTAATTAGCAGACGATAGAAAAAAATATAATTTTCTGTGTGTGTTTGGCCTACTGGACAGAACACTTTATTTTCCATACAGGCTACATATTTATTAGTGTTTCTCCTAACAAACACAATTTTATAAGTTTACAGTAGGATGAAGTTAAGCCACGACCCACCGCTCCCAGAGTGTTGTCTACATCGAGGGCTCCCTCCCTCCTCCACTTCGGCTCTCCCATATGCCGCCGATGAACGCGGCTTCCTCGGCTGGCCGCCACTCTGCCCCACCGTCCTACTCATCCTCGCCAATGCCACCGACCACCGCCCCAGCCGTGGCATGCTCCGGCATACTCTATGGTGCTTGCGGTGGCCACGATTATATTCCCTTACTCCCTCCCATGATGGTACCCTAAGGAAGCATGACCTCCCTAAAGTCATGGTGGCCCCGCCCCTGGCTTCCCTGGCCGCTTCTACCACTGCCAGGGCCCCTAAGCCACCCCCCGCCTTGGCCGGTCTGTCTCCCCCCACTCTCACCTTCTAATTAAGCCCACCAGAGTTAGAGAAGAAAGAGGTAATGTCTAGTGAGCCTATCTTCTTTGACGCCGGAGTTCTCCTAACTGGTACCCTAAGCACCTTCTGCTTCTCTCTAGCGCGGGAACAACCTCCTTGCGTCCTCTTCCTCTTCCTCTCGGTCCAATGCGTGCCTGGTCGCGAAAAGTGCGCAGCATTGCATAATGAAATTTGCATTTCCAATAATGAGAGCTCTTGTATTACTTGTATACTTATTTTTTGAATTGCCAATCAAAGCTTAAAAATGTGAGAACTTGTGCTGAAGCAAAGTCAGCTTAAATTATCTATGGTGATTGAGCGCATCAAATAAATAATTTGAAAGAGGAATATAAAGAGTCTCATAATTTCCATTCGTGGAAGGGATGAATTGGTTCGTCGGAGAAAGAGTCCAATAGAAAATATAGGGGATGGTTTCCCGAATGAATATAATATGCACCCAGTAAATGCTCGTAGCTACCATCCAAAGAGGGAGGAGCATAAAACAGGATGCCCAGAGACATCTTCCCTATAGGCTCCATGATGTGTCTTTCTCTCTCTTATACTCTTGCTCTGTGACTGATATATGGCTTAATTTGTCGCCAGCGATGACCTTCGTTGACTCATGTGAATGAGTTCAGTACGCAGCGGCGTGCCATGAAAATGACAAAGTATGAAGGCTCTTGCTACATCATCAGATCATTTATCTGAGGAAGAATGTGATATCGCCGCTGCTACTTATGTCCAGCTATATAAAATTGGAATGATAATCATAGGTCCCAAGCGTCCGGACAGATGGAAGCACCCTTCAGAAACGTGAAACATCACAGGTTAGCTACAACACATGCGTGTAAAAGCTACAAGTATGTTCTTAAAAGCTATAAGTAACAGGAAAGTTGTACAAGGATGTTGTTAAAAAAAAATTACATGCATGTAAATCCTCTACCCACTCTGCACTACACCTTTTTTTACTCTACATTTGCACCCTGTTTTTCTCTGGACTAGTTCTTATTAGTGTATCCGAGCCACCACAGATTTTCTACCTAGCGTTTCTTCTCCACAAAGTCAAATGCCCATGCTGATCTCGCCATGTGAATGCCTAGCACCGAGAAAACATTGCTTGCTCTCTTCTTCCAATCAGCCACAGCATATGTACACTGCTGTACGTGTGGGGATCAGCTAATTATAATTTTGAACGGAGGGAGTAAATGATTTTTTGTGCCACTGCGACTTGCGATGTAAAATAAAGACAAAAAAATGAGGAACAGCTTACGTAAGAAGTGAGATCAAAGTTGTAGGTCGCTGCTATGTAGTCTGTACGCCATGATGTACATCACATCCACCTACTGTGTAGTCATTTTTTTTTTATTTTTTTTTTTGCGATTGACCCACCCTGTAGTCTTTTCCATTAGTCCATGTATATATTTTATAGCTCTTAAGTTTTGACACCTACCATTATTGTATTTTAGTTTTCTTATTCAAGTTATTAGAATTGAGTTTAATAGAAAAATAAATTGCTGTGGGCTGTCAGTTAATTTCTTAGTAAAGCAGTCTCTTTCCCTTACTATAAGTATAATGCGTGGCCAGTTGTGGACCGAAACTGTGTGCTTCCCTGTGGCTTATGCACAAAACCCCTTTATAAGCAGTAGTAGTTTATATAAGTGCTGGCATGAATGTGCCTGACAATTGCAGTGCTGAGAAAACGTGAATTAGAACTATGGGCCCATGACCTAAATATCTGATTTGTGATGACGCGAACTGACATTACACTTCATATAGTCACATTATATATATAATATAATATGCACTGTGCACTCGATATATATGTATTGCATCCACTGAAAGCTGGTCACTACTCACCAGAGTTCTCTGCCAACATTTTCTACTAAACTGCAGGGCGAGAATGGGTTACTATTTGAGTCAATGAGCATAAAACATGCAGGGAGAGAATGGACTAGCATGCAGGGAGCACTAGTCACCTGTGATTGTGAACAGAAATGGGTGGCACCGAGAAAAAGAATGCTAGCATGAGCACAATAAGGTGCAGCGTGACATTCTCATGCTGCATTGGATTAGTTGGATACAACAGGTCAGTTTGGTGTATAGTGTCTCGGAGGCAGCACAGTAAAACCCCAACAAACATTCCAGTAGAGTCTCTGCGGGATTTGATGTAACTAGATGTAAAAATGTTTTTTATTAAAAAAGTGTTCCATATGCCCCTGCCCTATAAATACAAAAATTCACATTTTCGAATAAAAAGTCTATCTGTTCTCTCTTGACATTATTTTTATGACTTCTCTGCAATCTCTTCTTGAAGTATGATCTGTCCTCATTAGGTTCCGGGCATCATAGCTGACCAGCCAGTGCTAGTATAACCTAAGGTTCACTTTCACGAACTATATTTCCCAGATACTGGGGCAGAGCTCAAAAACTCTTCAAAGGAGTGTTATCAAGTAAGCAACTGCTAGGCTAGTTGAAAAGAAATAATCTTCTTGGGTGTCTTATAATTGCTTTTAGGTTTTTGTACTTTCTGTTATCTGATTTGGAAAAGACGCAAAAGTTGTGACTAGTGTTGCGACACTCTCAGCATCTGCCCGAGCTCCGCCCTCTCAGATGAGTGTTCATTGGTCTACTACACATGAAGATCTTCTTAATCAGAGACCTTTTTTTTCCATAAAGTTAGAAGGTTGTAGCTTTTGGAAGTTCTAGCTTCTGTGTTGGTACGTTCCACTGCATGTCAACAAAGTAAAGCAGTACAACGTTAAAATATGATTCATGTGTGAGTTAACAACCAATATTTTTTTTGAAAAGGAAGTTAACAAACCAATATAGATACCGTAATAGGTAGGCTTTCAACATCTCTGGTGGCTCCCAATGCCATGTATCGAAAATAAGAGGAATACATAATCGAAAGTAAATGCTCCTTTCTTTCTAACAATACAAAAAGTCCATATTTGAGAAGGTGACGATGACTATCGGCTCCCTCCTCGATCAGTCCACTTGACACACGTGACCTAAACAAGAATTAGGAGTCCAAGGGGCCAATGAAGTTCCCAGACAGGAGTTATACCCGGGCACGAGACATTTCCTGATGAGAAAATGTTTAGCCATGGCAGGAGAGACGAGCTTGAGATTCTTTGTGGTTGTCAAGTTGTGAACCATGGGATCGAAGAACAGTCATGGAACCTGATAGCTTCTCAAAAGCACATGTGGAAGCTTCATGTTTTTCATCCACATGTCCAAAACTTGCTGATACATCCCATGCCTAGCCCAGACTTTTTTCTACACCAATGCAGGTTACAGGGCATGGCACCTTGTTCTATGCCCAGGGTTACATCCCATGCAACAGATCATATATAGAACTAGAGAAAGATTGTGGTGGGGCAACTTAAAGGGCAACAGAAGAGGCCAGAGATCTCCATTTATATGCCTCTACTCCTTTTCCATCCTTGAGAAACTGTACAGAAGGCATCATAAATAACGCCCTGTTTCAACAAATCCTCAATGGGAGCATAAAACAGAGTGCCTAGCTCAATGGTCTCCAAACCCTAAGCATGCTCCTGAGCCACAACATTAGCATCCATAGTTTGGTAAAAAGGAATACATGCCCTCGTTCTCCTTCGCTACTACTTAATAGTATTGGCACTTGGACACAGGATGCAAAAAGCAGATGTCCCTCCTATCTTTTCCTTCAAGGAGCCACGACTTGTAGCATCGCTATGGCTGCATGCGACGACCTTCATCTCTCTTGTGAATGGGTGGCACCGAGAAAAGAGACGTGGTATGGCACTATTCTGAGTTCACCTTATTGAAGCCTACATTAGCCTCTGGACATTATCAAGGAACTTGCCCAAAACAAAATGGTAGAGTTCTGAATCCCATCTGAAATAATCATGACAAAGATAAGCCTTGCCGGCTATCTATGCCTGGTGGCTGGTGCACCAAGAACAGAAAGCTCCACCGTGTATCGAAGGGCCCTGCTTGCTGTCAGTTGGCTGATCTGATCAGTTCAATGACTGGGATCAAATAATGTGACAGAGTAAAGCAGCACTGCATTAAAATGGGAAGCTGATGTTAGAATTAATAACTTTTCCAGGATCTTAATTAGCCTACTTGCAGGAACACCTAATACATACTCAGCACTTAGTTAGGGCTTAATTCGTCTTATCTAGCTGACTGAAGATGTCTCTAGGGGCACGAGGCCCTTCACCTGCTGGATGCAGGCACACTGCTGTCGTATGTTTTGTAAACTCATGGTTCTTGGCATCAACATCGTTTGCCTGGCAGTGGTGGAGGCGACAAGAACATAAGCGTGGCCAGTGGCTGGATCCTGATCTCCAGGAGATGCGCCGAGAATAGGTGATTACTGTGACAAATCAAGGTCTTTTTGGTTCTTAAAAAGAGGAACCATTCTTACCGAAGGCAACCTCAATAGAAGGAACAGGAACAGAAGTAAGTCTGGAAGGTCGTCACATGCAGGCTTGGAAAGTACACTCTGGAACCGTTAGCTTGGAAAGTCCGGTTCTGTAAACATTTGCAGCTTAGGGTTTGGAATGGGCTATACTGGTCCTAGAGTTTTATATGATCTCTGAAAATGGATCCATTTTCAGAGGAAGACTTCATAAGAGGCTAGCCACTGTCAAAGGAGGCTTGCAAATGGTGAGACTATGACAATGGCTATCTTTACAAAGTTTGGCAGCATCTTCTCCAAATGGTACAGTCTGGCCTGGTGCTCCGCTTGCTATGTTGGGTGAACCTAGCTTTTATTTCTCCTTTTTTTTGTGAAGTAACTTTTATTTCTCCTTGTGTGTATAGCCTTATGGCTTTGGGCTGTACAATAACTGTTCTAGTTGCTTATCATCGCCAGATGGTGAGCCTAGAACCTTGTTCCATTCTGTAGGAAAAAAAGAGGTTGGACTTTTGTTTAATAATTCTAGGAGATGGTTATTTATCAAACTATTTTCATAAATGATGTGATATCCTCTAGAAATTACTACGAGATAGTGTCAATTTTTTACGACCATTGTAAATAAAAGGACTGATCTCCTAAAATCAAATTTGTATAGTATTTTTTAAATCAGTTTGATACTTTGGTACATATATTGCCTCCATCCGTCATATCATTGCACTTTTCTATCTTGTCATATATATTAGTACCAATAATTCATTTATTTGAGTTAACAAATTTAAGTGTTTTGACTTTATTGTTTTGCAAATTTTGTGCCCAGTGTGCTGTCGCAGCTATGGCCCAGATCTAGTCCTGATCATCTTGTGTCCATATCTACTACATAACGAAGTCTGACGCGTATGGAAAATGGAACACGATCGGCCATCAGTGTCCCCCCCCCTGCGTACACCTCTCTAGTGTTCTGCTGAGATTGAAGCAATACCTCACTTCTTCTAGTCCATTACATGTACGAAACAGAGAGGGAAGGTGGCACAAAAGCACTGTGAAGGCTGACTTATTCGAAACACTTGTTCGGTACCGAAATTGACCCTAGCCGAGCATAAAAAGAGGGCATGGTTGCTACAGTTATTACAAACCTGACAAGCATAAAAATTAGTGTACTCCTCCACTTCCATCAGCTCCCATCTATGCATTCTAAACTGGTGACCGCAATTCTTGGCAGGCCTCGATCTGCCTCTAGGCTTCTGTGTCTCCACTTTCCAAGCACTGCAGCTCATGATTTCAACCCATACTTCCAGCACTGGGTCGACTTATGTAAATGGGTGGCACCTACCAAGAAAAGAGAGCAGTGTGTTGTAGCAAACAACATTGTGGTTTTGTAATAGGCAACTTATCATGTGCAACCAAGCTTCGTGTGCAACGTATGCAACCATTAATTAAGGCCACAAGATCTGGATCCAACGTCTGCGGTGTTTTTCCTTTGTAATAAATAATAAAAACAGGCCTGCAGGTTAAAGATAATGACAGAGTACAGGCAACGGTTATCTTATATATGTTACAAATAATAAAGAAAGAAAACTAGTTCCAATAGAAGTCACATGGTAAAACTTTTCTGTGCTTTCTATATATTGCCTGCTCCCGTCACACCACAACACAAATGTCCATCTGTTCAAATACAATATTATCACATTTATTTTTAGCTTACATGGTTGGCCACACATTTTCTGTTAATAGTTGAATTCCTCTATATCTACACTATCTGTGGCCAGGTCTGCCAGAGCTCATTCAGGCATCCCTCTCTTAACTATTCCACCAAATAAAATGAAAGCTGGGTATTGGCACATGGTAACCACCGTACCGCAGACCAATCTCAGACCAAATGTTGTGGCATGAGGAGCATAAAACGGTGCTCCCTTGCTCTTCCATCTCTCCTAGTTTCCACTTTCTATGCATCTCAAACCACAGACCGCAACACTCTATTTGTCTTCTGCATCTGTCCTAGTTGGGGCTGATGATTTCATCACTCGCCCTTGACCTTAGTTGTCCTATGTGAATGGGTGGCATCGAGAAAAATGAGTCCCCTGGTTGTTCCACTGAATGCACCAGCCAGAACATCAGAGCATGCAGGTGATCATAGTTAGGCAGACATGAGACAAAAAAGTGTGAAAACAACAGACGTGGAGTTTGGGTAAGCTGCTGGTTAACACGATCCATCGTAGCAAGACTCCGGTCGCAAGGGAAGCCCTCTCCACACTCTCTGCTTCCCTTGTGTACACTATTTCTCTTTTCGAGTTTCTTGTTTCTGTGAGAACCGTGTTCTTTTAATTAATCTAGTTCCTTTGATTGGTTTATAAATTAATTCAATGTTTCAGCTTTGACCAATGCTAGTCAAGGCATAAAATAAAATATTAAGATTTCTACTCTGTTTTTATCATGTCTTCGCTCTAGACTCCAACTCTGTTTCTCTTTCAAATGAAAAATAATATTTAGGCTAATATTTCTCTTAAAAATCTCCATAAAACACTGAAATATAATGTGAGAATTTGTGCTGGCGTAACGTCAGCCCAAATAAAAACAATAATGGTTGGCGACTTAATGCATCAAACAAATAATTAAAACATCACGGAAGTGAATTGTGTATTGGCCAAGAAGCAGTCAAATAGGAAATGTACAGGGTAGGTGGCCAAATGAATCATAAACAGTTACCTCATGTCTTGAGAAGCTAAGCTACCTCATTACCCTTTGGAGCCTGAACAAGAGCATAAAACAGAGTGCCCAAACTTTCTCCTATACATTTATAATTGCCTTTTCAACTCGGCATTCCATACCAGAAACAACACGGACCCCTGGTGTCTTTCACCATCTTACAAGGTTGACACTCATAGCTTTGTCACTTGCATGTCACAACCTTCATCGTCTCATCGTGTGTGGGAGGCACCGAGAAAAATGGATCTTGCACGGAGATTTAGTGCAGTCAATAGTCACAACCATGACCCTTGCAGCATACATCCAATCAGTAACTGGCACCTTGCCATGAAGACGAGGATTAGTTCTTCATCACTGATAGGACCTTGCCACTACTCTGTGTAGTTAGCAACCAATGACATAGTCCATCAGTGATAAGCCCCTCCACAAAGGTGTCATCAATGGCCAGCAGACTAGAGGAGTCTCTAATTAGGTGTCATCAATGGCCAGCAAACTAATGTGACACTGTATAAGTTATCAAAGACTCTTTTCATCTTGAAGCGTCTCTAATAACAAAGGTTGTCACCATTATCTCACGACAAAGGAAAACACATCTCAAAGTCTCTGAGATGCGAAAATATTACATCAGTGCTACAACGACCCAAGCCCAAACTACACTTCTCCATTCACATCCACCATATTTTTGCTCTTCCCATCACCTCCCATGTGCCCCAACCAAGCTGGCGCCCCAATCCAGAAGTGGCCCAGGATGGCTTTTCAGAAGCGGACATTTTAGTTTATGATGCAGGTAGGCAGGACATCTTCCCCTTGCCAAGAGACAACGTAAATCGGACTTTTCGGAGGTGACTCTTAAGTGTGCCCCCACCCTCCATAAATGTACTAACAGTTGTTATAATATTTAAAAAGTGGGAAACATTTGATGCAAAATGGAAACTAAAAATACTATAGCTAGGAATTTTGGAAATATGAGGCGGACAGGTGCTATAAGTGTGTGGAGTCCGGAATGTAAAATGAAACAGCGCTATAAAATGTTGTAAGGGTTGTGCAATACAGGAATGAAGGTGTGAGGACATTATATATATATATATATATATATATATATATATATGGGTTGTGACTGAACAAAGAAAAGGATACTTTGGGAATAAAAAGAATGTAGATTAAGAAACGTTTACTTTTAATATTTGGTCGAAATTGAACATTGAGTTTGCATTGAATTTGAATTAATGTAGCCTTGCTTTTCAGTCTCTGTTTTTTTTTATGCAAACCCTGTCTAATTTTTCAGCTGCCTTAATTCCTCACTTGGCTGGCCAGATACGTACCATATATCTGGTCGACTTGTGCATGCCCTCATCGTCCTCTCCCAGTTTACACTATTGACAAAACAAAACCAGCAAACCAAGGTCCCTCTATCTACTTTGTTCTCTCTCCCTGGTCGTACGTTCCTGCTAATTCCAATGACTTTATATCACGGCTCGATCCAAGCCGCGACCCTTCCTTCCGATGTGAGAATGAGTGGCACCAAGAAAGAGCTTACATGGCACTGATGGTGAGGATGGAAAGTCCAGCAGTTTAGTAAGGGAAGTCCGGAGTCATCAAATACACTACAGAACAAGTTTGACTGAGCATATGTAAAGTGGAACTCCGTCTATCATACGTCTACTATAGGCATCTGAAACCTGTGCTGTGAGCACACTGTCTCTGCATAATTATTGTTTTCTAAGATCGAAGCAAAACCTCACTTCTACACTATTACATATATTTTTTGAAGAATTACACCATTACATACAGGGGCACTGATTACATATATGGATCAGAGAGGGAAGGTGAAGGCACGAAAGCTAAGAGAAGGCTAATTTATTTGAAACACTTGTTCGGAATTAAAAAAATAGAAAAACCCACCTAAACCCTACACCACTCAGCACTCACACACACCCTCACACTCTCACACACGCACACCACCGCCTCCGCAAGAGCACACCACCCCGCCGCCAGCATTTCAGCCGTCGTCCGCCGCCGCCCTCCCAGCGCCAGCGTCGCCACCGCAATGCACCAACACCCGCCTTGCCCTGCGTTGCCACACACCGCACGCCCCAGTGCCACCGCCGATTGCGCTGCCCACCTCGCCCGCACCACCCCGGTCGCACCGACGCCTGTGCCCCGCGCCACCCCACTGCCCAAGCCCCCTGCCGGTGAGCCCACCCCCACCGCCCCCCCGCCCCACCCCACCGACAAAGCGCCCGCCCGACCCCACCGCCCTGCCCCCGCCCCCGCCACTACCGGCCACCACCGCCACGCCACCCCTACCGCCGGTCAAGAGGAGGGGAAGTATAGGGAGGAGAAGAAGGAGGAGAAAGGGAGAGGGATAAAGGGAGGACAAGGAGGAGGAAGGGAGAGGGATAAAGGGAGGACAAGGAGGAGGAAGGGAGAGCGAAAAAGGGAGGACGAGGAAGGAGAGGGAGAAAGAGAAGAGAAGGGGGGGAGCTCGTGCCCCATCTCCCCACCGCCGCAGCCCCGACGCCATCGCCCATCTTCGCCTCGCCTCGCCAACCTTGGTCGTGGTCCGTGGCCTATGGTCGCCATCCTTGCTCGCCCCCCCGCCGTCCCCTTTTCGTGTGAAGGGCCACCCGACCGATAGCACGGGCACACCATTACTTCCTAACCCTGACTGATTCGATGCTTCAAGGCGACGGGCATAAACTTCTTTCGCACATGATTAACGAATTCCAAACTCGTCCCTGGCCTGCATATCCAATCCCTATTCGGCGCCATGGTCGACGCCTACTCAAATTAATTAAACCAAAACAAGAGTGCGATCGATGATTAGAGATCGAAGTATCCATGAAAAAAAGACCACGTACACTTCAAATGAGAGGGGAGAGAGAGGGGAGGAGAAAGAGGGAGAGAGAGGGAGGAGAAAGAGGGAGAGAGGGGGGGAGAGAGAGAGGGGAGAAAGAGGGAGAGAGGGGGGGGGAGAGAGAGGGGGGAGAGGAGCTAGCTTGAGAGGGAGAGAGAGAGAGGGGAGGAGAGGAGAAAGAGGGAGAGATCATCTAGGGGAGAGAGAGAGGGGGAGAGCTAGGGAGAGAGAGAGAGGGGGAGAGGGAGAGAGAGGGGGAGGGAGAGAGAAAGAGAGGAGAGAGGGGAGAGGAGCTACCTTGAGAGGGAGAGACCAACTAGATCTCAAAAAGAAAGGGAGAGAGAGAGGGGAGAAAGAGGGAGAGGGGGGGAGAAAAGAGAGGAGAAAGAGGAGAAATACCACCTAACGGTGCCAAACTTCAATCAAACCAAGGGCAAAACCTTCCCCCCCGAAATGGTGATTTCTAGAGTTTTGAAGCTCAAAACCCTAGAAAATGGCGAAAATCCCGTGGGGAAGAAGAAGGTTGGGGCTGTATTTATAGAGTGAGACTTTTCCGTGGCGGGCATTGTAAAGTGCCCGCCACGTTAATAGACATTAACCGTGGCGGGACGCGTTACAATGCCCGCCACGATAATCGATAACCGCGGGCGGGCATTTCCACGGGCGGGGGGCTGCCACGCCAACTATTTTTTTATGTGGCGGTTTTATAAATGCCCGCCACGGAAAATCAAAAATAAATGCCACGCAAGTTCAATTCTGTAGTAGTGCGAGCAAGGTGAGGCTTCGACCGTGTAGTATATGAATGTGAATTGGGAATGACATGTTGGGCTTGATGCGTATGCATGTGTGGTTCTCGGCCTTCGTGCCGTATGCTTTATTGCAGGTTGGCCATCGTTCCATAATTTTGTTTCAGGTATTGAAAAGCCTCCCATGTAGGGAGGTTACGCTGAAATTTTGAACTAAGCCCTATGTTTTTTTCTAGAGAGGCGCCCATCGGGGCGAAGTCGACTCGGAATACCTCGGTGGCCCTTGGTCTTCTTCCTCGGCTTTATGGTTCCGCAAGCCTTTGCCCGACTTGCCACCCATACCCTAGGTATGAATAAACCCTCGCATGGAGAAGTTAAGAGTTGTGGTTGTGGTCAAAATTTTGTCCTTTTATGTCTGTCATGATTTACAATGCCCATATTGCAAGTGAGATATCCATGCCTAGGACCTGTTTATGTTCTCATGCCTGTCATCAAACCATGTGACACATCTGTGCCTAGCAACTGTTGTCCACCTCTGATGACCTGATGGTTAGGCTGGATGCGTCACATGGTTTCATGGCAACCATAAACTCTGTCACCTATTGGTCCTTATGCTCCAAGTTCATATATGAAAGAAAAGGGCATTTAATTCTGATGCTATGCATATATATTGGCCTGTGATGTGAAGCCTTTGTCGTTGCTGAAAACAAAGAACATGAAGCTCCTGACTTTCTCCATGATCTCTTATTCATGGTCTTAGAGCATCAAGGAGAAGTCAGGAGTCCCATGTTCTTTTTAGCAGCCTATGACACAAACCTTCCCCAAAAAGCCGAGACCTTATTTATGACTGAGATGTTAGTGCCATGAATATGAGCTGCATTACCTTTATTACCTCATGTCACTATGTAAAAAAGGCCTCTCTACAAATCCTTTGGCTTGCCCATTAAGTCTCTAAATGTCTAACTTTACGAGACATGTCCGTAGCGGCGTCTGCAAATGGCTTTAATACGAGACGGGGAGTTCGTGCGTCCGCAAACTTCCCGCCTGTAGTGAGCCCTTGTTACACACACGCGCGCGTGGAACGCCTCAGTGCCACGGGGTTTTGCTCGACCGTGGTCTACAGGTATCTACGAGACATAATTGTCAAAAGGTGCGACTGCACCCGAAACCTCACGCACCACCGCGACATCGCACTCGACTGTACCACGTCCAAAAAAGTAGTGACGCGACGAAACCCCGGTATGCGACTTAACGCGCACACAAGAAGGCGTCCCGTGCCACTAACGCACACCTACGGGGCGCTTGTATGCATCATCGCGCCTCTAAGCAAGTATCCGTTCACGGACACCCGATCACTATAAGGGTGCGTAAACCGTTACCCAAATACGACCTGTGTGTGGAACGCGGCCGGCTGTGATATCCGCGTGCCACGGTCGCTGCGGTACACGTGTGCGTGTCACCTACGAGCCACAGGCCTTGATTAGATCGCCGGCGATCGTGAATACACTCCGGTTCACACAGACGATGTTTTGTACTCACCGTCTGTGAACCTTAATCTGCTTCGGGCGCTTAGTAGGTCGCTCGGCCGTAATCCCCGTCGAGCTACAGTAAGTTTAGAACGATGCGTCCGCAATGTGTTCGCGGTTACGAGACGGTTGTTCGCAAAACGCGGTCGAAGTAACACACGAGCTACAGACGCTGCGTTTTAGTAAGCTCGCCGTGTTCCTTTCCGGCTAATACGTACCTTCTTTGTTACCGCGTCGTGGATTTGGTCGCTTACACAGGCGGCCGTTTTGATTACCGCTTGATCAGAACGTTATCGGATTTTCAGGCGCTGCGTTGGTGTTCGAGCGTTTCTTCGCCGGTGGCGGCGGACATTTAGCACGAGACCTCTGAGCGCGCGCCGGCTAGCCGTGGGTCCGTACATAGATAACGCACCGTTTCAACTATGCGGCAGAAATTGAAAATGGTAGACACCGGCAAACACAAATAATACAAATGGACAGTCCGATCACAAACAAATGGCGACGGCAGCGGCAGATTGCAAATTCAGGTGTATCTCGATTGTTCACACGATGTACCCGGTTCTTCGGGGCACGCCCGCATTGTTCACAACACAAATAACACAGTTCACATGCATGTATCCAGCTTTGATCGTCATGCGGCAAGGGAAACAAGAACACGCTTCACATGCATGTATCCACCGATCGTCATGCAAAGAAAGGGAAACGAAGAATCAACTCACGGGTTTACTTAAACGAAATGCTCGCCCGGGGGCTGATGACATGTTCCATAAGAAACTTGGCCATCTTCTCTCTAATATCCTCCAAATTGATGGAATCTCCGTCAAGTCAAAATCCTAATACAAAGAAAGGTATGCGTAAGTGTTTGTGTACACATGGTCTATATTGCCAAACAAAGGTAGGCACAAGATGGAGCCGCCGAAAGTTACCTCGTGACGATCCAAATGAACTTGTTTCATCGCAGCCATCAAGTGGTGCACCGTGTAGAACCCACATGTCTTGTTATCGGTTTGCAAATGAGCAATTGCAATCATATGAAGAAATTACGATAAATCTCAAAGGCCCAATATACGTGTTCCCAATATCACGTAAACATATATTCTCAAAAAAAAAAAAAAACTGCAAACATACAAATAGATCTAAAGTTTACCTTCTTTCAAGAGATGGGTTTAAGGTAGTGTTGGAGTCCAAGAAAGTAGTTATGTCTAAGCATGGACAATTTATTGGTGAGAAAGGCTATGGTTGCAGAGGTTTGTTTCGCCTAAGTTTGGCAGATTTTTTTGTAATAAGTCGATGAATCAGTTTGTGACACAATTAATGATAATTCGAAAGTGTTTGGCATTCTCGTTTTACGTCATGTGAAGTTTGATGTCACATCTATCTAGCTTGCGCTTAATTCTAGATGTGAATTTTGGTGAGCTTGTAGTTAATTCTAGATTTCACCATTACCAAAGGTTCCGAGTGTCATAATTGTGTGCAATCTAAGCAACCTCGAAAGCCTCACAAAGGCAAAGGAGGAGAGGCTCTTGGCACCTCTAGAACTCATACATTCTGATCTATGTGAGATGAATGGTGTGTGGAAAGAGATATTTCATGACATTAATTGATGATGCTTCTACATTTTGCTATATTTACTTGCTTTAAAACTAAAAGATCGGGCATTATTAGACTACTTTAAAATCTTTAAGGCTGAAGTTGAAAATTAACTAGAAAGAAAGAAAAAATTAACCAACATGTCTTGTTATCGGTTTACAACAGGCACTGCAATCATATGAAACTTCAGATTGTTCACACGGATGTACCCGGTTCTTGAGGGCACGCCCGCATTGTTCACAACACAAATAACACAGTTCACACATGCATGTCTCGGCTTTGATCGTCATGCGGCAAAGGGGAAACAAGAATAACAGGTTCACATGCATGTATCCACGATCGTCATGCAGCAAAGGGAAACAGAATCAACTCACGGTTTCACGAAACGAAATGCTCGACTTGGGGCTGATGACATGTTCCATAAGAAACTTGGCCATCTTCTCTCTAATATCCTCCAAATTGATCGAATCTCCCGTCAAGTCAAAATCCTAATACAAAGAAAGGTAGGCGTAAGTGTTTGTTTTACACATGGTCTATACTAGAAAGCCGCTCTAAAAATGATTTTCGGCCCATTTGGCCACCACGTGATGGAATGTGCAAACGTATTCTTCACTTATTAATTCTTAGCTGAAACCTTGTGATGGATATGCAGTTCTCAATGCGTGTTAGAGTGCTCAATACAAAGCTTGAAACCTGGAACATATTACGCAGATATATAACATAGATCAGTTTTATACAGTTCTAATTTATCATCCCCCGATTACCCTACCATAAATTGCACATTTTCGAAATGATATTGTTTCACGGTCATCATGACAATCTTCAATAGAAATCAATGCAACCTGCAAGAATTCAAATGTTCAACATCCACTTTGTAAACTTACTATGGAAATCATATATCGCTGAGGTATCCATGTGAGGATAAGATATTTTAAAAAGTGCATTTGACTTGTATCATCAATGCATATGACGGGGAATACTATGCATTCAATTGATCATAACAAAATCGGGTGACTACGGTTCAAATCTAAGGTTCAATCTTTTGTTTTACATAAACAAATACAACTATGCATTGATAATTCCAGCTCAAACACAAATTTATTGATATATTTATAGTGTCTTTGGCAATCCCCGAATTCATAGGAATTGCTAACAATGAATATCGATCTTGTTGTTTATCTTAAGTACCCATCTATTCTTGTAAAAGTTGGGCTAACTTAAAAAGTCTTTATTGATGTTGCTTCATGATCGGTAATTATGCCTTTTTTTATAAATGAAAATTTCAGAGTGGATACTATACATAGGAAGCTCCTAATTAAATATCCCGAGATTGATGCTTTGGAATTTGCATTTAGCTAGAATTTCTTTTGAGTTACACAGTGATTGACAAGTTAATTCCATGAATTTTTTGTTGGAAAATAATAGTATATGTAGTCTCTTGAAAAAGTGAACCAAACTTTGTTTTCAAACACAAACTTTTTCAGAAATGGTAGCTCCGAAATGGTTGTACTTGTGCCATGCTTATGTTGCCGTTTTTGCTAAAAACACCCCCCATCTACCCTGACGAAGCTTGGTTAGAAAGGATAAAAAGCTAAGCACTAAAACTTGTTTGCATTTTATAAAAGCGGTTGGATCGGGATGCGTCCATCATGAGATCCATCTTTGTCCTAATCAAATCAAAGCTATAGCAATATGGAAAATTACAAAACATGAATGGGTTGATCTTGATCTACTCAAGCGTTGTTGTTTTTAACTTTCGAAGATACAAACTTCAAAACAGAAATCCAACATTGCCCGGCTGTGAAGCAAGCTCTTCAGTTCAATCGTAGAGGCGTAAACTTACTTTGCTTTGGATACAGCTATGCTTTGTTATATGATGCTAAGTCATGCTAGTATGATACACATGTTTGGACTAGTTGTTACGATCATGTTATGCTATATGATGTTGAATCATGCTATGATCTTGATAAGAAAAAAAATGCATGGGTCAGTTGTAGGTTAGGAAACACTCACTGTTTTATTGCAGTTTTCAACGGAAGCGTATCTGACTTCAAGCTGGGCTATGGTTGTGGAGGTTTATTTCACCAAAGTTTGGCGATTTTTTGTAGTAAGTCGCTGAATCGGATATGTTGCACAATTAATGATAATTCGAGTGTTTGGCATTCTCATTTACGTCATGTGAATTTTGGTGTCACATCTATCTAGCTTGCAGCTAATTCTAGATTTCACCATTACCAAAGGTTCTAAGTGTCACAATTGTGTGCAATCTAAGCAACCTCGAAAGCCTCACAAGGTAGTGGAGGAAAGACACTTGGCACCTCTAGAACTCATACATTCTGATCTATGTGAGATGAATGGTGTGTGGAAAGAGATATTTGATGACGTTGATTCATGATGCTTCTAGATTTTGCTATATTTACTTGCTGAAAACTAAAGCTGAGGCATTAGCATTAGACTACTTTAAAATGACCACTATTCGAACACTACTATCCTTGGTGCCTCATATAGTCGATCATTCATCAAATGGATGTGAAGACAGCTTTTCTTAATGGAGAGTTGGATGAGGAGATTTACATGGATCAGCCTGATGGGTTTGTAGTAAAAGGTGAAGAGCAAAAGGTGTCATGGAGGTCTTGTAAACAGACTATTTTGACTAAATCAACCGTAGAGGCGAGAACTTATTGCTTTGGACACAAATATGCTTTGTTATATGATGCTAAGTCATGCTAGTATGATACACATGTTTGCACTAGTTGTTATGATCATGTTATGCTATATGATGTTGAATCATGCTATGATCTTGATATGCTTTTGTGTTATGCTAGTACACTGTACACATGCTTAATCTTGCTTTCGATTCGTCATGGTTTACTTTTTATGAAATTAATCTGAAATTGCCTAATATCTCAACAACACACAAAGGTTATTCACTGAATGGAAACGCAAGCACACAACTTCAAGTGAAACACTACTTACTTTTCGTATATTTGGGGTTAACTAAAAACTTTTGTGTCCTCGTCACCTCCTTAGCCGTGGGATTGAAAACACGCTCAAGTAAGCCTACACATGAGTAAAATGCAAAATGTCACATTCTTTTTTTTTTTTTTTTTTAGTAACATAATTAAGAAAAAAAAAATGCCGGGTCGGTTGTAGGTTAGGAAACACTCAACTTTGTTTTATTGCGGTTTCCAACGGATGAGTATCTGAATTCAAGCCGGGCGCAGAGTCAACGAAATAAACCCCTCCCCACTTGATAGCAATGACAACAACAATCCAAAGTCCACGGGGGTTATGCACGAACATGACAAAATCCTTGTCAAGATGTTTCCTTAGGCCCCATTCTAGACATGTCATGCCCATGCCGCCAGCCCGCCAGCCGGCCCTTCGAAGGTCAATGGTTCGGGATCAAGAAAGCCAACCGACAAAGACATGGCCCTAGCTTCCCCGAAAGGGCATATAGGAATAAAGGCATGCAAAGAAAATTTAGCAAGCAAATAGATGAAGAGGCATCCCAAGTGAGTGCGAGAATAGAAGAAATTGTACTCACACGGTGTCATGCAAAAAAGGATGGACACATCCAATACTTCCGATGCCATGAGGTCAAACAAATCGCCGAAAACCCACATTGATCGCACCTCTTCGTGCGTGTCACGCCAAAAACCTCTTTTCGCGGGCACCGCAAAGAAACGCGCCACATTTTGCCCGCTTGTGGTCGCTTGTTGCATGTACCACTCATGAAGAGCAGCACAAGAAGGCCCTCGCTTTTGAAGCTCTTCGAAAGTGATAGCATTGAGATCCATGCTTTGGTAGTTAGGGTTGGGCAAGATGAACTGAAGGGCATTCGAAGCCACTCCCAACCGCAGGTCCTTGAGCTCATCTATTGCAACTCCGTGCTCTGCTCTAACCGCTTTGCCCTCCAATTCCATCTCAAGCGCAAATCCGGTCCCCTGCGTCAATGGCTAAGGCGCGGTACTCTGCGAGACCACCTACGGGGCTAGAGGTGTTGGCGGGCGTTGAACAAAGGGCCTTGTAATTCCATCGCCTCCAAATTAGCCCCGAGCTCATCTATGCACATGTCGCGGCACCAAGGCTTCCAACCAACCGAACTATACATACCACCCACATGCCCGGATGCCTGCCCCTCTGTAGTAACATCTCCCCGTAAGCCACCCCCCCGGGAACCATCATCCGTCTTCCAATCAACCCATGTAGACATACCACGCAGACGCCACATGCGCTGCAGGGTGCCTGGGGCCCCTCGTGAGCTCATATCTTTCCCTTACACCAATGACATCGAAGGACGGGCTGCCTTCTCCTCAAACTATCTCGAGATAAAGACCGAGCCTCTTCACAGGTCCAAACAATTTCAGCCTTGTCACCCCGACACCGGCGGTATGCTCAATGCACGCAAAAAGCCCGAGCAAGGTTACGTGGATATTTGTCCCAAGGATTACGGATTCCTTTGCCGCCAATTCCACGGTCCTCCTTCGTCCACTCTTTGGAGAGTGCCGCATAATCAACTATCCCAAGGCACCTCATTTAATAGGCGATCAAAAATTCAGGCTACACTGCGTGCTCGCCTCTCTTCCCCGCCTGATGATGTGTTGTTGCCTCTTGTTGGATCGAAATCATCAAGTAGCTTCATCGCTGAAACAGATTTGAAAATTTCAGTCGCCTGGAAATTAGCAAGGCCCTAATTATACAGTTCAATTCTGTATTAGGCAGTCTATGAGGACTACACAAACCACAGAGGCACAGATCACAAAAAAATGTGGTTCAGGAATAGAGGAATACGAACAAACTGTAGTTTAGTAACAGTTCATTTAATAGGCACATTTTTGTAAGACAAAGTAGTAGTAGTAGTACTCTACAGAGCAATCGGTGTTCTTGAGCACATGCATATTCATCTATAAAGAAAATATGAAACAGGAAATCGGGACAATTATACAATTATAATTTGATAAGTGATAATGATAACCATATAATAAAGTTCTCATCCTCAAAACAAACAACCATGAAGGCAAACAACCATTAAGGCATCAAGTCAAGTACATAAGCAAACAATCATAAAGTTACTGAAATCACTCAATCACTAACAATTAGGCTAGGCTGATCAATTTGCCAATAGCGCCATAATAGCGCGCTATGACGCTATTTGAGCTTAGTGCGCTATAGAGCCAATAGCGAATAAGCGCCAAAAAGTGCAATACCATAGCATGAGCTGCTTTATTGGCGCTACGACAATAAATCAGGATAAAATTGTACAGTTCAATTCTGTAATAGGCAGTCTATGAGGACTAAACAAACCAAAGAGGCAGAGAACAAAAAAAAAAAAATAGTTTAGAAATAGAGGAATATAAACAAACTGTAGTTTAGCAAATGCTTGGTTTAATAGGATCATTTTTTTGTAAGATAGTTGTACTCTATAGAGCAGTCGTGTTTCTTGAGCACGCATATTCATCTATGAAGAGAACAAGCAGCAATGAGTTGCAGTTTCCTATGACAAAAACACACGAGATAATAACATTATAGTAGCAAAAACACACAGATAATAACATTATAGTAGCAGTCAGGTGTATTATTCAGTATCTACAACTCCATGTATCCATCTGAGGACAAAATTATCACCTTTCCTCATGTATAGGCGACTCAAAAATTCAGCCGACCTTTGCGTGCTCTCTATCTATCCACGATGATGCGTTGATGCCTCAGCTGTTGGATGGAAATCACCGAAGTAGCTTCATCGCTGAACAGATTTGAAAATTTCAGTCGCTGAAAATTAGCGGGGCCTAATATTATACAGATTCAATTTTGTAATAGGCAGTCTATGAGGACTACACAAACCACCGAGGGCGAAAAAAAAAAAAAAAATATAGTTCAGGAATAGAGGAATTATAATCAAACCGTACTTTAGTAATCGTTGTTTTAACAAGGACATTCGTGTAAGACAAGATAGTTTAAGTACTCTCGAGGCAGTCATTGTTCTCGAGCACGTATATTCATGTATAAAGAAAATTAAACAGCGGTATTTGCGGTTTCCTATGACGACAAAAACACACGAGATAACTACATTATAGTAGCGGTCAGTGTCAAGTTCGGTATCTACAAGTGCACATAGTTCGCAAGATAGTATTATAGATAGCCGTCATGTTTCTTGAGCACGGATAATCATCTATCAAGAAAATATGCAGCGAAGAGTTGCGATTTCCTACGACAAAAATACTAGATAACAACATTGTAGCAAATCGGTGTCGGGGTTCAAGATGTACAACTTCGGTATATCCATCTTAGGATAATTACGCAGATAAATTATGTAATAGGCAGTCTATGAGGACTAAACAAACCAAAGAGGCGAGAACAAAAAAAAAAAAATGTAGTTCGAAATAGAGGAATAAACAAAGTGTAGTTCAGTATCCAACAAAATGTAGGCTAGGAGATCGAGGAGGAGGCCAAATACTGTTGAGATGACGAAGCGGTGCTCCCGCCGCCGGGTGGAGGATGAAGCCGGCGTAGAAGGTGGTCGGCGGACTGTGGTCTCCCCTAGAGATGGTGCCTCGTACCACTGGTGGGATGAAAGTTGCGACGGGTGGGGAGGACGGCCTCGTCGTAGCCGGTAGCAGATTATCCCGCGCAGATCGCGTCCGCAGATGGATCGGAGGTGGGTTGGACGGTGGTCACGCGCGGATGCGCCGTCCGGGCTTGAAACACGAGAATGGCGAGGGCGGTGGTTGGATGCGGCGGTGGTGGTTGTCAACGGCGGGGCGGCGGGCTGTATACTCGCCTGTGAGGACGCGGATGAGGAGTGAAATGAATCGCTGTGAGGAGGCGGATAGGGTTTTGCGTTTTTGCGAATTTGGGCGCGCAAATTTTTCGAAAAATTTTGGGCCGGCACAAGGTAAAGATCGCCACTTCCGCCGGTTTGCATCACGGGAGAAGGCGCGTGGTGGGACCTACCTGTCAGCATGAAAAAACTCTCGAGGAGGCGGGGTGAAGAGTGAAATGATTACGCCTGTGAGGAAAAAAACGAAAATGATAGTATATTCTCAAAAGTGCGTATGAATACATATTTCTCTCAAAAAAAACGAAAATGGTAGTTTCCGATTTTTAAAGTAGTCGTTTTCAAGTTTTTTCCGATTGTTGCCTAAACGAAACGGAAGTGGTAACCGCGAAAAAATGAAAATGATAATATGGTAAAAAAATGGAAATGAAAGTGGAAACAGTTTTGCCCTCTTCCGATCGTTTCCGAAGATTCCCCGTAAGCGGTAATTTACCGTTGGTTACCGAATCAAGGGCACACACAACCAACATGCACATAAGGCAAATATTTTTTTTGGAAACTACCCTCCGTCCCCCAAAAAGAATGACGGTTTTTGACTTTTTAGACATCGTGTTTGACCATCCGTCTTATTCAAAAAAGTTGTATAAGATCGTATCAATTTCGTTTTCTCTCTCATAGTAATTCCAAAATTGATGTTTTTCTTTCTAAAATGTTGTAAAATCGTTCTCTATCAAGCTATTGTATTCTTACACAGCTACGACTATTGTAAAATTTTATCAATAACATTACTGATTTGAATTTTAAAAATTACAACTTTAAAGCAACATTTTTGGAGCACCTAATGATTTCAAAGATGAGAAATCATGCATGAACATGAAAGTTTTGTATAACTTCTTATATATTAAGATGTATACATCTTATTTTGGTCATTTCTTCATCCGACGACGTCACAATAACATTGTTCACAAGATTTACACATGTCTCATATAGTTGATGAAACTGCGAGCACGGCACACAGCGGTCATGGCACGGGGCAAAATCTGCGTGCTTGGGGCGACCCTCAAGCACGGGTCACGGCGCGGCCCGACACGCGTTAAGAAAGGGGAGGCACGGTGAGGCTCGGTGGCAAATATAATGGTGATAATATTGTACATATACTTGGTATAATATTGTACTACATATTTGGTACTTATATTAGTTCCGATATTAGCATCTTGCACTGGCCAGTTTATCATCCAGGCCTACCAAATTTCAGTGTTAACACATGCCTCCTCAATTTTTGGGTAAAAGTACCTTTTGCTCCAAAATTGACCATAGTCCTCAGAATCAACACTGAATTCTTTTTCCGAATAAAAACCTGAACCAAACCTTCAATGGACCGGGGCATTTCAAGAAGAAATCAAGCCCACTTGAACGGTTGTTCAGGAAACTTCCCAACGTGCCGTTCGGCATTCCAATCTGTTTTCGGGATACGCGCCACGATCTCATTCATGGTTTCCCACGATCCCCTGTTCTGGCCTACAGTAAATAAGACGAAGCGCACCCGGCTCTCTCCTTTACCTCAATCCAGTATACTCCTTCATCTCTGTCTCTGCCTTCTTGCCCTCTGCTTCACTAAAATACGTATCAAGCTCACCGATGGCCGGTCCAATACGCAACCTTGGCAAGCGCGGAGCCGAGGAAGAGACAGGAGGAAGCCGCGGTCCTCATCGCCGAGTTGGGTGAGTTTCATTACTTGATCTGCTTCTTGTTTTTTCTTGTAATCTGTTCTTAACGCAACCCTTCGCTTTTGTTTAGAGATTCCTCGGCCAGAGGTAGAGGCAGGGGGCACGTACTTCCTGATGTGAGGAAAACAGCTCCGCCGGTCATCCCGGTACGGGGTGCAAACTCGGCCTCCTCCGATTCTTCATCCTCTTCATCAGGATCGGAGTTGGAGTATTCACGCTCCTACGTCGAGAGCATCATCCGCGGAGATGAGGCGGGTTCAGAATGAGTACTCGGGTACTCTCAAAAAAGATGTCCGAAAGGAGTGGAATGGGAGGAGCAGCGGCGGCAATTCGTCGCGCGCGCATCGGTGGTTTGTCTTCCGAAAAACCCTGATCTATCTCTGATTCAACACTTTGCTTTCCCCCTGGTAGAATTTGATCTTTCAATTGCAGCGCTATCTGCCAAAAACGCCCGGATGACGGCTATCGGCACCGTGATCGCGGACAAGGTGAACGCCCGCGGTGCGACAGTGCCTGACCGCCTCGACCGCGTAAACGACCGCATCGATGATCTCGGCGCTCACGGCCTCTTCATCGGTGCGGGCATGAGCGTGGCGGCGATGGTGACGCAGGCGGAGGAAGACCTCTCCCGCTACCCGACGGGCTTCAGCACCAATAACCCGGCGAACTTCGACACTGATCCAGAGTCGTTGTTCGCCAGATATGACGAGCACGCCGCCCGACATCGCGGAGCCATCCCTCTAGCAAAGGTCTTGAAAGGCTTGTTCTAAAGCCTTTTAGTACTTTGCCACACTTGTTTTGCCTAAGAATCTTGCCACACTTCCGATTTGAGACATGTGTGTTATTAGTTGTGATATATAGTACTAACTACATAATCCATGTGCTATATATTTATTTCTCAAATATGTGTGGATGTTTGCTACTTGAATAGAGTGACAGTTCTAATGAAATCTATCCAAATTATCTATCAATTTGAAAGCATATATACAGTATGTTGCACACCAGTATAATTAGGACAATTTTACTCTAGCGGAGCAAATAAAAATAGGCATCTCTAGCTACTCCTATGAAGCATTTGAGGGCGTTTTCCTTTTATTTTCTATTGAAAAAATGAAACAAATTTTAAAAAAAATAGAAATTGTCCTGACGGGCTACATTGGCACTATGGCCTGCCTCACCAAGCATGCACGGGAGAATCGAGGAATAGACAAATGTATGTATGAGGATCAACGAGCGGGACGGCGCTTTGCCGCCGCCTGCGGCGAATTCAACGCTTCCTGTCCCCAGGTGGCATGCCTAGCGAGAAGAGTACGATGCATCGTATATACTCCTTACAGCCTACCAGGTGGCATGCCTAGCGAATACAGTACCGTCATAATACTTGCTCTGAAAGGCGGGCGTCTTCTGCGGCGGCAGGAGTACAGTACCGTATAGTATCTGCGTATCAGATAGTACGTATCTCGATACCGACAAGCCAAATCAGGGAAGTATTCGGGGTAACGTACAGAGCTGGTCTGTACAGAAGTAGGAGTATACTAGGCCGGAGTCGATCCTTCCTTCGTCCTCGTCGGTGCCTCGCCCGATGGAGACGGACATCGCGATAATGATGACACTGCGCGCCCGATGGCGAGACCGGCCAGCGCGCTGAAAGCGAGACGGCCTAAGCTACCTAGTCTCCTACGCAAAGGTATGCACGCACGCAAGGTGTAAAATGTTAGAGACGCGCTCTATCAAAGGCGTTGGCAGTGGTAGTGGACTAGCACCGGTCATGTCGTCGCGCGCCCGCTCCTTGTTCGGTAATTGGTTTGAACCAAATGTTACAACGGTGTTTTTCCTCTCACGTAAAAAACCAGCACCAAAGACCGGCCAAATAACTAGCCAACAAAGATTTTTTTTTCTCACAACAAATCAGCACCACCAACCACTCCCTCCGTCCCAAAATAAACGCAATTTTTTTTACTTTTACAAACAAGTGTTACAATATTACTATCACCCTCCTATTCTTTTTCTTTTTTTTTTTCTCCTTTTTTAGTTTTCTTTTACTTTTCTTTTTTCTATACCAACAGGTCCTACTTATAATTTTATCAAAATATATCCATGTGAGATCTTATTTTAAAGGTTTTATTAAAATAAATTTAATGGTGCAATCAGAATTGGATTTATTTTTTGGTTCAAGAGTTATAACCCTTTTTATGCCCATAGACATGTGGGACATGTTGATGATGTGGCACAAGGAAGGGTAGTGGGCTGGTGAGGTGGCATGCTAGTGGGGTGATAGTGGGGTGGTGAGGTGGCATTGTGTTACTCTAAATCATGTGCTACGTGGATGTTTGATTATTAAGGGCACTCACAATGCTAGAAACTATATCATGGTTTCTAAAGTCTTGGACATTATTGTGTCAAAAAACTATCTCCCACAATACAATTTTCTATCATGATGATGTCATATGGCCCACTTGTCACTCTCACAAATTGTCTTGGTTTACGTGAAGACCTCTGGTTTCTTAGTTAGACTTGGTTTCTTGTGTTTTTCCTCTCTCTCTTCAATAAATATAACGCCACATCAGCAAAAAGCAATAAATAGAGGGGTAATAAATGAGGATAGAAACAATGGTAGAGTCTGCATTGTGAGTGCTCTCTAATTGCACCTGAGAAGATGAATGAACAGAGTGGTATATTCATGTTTGCTGTGGTGTATAATTAAGATTTGTGAACAATCACTAGCATGGATGTCAGATGGGGAAACAACCAAATTGAGAATTAATTGTAGATCTTACTAAGTTATGAGACTTTCTAGTTTAAAACCTTTTTGATTTGGCATTATCTTGTAATGAAAAACTAGGTCTCAATTTTTTTAAAATAAAATAAAACAAATGAAATTTGGAAATTTAAATTTTTGAATGACCTCCGACAAACTACCAATATAAAGATCGTAGTTCCCAAATATCCATAAAACTTTGTAGTTTACAAGCTTTTGATTTGAGATCATCTTGTCATGGATAAACATGCAACAGTTCGAGACATACAGTCGCGTATTGGGAAAGCGCGTCTGTCCATTTACTTGCTTTGATGCGTTCCGCGGGCCATGCATGTATACGCCGCCGACCGCTCTCGCCGGAGTGCTCACCGCCGCCAGCTCCTCGAACGCACCGCATTATATATTTGCAAACGCACCTGTATTATTGCTGCTCACCAGCTGAGGGCCAAGCTTTTGTTCACGTCGCCGCCGCGCTCAAAGCTCCAAGCAAAAAAGCCCCCACCGCACCGGCACGCTAGCTAGCTGCCTCTTGCCATGGAGAACCTTCCGCGGGAGTTGCTTGAGGACATTGCGCTTCACGTCGCCATGGCCGCACAGATCCTATGGAGGACCTCTACAATCTGCGGGCCACCTGTGCACGGACACGAAGCGTGCGGGCGCCTTTGTGGACCGGAGCATCCCACTAGACCGGGTGCTGCAACGACGGCGGCGGCGGGTCGACGAGTACGGCGGCTACGTCTGCTCCGGGCCGCTGTACTACTCGCGCGAGTATCGCGCGAGTCTCATCACCGAGCTCGCCGAGGTCGGCAACCCGGAGGCGTGCTTCAGAGCAGGCATGTCTGCCGTGTTCGTGGAAGGCCGCGACACCGTCTCGCCGCCTCTCGACAAGCTGAAACAAACCGCCGACTCCGGGGCATGCACACCCGCTATGTGCACGCCTTACCGCTTCTATCGGGCGGAACGCCGCCGCCGATGACGACCATGCCCGAGAGGTGTTGCGGGAGATTGAGGAAGAAGATACGGCGAGGTGGCAAAAATGTTGGGGGAGCTTGAACTGCTGCCTGCACTTCAAGAATGCAATGGCAGTGGTGACGGACGCCATTGAAGGTAAGCAGCTTCGTCTTCCTCCTCTGGCCCAACCGGTGCCTCGCCATGACGATGGGCATCAGTGCATATGGGAAGATGAGGCACACAGAGTTCACTACGACTGCGGCGGCATTGCCGGAACGATGAGTATAGTGCTAACAGGATTTTATCCACAATGCCGTGCGAGTCGGGTGTACTGCAGCGAGGAGTGTAGGATTCGCGGCGAGTGTGGTAGGTTAATCTCTACTGCAGAGTAGCTGGGCTCTGATCTAGAGGATGATGATGCGGTCCGAGCGGCGTCTCTGTTGTGTGCATATGCATACGCGCGGTGATGCATGTATGCATTGGTTGATGTTCCATCGATCCTCCGAGTAGCATGATGAACCCCGAGATGTTTTAATTCTTGTAATCCATGTGTTAAATTTATTTGCGATTCTCACCGCCGGCGCCACACAGCCATGGCGCTGCGAGCACCTCGCCGCGACGAGCTAGCCGACTCGGGCTGGACTCTCACCCTTCTCGCTCATTCGATAGCATAGATAGCAACGCTCTAGGTTCTCGGGTGCGGTGGTTGTCCACCGTCTCTAGAGACCTCATCTCCGGTGACATCTGCGCAAGACGCCGGTGTGCTGCCCATGTCGGAGAACTTTTCAAGGCTCAAGAATTTTTAATCGTGGTCAAAAACGTAGAATGAATGGTCAAACAGGGGATTGTAAATAAGACGAATGGTCAAACAGGGGATTGTAAAAGTCAAAAACGGACTTTTATTTGTGGGACGGAGGGTGTATGTTCTGAGCACCCGTGCTCGAAAAAATAGCTGTTCGGTGATGGCTGATTGAATAGTATTTTGTGAGAGAGAGAATAAGCTGAAATAAGATAAGCGAGTCGTATACTCGCGTCCGTCCTTCGTCCTCGTCGCCCAATCGGTGCCTCGCCCCGACGAGACAGGCATCGCGATCTTTGATGGAACTACGCTTAACGATGGCGGACGTGCGCCCTCTTGGCGAGAGGGGTGGTGTGTGGGATATGCAAAGGATACGCATGCAAGGTCATGGATTTGAAACCTATATTTGCTATACTCACGCCGCAACATGAATCTATTCTCCCTCCACGTACACAAGGCAATCACTCCACACTATCGACTACTCCCACTACCGCCTTGCTACCTGAGAAATGAGTAGGTTGGGCCCCACCTAAATTTTTATTCGTAATTACATAGATTAGGAGGGCTAAGATGTATTTGAGATTGATCAGCCTGTCCTATTTTTTTTCCTGGCTTCGTCACTGATTACTGCTGCTACCGCCTTGCTACGAGAAATGAGTAGCTTTCCTAGGTTTTTTAAACCCCATCGTGTAACCCATTATCCATATCTTCGAATATTGTACAAAAAAATATATTGTGCGCATGGAGTTAGCGAGTGCACCTCGCCCGTCCGCAATGTTTCTCTATTTTCTTCCTCTATACATCTTGATCATCAAGATTTCCCTCCTTCTGAGTACTTTCTTCCGCACTCCATCGATGTATCTCTATTTTGCCTCAATCCTCTATATGGCCTATAGTCATCAAGATTCCTTCCTTTACAACACTTTCTTCCGCACTCATGCCTCATTTATCTCTACTCCTCCGTCTCAAAATAATTCATCATGTTGACTTTAAGATGTCATGTTTGACCGCTCGTCTTATTCAAATTTTTTATATAAATATCATCCATTTTAATATGACTTATTTTATTATTAGAGATACTTTAATAATAATTTATTTATTTCCTAAATTGTATAAATAATTTAAATAAAACGAAGGTCAAATATGATGTTTTAAAGTCAACATGATGAATTATTTTGAGACGGAGGGAGTACTCTATACAACTACCATCAATGGGGCCCACTTATATATGTGGATGAAGTAGTCATACTAGACCATCCATGGTGGTATATATGTTAAGCATGTATTCATACGTTGAGTATATGGATATACTTTTTTTTATACAGGCCGGTAGTGGCATTTTATGTAATATATTAAAAATATAGGTTCCTTCGAAATTTTTTAAGGTGTGGTAAGATCTAGAGTATCTTAATGAGTATCTAAACATACTCAAACCGAATGTGATTTTTTTTGAATATGAGTGTAGGTGGTGTATAGAAAGTGCACCCGGTATTATATATATATATTTCTATTTTCTTACATTTTGAATCTACTCCAACTCACCACCACAAACCGCCCACGAACCACTCACGAGTTAACCGACCCTTCTCCTTCACTTCCCACCGGGCCCCGCCTACCCCACCCAAGCCATATAAACATGCCACCCAAACCGTCCACACGGTGCACTACCACCCCCGGCCTCACCCCCCATTCCACGCACACACCAACCAAAAATCAAACCCTCTCCCTCTATTACGTCAAAAAAAAATCGCCCTCCCATACCAAGAAACCCGAGACCCGAAAAACCGAAACCCGTCATGGATGCGGCGATACGCAAAGATACGCATGCAAGGTGTGTCATGTGTGGAACTGTGGATATGATCGGCCGTCCCCCAAGTCGGATCTCTATGCCCGCCCCGACAGCACCGCCCACCGTGTACTCTGTAATAATCCCAACTCACTCGGGCCTTGTTTAGATGGCTAAAATTTAGCACCGTATGTCACATCGTACAATCGTAGCACGTTTCGTTTGTTAGTGGTAAATATTATCCTACCATAGAGTAACTAGGCTCAAAAGAATCGTCTCGCAATGTACATCTAAACTGTGTAATTAGTTATTTTTTTACCTACATTTCATACTCCAAATATATGTCTTTTGGTGTATTTAATGTGATGTGATGGAGAGAAAGTGGGAAAAAAGTTAGAAATTTCAGCCATCTAAACAAGGCCTCGGTCGTTCGGCTGCCAACAGTGCTTTTCTCTCACAAGTCACAACAAATTAAATCAGCACCAGCCAGCCAGCCGGCAGTAGTTTTCGCCCTCCATCTCGCATTATCGAGCAAGAACACTGTTCATCTTCCTTTCCCTGCACCGGCGCGCGAGCTTCCGAGGAAAACCGTGTCGTGAGCCCTCGAGCCATGCTGCGAAACCTTCCGCAGGAGTTTGCTTGAGGCGTTGCGCTCCGCGTCGCCATGGCCGCCACGAGGATCCCTATCACGAGGGCCCTCTACAATCTACGGGCCACCTGCACTGACACGAAGCGTGCAGCGGCGCCATACTTGGACGGAGCATCCCACTGGACCGGTGCTGCGACGACGGCGGCGGGTCGACGGCTACGTCGCGCCCGGGCGTACTACTCGCGCGAGTACCGCTCGAGTCTCATCAGCAAGCTCGCCCGGTCGGGCAACCCGGGGGCGTGCTTTAGAGCGGCATGTCTGCCGTGTTCATGGAAGGCCGCGGCACCGTCTCGCCGCCACTCGACTTGCTTTGGTACAAGCCGCCAACTCGGGGCATGCACTCGCCGGTATGTGCATTCTCTTCTACTCTACAGGCGGAATGCCGCCGCCGCTGATGACGACCGCGCCCGGCGGTGTTCGCGGAGCTAGAGCGCGACACAGCGGCGGCGATGGCTGCACCACGAGGGCCGCGAAATGCACGTAACTCCGGCAACAAGCGGTGGAAGTGTTGCGTAACGACTTGTTGGTGGCGCCATATGCGAGAGGCGATATCTTCGTAGTCCTCTAGCACAACCGGTGCCTCGCCCCAGACGGGCATCGGTGCACATGGGGGAGACTATCTGCGGCACCGATGCGAATGGGGCATGGCCTATGGCATACAAACCCCCGCTCGCACCGAGGAGTGTAGGATCCGCGCCGAAAGTGTAGTAAGTTCTTACGTGTTGCACGAAGGCGGTGGAGTTCCATGAATCTATCTTACTTTTGGTACGTGATGGTTGATGTATATATGTGGTAATTCGTGTTATATTCACGTTTGCGATGGTGAGACCTTCAGGGCTCAAGAACCCTAATTTTTCTTTTTAATCTGTGGTCAAAAGTTGTGACTAGTCTTTCTCCCTCATAGTAACTCCAAAAATGATGGTTTTTCTTTCTAAATTTTTTTTGGCAAATCATGCTCTTGTCATGTATCATCGATAACATTTCAATTTTAAATTTCAAAAATTACAACTCCAAACATCAATTTTGGACCACCTAGTGATTTTAACGTAAGAAATCTTCTGACGAGCCTTGGAATAGTACGTCGCTAGCTCGATAACGCCGCCGGAGTGCACCGCCCGGCCCGCTCATAAAATCCCACGTCCGTGCACCGTGCTACGCACTGCTGTTCAGCTCCCCGCCGCACAAAACATAGCTAGAGCGCGCTCAGAGCTTCCACCAAAAAAAGCCCCCGCCGCGCCGCCGCCTCGCGCCATGGAAAACCTTCCGCGTGACATGCTTGCCCGCAGTTGCGATTCGAGTCGCCAAGGGCGCCAGAAACATCCCATGGGGACCTCGCCAATCTGCTGGGCCACCGCTCGCGATGAAAGCGGCGTGCGCGGCGACCCTCTCCGTGGGACGGAGCATCCGACTAGACCTGTGTTTACGTACCAGCCGGCGTAGTGGGTGTCGCCGAGGATAGCGAGTCTTGTCACCAAGCTTCGCCGCCGTCGGCAACCCGGATCGTGCTTCATAGCGGCATGAAGGCCATCTATGTCGAAGGTCGCTTCACCGTCACGCCGTCGCTCGAGATGCTGCGGCGCGCGCCACGCGTCGGCATGAAAGCCCCAAGTATGTTCTTGCTCTTGTGCTCTACCAGGGCCAACGCCGGTGCCGCGGACGGCGACTATGCCCGGCGGTCGCTGCGGGGAGATCGAAGCGACCGCCGGCAACTACCGGGGCGTGGAAGAACATCAACTGTACTCGGCCCGCCGAGAGGCATGGAAGCGATATGGTGGGCTACTTGGCGGCGCATATACCGAAAGGTGAGTGTCGTCGTCCTATAGCCCACATGGTGCCTCGCCATGACGGGCATCTGTGCGACCACCAGGGACGGTGCGGCCGTAGTGCCGCCGTCTCGGGTGATGTGTATTGGGTGTTCTGCAGCGAGGAGTGCAGGATCCGCGACGAGTGTCAGAGGTTCTTCAATCAACTTAATCTTTTGCCGTGGTTGGTGATCTTCTTACGATCAAACTTTCTACTTCTAGTGCTCTAGATGGAGACCTCGATCGAACAAACTTAATTCCATAGCTTTTGGTGCATACGTGATGCTTGATGTCGATCCTGTGTATGTGAGCGTGATGGTGAGAAACGAGAACTTTTTATTAGTTGTGATTAATTGTGAATTTGTGATATACTCCCTCTGTCCCATGGAATTTGTCTTTTTGACTTTTTGAATTTCATATGTTTGACCATCCGTCTTATTTAAAATATTTATGTAAATCATAAAATAAATTAATCAATATTCAAGTATCAATATTGATAAAATAACAAAATAAATTATATTTATGTTAATAATTTGAATAAGACGACGCATCGAAAAAGATGGCACGGAATCCGGGGGCGATGGCGGACGTTAAGCCGCGAGCTCTCCACGCAAAGGATACACCTACACACGCACGCACCGTGCAAAGGTTACAGACGCGCTCTATCAAAAGGCGTTGGTATTCATTGGCGCGCCTAGGCGTAACACTCTTTCTGCTTAATGAAAAGCGCACCTAGGCGTGCTCTTGAAAAATTTTTTTGGCGCGGTCGCAAAAATAAGCTGTACTAGATGAATTTTACGCGCGACGGCGCGGTCTCGAAAATAAGCTGTACACACCGGTCATGTCGTCGCAAGCCTCTCCGGCCGCTCCCTAAAAAAAAAACACGTGGCTGCACGGGGAACGCACCCGGCCCGGCGCCACCCGTATTATTGCTGCTATGCTGCTATTCACCTCCGCCCGCGCCCGCTCAAAGTTTCCGGCAAAAAGCCCCCACCGCGCCGCTGCCTCGAGCCATGGAGAACCTGGACAACCTTCCGCGGGAGTTGCTTGAGGACATTGCGCTCCGCGTCGCCATGGCCGCAGAGGATCCTATGGAGGACCTCTACAATCTACGGGCCACCTGTACCTGGACACGAGAAGCGTGCCGCGGCGACATACTAGACCGGAGCATCCCACTAGGACCGGTCTTTGAAACGGCGGGCGGGTCGACGTCGACGGCTACGTCCCGGGCGGGGGCCGCTGTACCACTCGCGCACGAGTACCGCGCTAGTCTCATCGCCAAGCTCGCCGAGGTCGGCAACCCGGGGCGTGCTTCGAGAGCAGCATGTCCGCCAGTCGGCGTGGAAGGTCGCCTCACCGTCCCGCCGCCTCGACAAGCTGAAACAAGCCGCCGACTCGGGGCATGTGCTCGCCCGATGCGTGCACGCTCTTACGCTCTGGCGGAACGCCACCGCCGTTGATAACGACCATGCCCGAGCGGTGTTGCGGCAGATCCTGCCCGACACGGCGGCGGCGACCACGCCGCCTCAACTCGAGTAACTACCGCGAGCACTTCGACGGGCAATGGAAGTGTTGAACGACGTTGTGCCCTGCTATCAAGAGTGGCAAATCCTCCTCCTCCGCCCAACCGGCCTCGCCACGACCGGCATCGGTGCATATTGGGAGACAAGCTGCGGCGCCTGGCGGGGAATGGGGGCCACCGCTGCGGTGGTGTACTGCAAGCGAGGAGTGTAGGATCCGCGCCCGAAGTGTGGTATGTTCTTCATTTGTGCAGCGTTGGTATAAGCAAAGAGGCGGTCTATAGCTTAGCTCTCTAGCTACATGATCTAGATCGATCAAACAAATTTTTTGCTAGCTTTTGGTTGTGTGCATGCCCGATTGGTTGATGTTCGATTGATTCTCTGAGTAGCATGCGATGATGAACACTGGTGAGATGTTTTAATTCGTTGTAATCCTTGTGTTATATTTTAATTGTGTACTTGTGGTATTGTGTTTGTGATCTAATATATGTGTTGTATTTCTCTAAATCATGTGCTGCGTGGATGTTTGATTGCAGCTGAAATGATGAGTGAACAGAGCGACAATGGTGTATTCATGTGTTCAATTTATTTGCGATTCTCGCCGGCGTCGGCCACGCAGCCATGGTCGCCCGTGAGCACCTCGGCGTGGCTAGCTAGCCGCCCCGGGCTGAACTCACACGGTCACAAAGACACCCTTCTCTACCTTGGAACCTCGAGGCTCGTCGGCTTGGAGGTTATGCATCTTGTTGACTGACATCGCCTCGAGCGCTGCTGCCGTGTCCGCCCGACCACGCAGCAATGGCGCCCGCGAGCACCTCGGCGTGCCTAGCCGCCTCGGATGAACTCAATCTTTGCCTTCTCTCTTACCTCGAGGCTCGTCGGCAGCGGTTATGCTTATCGCCTGTGTGCCGTTGTCGTCAGCCCCGAACACTTTGCCATGTCCGCCCGCCCGCGTTCGATCGTTCTCCGCGACGGCAACCCCTCTCCGACCCGTCCCCGCCTCGACCGTGTGTTCAAAGGAATTTACGCCCGCGCTGCTGGTGCTTTCCATAACGTCTATTTGACCTCGGCTTGTCGTCATTGGCGGGCGTCCGATCCCCACTCCGCCGCACCCGCCACCGTCGGTGTCGAGCTCGGAAGGAGACTAAACCCGCTCATCCAATAGCGCATACTAGTAACGCTAGGTTATGGGGATCACGGTGGTGGTCCTCCCGTCGCAAGAGACCTCATCTCCGCTAACATCCGCGCACGCCGGTGTGCCGCCACGTCGGAGACCTTCAGGGCTCAAGAACCCTAATTTTTCTTTTTAATCTGTGGTCAAAACTTGTAACTAGTCTTTCTCCATCATAGTAACTCCAAAAATGATGGTTTTTCTTTCTAAATTTTTGTCAAATCATGCTCTATCAGGCGATTGTATTCTTACTTCTATTACTCTTGTCATGTTTCATCGATAACATTTCAATTTTAAATTTCAAAAATCACAACTCCAAACATCAATTTTGGAGCACCTAGTGATTTTAACAGAAGAAATCTTACAGATGACCGTTGGGATAGTACGTCTGAAAAATAAAGCCGTCTGCTCATTCCATTGCAGCTGTTCCGCGGGTCATTTCTTGATCCGACGACGTCGCGGTAACATTGTTCACAGAGTTACACATGTCTCAGCGTTTATGAAACTACGAAAGAGATTTCTAAGATTTGTGAACAATGTCACTAGCTCTATGTTGGATGGGGAAAACTAAAATAAGAATTGTAGATCTTGCTAAGTTCTGAAACTCTCTAGTTTAGAACTTTTTGATTTGACATTATCTTGTAATGGAAAACTAGGTCTCAAATTCAAAAAATAAATAAATAAATGAAATTTAAATGTTTTAAGTGACGTCGGATAGACAAACCACCAACATACCGATTGTAGTTCTCAATTATGAAACTTTGTAGTTTACAACCTTTTGATTTGAGATCATCTTGTCATGGAAAACATATACACTCTCTTTCGTCCCACAAATAAAAGTCCGTTTTTTGACTTTTACAATCCCTGTTTAACCATTCGTCTTATTTAATTTTTATTTATGCAAATAATAAAAACATGATTATAAAAGTATCTCTAACGATAAAATAAATCATAACAAAAATATCTAAATTTTTAAAACATTTTGAATAAGACGAATGGTCAAACAAGGATTGTAGAAGTCAAACACGGACTTTTATTTGTGGGACTGAGGGTGTAGCAGCTTTGAAAACATTTTGTAGTAGGTACTACTACTCCAGATCTTCTGACGAGCATTTGGGATAGTGCACCAAGAGCCCGCTCATTACGCCCCCGCACCACCGCCAAGACCGCATTATTGCTGCGCACCAACCGAGCGCCAACTGCTGTTTAGCTCACCTCTCGGTGGACAGCGACCATTCTTCGCCGCACAATTGCACAAACCATAGCTAGAGGGCGCCGAGCTTCCACCAAAAAGCCCCGCCGCGTCGTCACCTCGCGCCATGGAAAACCTTCCGCGTGACATGCTTGCGCAGAGATTGCGATTCGAGTCGCCATGACGCCGAAGATCCCCATAGGGGCCCTCGCCAATCATGCGGGCCACATGTTCGCGATGAGCGCCCGTCGGCGGGCGACCCCTCAGTGGGACGGAGCATCCGACTAGACCCGGTGCTGCACCGCCGGTCGGCGTCTGCGAGTCGCTGTACTACTCGCCAAGTATCGCGAGAGTCTTGCACCCAAGCCTCCCGCCGTCGGCAACCCGAGGGCGTGCCGGAAGCCGGCATGTATGCCGCGCTTTCGTCGCCGGCGCGGTACACCAACAAACCGTCACTCCCGATCTTTGCCGCAGCGCAAGCCGTTAGGGCATGAAGCCACCGACTATGTTCTTGCTCTTGTGCTCTCTGGGGCTAACACCGGTGCCGCGGACGACGACTATGCCCGGCGGGTGTTGCGGGATATCGAAGGTGACAACCCGGCGACGGCTGGGACGTGGAAGAGCATCAAGTGTGCTCGGCCCCGCCGACATGCATGGAGTTTTAGGTTGGGCGACTTGGCGGAGCATATACCAGAAGAGTGGCGTACATCCCATCCTATAGCCCAAATGGTGCCTCGCCATGACGGGCATCAGTGCAGCCAGCCAAAACGGTGCGGCCGTCTTCGCGTCTCGGGTGGTGTGGTGTGCTCCGTGTTCTGCAGCGAGGAGTGTAGGATCCGCGACAAGTGTATGAGGTTCTTCGGTGCAGTCAATCTTTTGAAGGCAGATATCACTGGCAGAGCACGGATATCATTCACGTTGTCTCCAGGTTTGTGATCTTCACACAATCAAACTTTCTATTTGTAGTGCTAGCTGGCACTGATCTATTGCTACCTCCTCTTTCTCCAGATGGTGTTGTCGATCAAACAAACTGAATTGGATAGCTTTTGGTGCGCACGTGATATATGGTTGATGTTCTCGATCGAACAGGATTAATTTGATCGATCATATGCATGGTTTATGTTGAAAAGATCCCCGAGTAGGAGTATGCATGAAAACCGAGATATTTTATTAGTCGTAATCATGCAATGTGTTATATTTTTTCCAAATTTGTGCTTGTTTGGATGTCCTTCTCCTCTCTTCCTCCTCCCCCTCCCCTCCTCCGTGAGTTGTTCTTCCTATAGAAAGTTCCGTGATATGTGATTCTCTATGGGGGAAGGGTGGCGCCGGGCGCTAGGGTTGGCCGGCTCGCTAGGGCCGGGCGGGGGAGCGAAACGAGGGCGGCGAGACGAAGAAGATAAACAAAGATACGGGCTATCTGCACTCGTGTTTCTCTATTTACTACTTCTTCTATAATACGGAGTAGTATGTACGTCCTAGTCATCAAGATTCCCTTCTTTATCTCTATACCAATCGGGTGGGGCCTACTTATAATTTTAATCTACTAGTAGTTTTTAAGGTACAATGAGTTTTACATAGTGGGCCCCGCCCCTGGCGCATGCACTCGCCTCCGCACTCTCTTGTGTGCCTCCTCGCCGCTCATCCGACGTGGCCCCCGTGGGCGTATACCACACCGGGAAGGCCTGGATTCCCCGGCGAACTTGAGCCGGTTCTCTTGGGTGGCGAGGTTCCCGCACCCCCATCAACAAAAATTTTGATCGCTCGTCTTATTCAAATTTTTTATATAAACATCATCCATTTTGATGTGACTTAGTTTATTATTAGAGATACTTTAATAATAATTTATTTATTTCCTAAATTGTATAAATAATTTGAATAAGACGAAGCGGTCAAACATGATGTCTTAGAGTCAATATGGTGAATTATTTTGAGACGGAGGGAGTACAGACACTATTTTTTTCAGCGCCAAATATAGTTGAGCCAATTCGGCTGATTTAATAGTATTCTCGTGAGAGAGAATAAGCTGAAATAAGCCGAAAAAAAGGAGCTTGTAGGAGTAGTAGGCGCCCTTGCGTGTTGTCGTCTTCCCCCGTCGGTGCCTCGCCGCTCGAAAGACCGTGGTAGGTGCAGATGGCACCGCAACCGGGGAGCACGGCCTGCACCCAAGGATTGACGGAACGACAATGAGCCATACGCAAAGGATTCGCATGCAAGGGCCCTATCCTACAGCGAGGTGTGTGTAGGATTACGCAAAGGATTCGCATGCAAGGATTCGCATGTACACCAAGGCCCTATACACGCCTCAGTAGTTAAGGAGCCGTGGTGGTGGAAGGTCGGAAGCTCTCGTGCTCTACAATAATGCAGGTGCCAACGACGAGGTATTTTGATGATGATTTTTATATTCCCCGAACCGCTTTGACCAAAACATCCTTACTTTTATTGGGACTCGGCGCCGGGCCGGGCGGTTCATTATTGCTTCGGGGGTTGCGTGTGGCGTAAAGCGTTGGTTTCCCCCGCGCGTGCGAAGGGCAAGAGGCCGGCTACTCCACCCTTCAAGAGGGCAAGCTACCCAGACTCCGGAGGGCAAGGAGGGCGAGCGAGGAAGATGAAGGCAAGAGGTCGGCAACACCGCTTAGACGGATGGCGGCAGATGCCGCGGACGATGCCCGAGCCGAGACTGCCGGGCAAAGCAGATCCTCCGCATCATGCGTGGCAAGGAGTATCGAAGTAAGGTACATGGATCTTCGCCGTCGCTCGCCGCGAAGTTCCGTAGCACACCGACACCGGGGAGGCGATCCGACCTTCGTGTCGCTCCGCCGGATTCGCTGCCTAAGCCGGGCGATGCACAAAGTTTCCTTCGGAGCTCTTGCGGGCGCTTCTTCAAGGCCAATCGCCCGGGAGGCCATATGCTACGAGGGGGGATGGTGAGGGATGACGACGGCGCCGTATCCCCAAGGGCCGGAGCTTCCTCAGAAAGCCGCTAATGCCGCTGACTTCGGCGCTGCTTTACTTGGCGATGCTGCCAGACCGCCGGAACCCCGCGACCAAGGCGCCGGGCGCTGCTCCATGGAATCTGGCGGCGCCCAGCCACGGCCGCGGGGGCGAACCATAATCTGCGGAAGCGCGTTATTGGGCCCGTGAGGACCTCTCATCGAGGCCGCACGCCGCAACCCAACCTTGGTTCATCCCGACGGTATGGAGCAAAGACGTCGTCATCGATCCCCACGCCCGCATGGCCGGAAGGATGCAAGCGCATGCGCCACCGCTACTGTGTGGCGGAGGAACCGCTATCCTGCATCGCAGCCACGGTGCCGCATCGATTTTGAGTTCATAATCCGTTCCAGGGCGCTGAATTGGTGGATGTCGCAAATGCACGCCTTTCGCCAGATGTGTCCGTCCCCAAAACTAGCTATATTTATTTAGTTTTTATTTGTGTCCGAGATGAGTTAGAATATCACTACACCCTCCGTCCTCATGGGGTTTGTCGTTTTTAACTTTTGAACTTCATGTTTGACCATCCGTCTCATGGAGTTTGTCCCTTTTACCATTCTCTCTATCTTTTTACTTTAATCTATACTACCAACTATCATCAAGTGGGGCCAACTATAATTTTATCGAAATATATCCATATGAGGTCTTGTTTTGCGTGATTTATTAAAAGGAATTCAATGGTGTAATCAGAATTTAATTTGATTTTTTTGGTTTGTGAGTTATAACATTTTTTAGTTGGTTCAAACAAGAGGTCTGCCAACGGATATCATGGTGAGGGTCTTTGAGTGTATGGGGATTAAGTATATGATCATATTAGACTATCTAGGTAGGTGGATACGCTAGAATATGTGGATATACTTTGTTTATATACAGCAGTAGTGATATATTTGTATATATATGAAAAAATATGGGTTCCTTCAAAAAAATTTCACGTAGTAAAATCTAGATCATGCGTAATATGAGTATCCGGACATACTCAACCGATAAAAAAAACACGACACTGGGGGGACGACGTCCCACCGTATCTCATCAAACCGATAAACAAGTATAAACACATGTGCAACGTGGTTTATTGAGGCGGGAGTAACTACTCTTGGGAGTACGTAAACGATAAACGCAGATTCGAATAGGTCTACCCTTTGAAACCATACATATATGACCAATGAAACCAAAATAAAAAAAAAAGTAATAGTCACATCGGGCCGACAAAAAATAACCATCAAATGGTACAAGACACGCTAAAGACATGCATATGACTATCATTCATCTCATGCATGCGGATGAACACTTATGATAAGAAATCAAACTGCATCAACATTGAAGCATATAGGCAAACATAATATTTACAATATTCCATAAAGGCAGATTAGGACATTATATATATATATATATATATATATATATATATATATATATATATATATATATATATATATATATATTATAATATAAAGAAAGAGACGAACACCAACATATACTATACCCAAGCAAATGCATGCACAGAACACCGACTCAAATGTAGGCACTTATCGCTTAGTTGGTGAAATGTTTTGGGTTGGGTTATCAGAGCACTTATCATTTGTATTTGGTAATTATTGTCCAACTATGGATTAACTGACTCAAAAGATTCGCCCTCGCACTTTTCAGCCAAACTATGCAATTTGTTTTTTATTTATCTACATTTAGTGCTCCATGCATGCGCCGAAAGATTTGATGTGACAGTATTTGTAGTACTTTTGGGTTTGCTTTTCGAACTAAACACCCCTAAACCCTAAACCCGGAAGAGTTGTCCTCGTTGGACTCCACAACCGGGCGCTACCATTATTGTCTGCCGTGGTAGATCTTGAAGGAGTGGAGACGCTTTTGTGTCCTTTTCGCCGGTAACCAACACTCCAAGTGCAAAGAAATATCAAAATAGGTGCCCCCCAGGTCCATCATGTCTACGTGTCTAACCCCCGTCCGCACCAAGTCTTCACTACTAGTTCACTCCTCTCCACCCCGATTTCCACTCCTCGCATTATCCCCACAACGCGCACCGCCGCCGCCGCTCCTCCTCCCCTCCCTCCCCCCCCCCAAGGCGATGAAGGAGAAGAAGCCGGGCGATGGCGCCCGGATGCCGTGACGACGTAAACCTTGCCGTTGCAGCCGCCGGGACCCGCCGAGCAGGAGATCCTCCAGCGCACGCTCTCCAGAAGGCGGAACAAGTTGCCGATGCAATGTACATGGAGCTCGTCGCGTCGCGGCAAGTTCCAGTACACCGACACCGCGAGGCGATCCGCTCGTGTCGCCCGCCAGATTCGTCCCGCCGCTACGCCCCTCCGAAACAAAGAGTTCCCGAGCTCCCGGGCAAAGGCGCGCTTCAAGGCCGAGCATCCGAGGCCATATGCTACGAGGGGATGGTGAAGATGACAAATGGCGCCGGGGTCCCAAGGGGCCGGAGCCCTCAGGAGAGCGCCGATGCCGGGACTCCGGCTGCCGCTACTTCTTGGCGATGCTGTTGTACGGTCGGAACCCCACGGACCGCGAAGCGCCGGGCGCGCTGCCCATGGAATCGGGCGGCCCGCAACCCGACGGCAGTGGGGCGAACCATCTCCCGCCAAAAGCCCGTATTTTGGCCCAGGCGGACCTCAACGCCATTGTGTCCCTCAACCCAACCTTGATTCGTGTCCCTACCGCCAACGGTAGAGTCAAGTCGACGACAAACACGCCCTCGTATGCGGCCGGAAGAATGCATGACCCACAAGGGCGGGGGAGCGACGCCGTCTCCATCGCTCCGCCCGGTGCCGCCCTCCGTTTTGAGTTCATACTCTTGCCGCTCAAATTGAGCAGCTTAGCGGCATACGCCTTCATTAGGATGTGCAAGATGTCCCTAAACTAGCTTTATTTGGTTTTCGTTGTCATATTGTTGTGTAAACATCGGTTCGCTTTTAATTTGTAACATGTGTTTGTTTCCTCGTGTTGAGTCTGTAATATAATTATTAGAAATTTAGATGAGAGCTCGCCGAGGGTTAGCGATGAGATGCTCGCCCGGCGACCATGGCGGCACGGCGGAGTTGCGCTCCCAAGAATGTCATCTCTGATGGGAACTATTAAAGTTTTGGTTATGTGCATGCCATCTCCGACATTAACGATGTTGTTAGTCTTCAAATGTTTCCCCGCCCTCCAAAAGCTCTATGTGAAGGTAACTAACATTTGGATCAAAAATTTATATGTACCTTTACATTCCACATTTAGTTTCTAGCTTATATTGCTTGAAGAGATTTTTTAACACGCTCAAATGTAGGTGATATTTGTTGATATTTATGAATTGAATTTGTTTATGTGTAATCCGAATTATGTCCAATGAAAGTTTATTTAGTCAAATTGTGCAATCGTTGTCACTACGTTTTGCGTGTGTTCAGCTCAGACATTTTTGTTTGTTTCATTTGCGGTATCTTTGAAGCCAGTCAAAAGGGTGAAGCATCTCAAAAATTTCGGGCGAAATTTCCGTAATTTCGAAATATCGCGTGGTCCGTATATTGCTCCTACCGCCTAAAAAATTTCGGAATTTTGAAATCTGTAGGCGCCAAAATTTGGGCCCAAATATTGTAGAAGCCTTCCGCCAACATTGTTTGCCACCAAATAAAGCCCGGCCCCTAGAAGCTCACTCATTCACTCCCAACCCGGCCGCCACCTTCTATAAAAAGAGAAAGAAGCACAAGCGCCGCCGCCCGACGGACGCGGACAGCAGCTCCGGCGGCCCGCCCGCCCACGGAGAGCACCCCAGCCCTTTCCGCGACGGCGGCGCTGGCGCCCCGCCCCGCTCGTCACCGCCGCCCGGCTCGCCTCTCGCTCGGACGCTGGGCGCCCGGCTCTCGCTCCACACCTCGACGACAAGACGCCACGGCACGGCGGCCCTCGCTGACGCCAGCCTGCCGTCAGACCGACGCTGGCGCCGAGGTGGTGCCCCCTGTGCTCGCCCGCGAGGCGCCGCCCTATCCATCAGCTCCAATCAGAGCACGCCGGTTGCCCAACGCCGGCGAGAGGCTCCTTCCCCATGCACTTGCCATCCAACCATCCCCAAGGTTTGCATCCTCAATCTCGGATGTGTAGAGTCATAGGGATCCTCAAATTCAGATGTGTGTGTGTTATATTGATGCTACTGTGTAAGCATATTGATTGAGTCCTAGGGATCTTCAAATTGAGATGTCTTGCATGCTATCGATCCTTTTAATGGCTAACATGCATATGCATGCTACTTTGTGTAAGCATATTGATTGATGATGCAAAAGGCTGCCATATATACAAAGATGCAACACTTCTAGCTTGCATACGGTGACGACATCTCATTAGTTTGATTTAGGGAAAATTAAAAATGGTTGGATGATTCTTTGGCTAGCTTTGTTTAGCTATATGTGGATGTGTACACCGGAGCTTTGTTTGCTAGCCGTCAAATCGGAGCTTTGGCTCCAAGGCGCCACAGTTTGTTTTGCATCACATAGAAAGACTGCTTTACGCTACATAATCCACATGTAACTTATTGCATAGGCACTTCTCCTTGGGGTTTTTAATCTGGTACTTTTATTGCTATATGAATGAATATGAATTTCAAACAATTAGTGGCCCTATGCTAATTCATTACAAAGAATAATTTGGTCCACGCTCCACTTGAAAACTTTGAGAGTGACACGTATAATTTGGTGCCCTATGCTAATTCATGACTTTTTAATTTGTTACTAGTATAATGGTGGTGATGGAGCTCGTGGCTTGGCTAGTGCTAAAGGCAAGAGTGTGGCTTGAGGTGCAGGGCATTGTATGCGCATCGAACACTCTACAACCGCCACCTCAGATTCCTATGAGCAGCTTTCTCTCATAAGTCTCTCACACTCTCGTCTCTTTCTTGTTCCTTCTCCCATACTACACCTATATCTTTGTACTAGTAGTCTAGTACTAGTACTCTTATCACCTCTTCTCCGTCCTGACTTTCCAAACTCATCTCAAGCAAACAAGAGTAGAGAGCGGTCCGACCACAAAGGGGGGCCCTCGCCTTCTTTCTCCATCCCAGGCAAGTGCACCTCTTTATCACATCCATGCAGCTAGATATGGTTTTTCATGTGGTTCTAGAAACAACAAATACAGAAGTTTTTTGTTTGTTTGGTGGTTGCAGATCTGGGGTCCGTCGGGGAAGCACATCTTCTTTTCTTTTTGGTGGTTGCAGATCTGGTCCGCCGCGGAAGCATATCTTCTTGGGTAAGCACCGAAATCTAGATTGTAAAGTGCATTATCCTTCCTTTTTTGAAGGGTTTTTTTTTTTGAATGGTTTGCTATCTTGCTTGTACAACATTGCTCAATAATTTTGTCGTCTTAAAATCCTTTTTTCGATGATTGATCCTAGGTACAAACCCAAAGACCCACGCGGGAGATTATAAAAGGATGAGGAGTCCCAAGAAGCACAAAGAGGATCTAGCGCTCTTTGAAGGCACATCTTCTTGCGTAAACGCCAAATCTAATCCCAAAGCGCATTTCATTTTCCACTAACTAAACCAATCCCAGATCTACAAACTTCCCACTCTAGCAAACTTGCATCGAGCCCCGAGAGAAACAAAATTATATTTCCACCCTTCCTTTACCTCTTCTCTCGCTGGGATTCACGTTTCCCATGTACGACCGATGGGCCGTCCCAAGAACTACCTCTTCTCGTTGGAGCCAAGTTTTTTTTTTTTTTTTAGTTTGCAAAAAATCCAAGGATGGCAAACTAGTTTAGCAAACTCTTGGATATGCTGTCATTTTAAATTGTACACATGAAGCTGCTAGGAAGTAATGGTTTAGCAGCTCCCTGTCATAGCCGTATCTTATTGGCTACTCTATTTTTTCAAAGAGAAAAACTGGAAAAAAACTCGGAGGAAAAACTCATCCTCGCTGGAGATGCCACCCTTATCGCCTTTGAGTTGCTGCTTCATCTCTTCCAATATAATTGCAAACATAGACCTTTTTCTTTTTTTATCTTCATCTTCAAATTTGTATACAATTCCCTCGTGCACCATATCATAAATTCCATCATCATGGCCTTCTTCATCCACACTCACGCAAAGATCATCATTGATACTAGTCGGTTCATCAAGAAGGCCCTCATTTTCATATAGTATAACCTCCAATGGTTCCCCATGATGTATCCACCTAGTGTAAATGCTAGCCATTCCATTAATATACAAGTGTAAGTGATTACTTTGGTTGTGTGAACGCTAGTGTTGTCAATGCATTCTCCGTCTGGATTGAGCTTTATTATGATGGGCATGAAGCAAGATGGAATGGAAGGGCCATTCCGAAGTTTTTATTTTTTTATTTGAGCCCTACCGGAAGTTCTATTATTCCACACTTGGTTTGAAAGCTAATAATGCTGTATATCAGTAGGATGATGTGCCGTATATCTCCTAAAGTTCTGGAGAAAATAGAATTTCGGACAGATCATGCCAAATCTGATTCTGAATATGTGGATGAACAGTGTTTAAATCAAACTAGAGGCCAGGGCTTCCAAGGGCATAAAAGTAACATTTTTGCCTTGTGGCGGGCTCTACCTTGACATTGTGCACGTCGGATATGCATGATAGGAGTATTGTTGATCTTATGAGCATGCGTTGTGTGTGACCGAGCATTACGACCAACATTTTTTGTAAACTCTTTGTGTTGTATTTTGTACATTGTCCGAGTTTACAATGGATGGAACTTCTACTCGTGAACGCGTCTAGCTTGTCATCTTTTTTTTTTATCATATTTTAAAAATTGAGATGCTGACTTCATAAGACTAATGACAAGAGCTTGTTTGTTTATCAGTGGCACTTTCGCCGCACGGTTGATAGTGCGCTTTTATAGTTTATTGAAACTTTGCCGTCGGGATGATTTGCTTGTGGTTTGGAACTCCATTTCTTTGTGTACACATCCGTAGCGATTACTTTGGTTGTGTGAAGGCTAGTGTTGTCGATGCATTCTCGCGGTAATGCGGATTGAGCTTTATCATGGCAATGAAGCAAGATGGAATGGAAGGGTCATTCGGAAGGGTTTTTTTTTTTTTTCCACGCCGAGGACAAGTATTTGCAAAAACGAGGCTACCTATGCTGAATTTGCGCTGAAGCAAGCGCGTAAAGCCTCGTCTTTTGTGAGTTTGTGTATGATGAGGAACAGATTTTGTTGGGCTATCCTTCCACATGGAGGATGAATTTGGAGCCCAACAAAGCAGCCCAAACCAAATGACAAAGCCCAAGAGCTTGCGCACCGCTGATCTCGGTTGATTCAACGGTTGAGATTGCTTTTGGGAAGCATGTATGGGGTAAGGAAAAACCCTAGCCTCCATTCAACGAGAAACTATGCCGCCTCCGGATGCCGTGGACGACGCAGCTTCCTACTGCAGCTGCCGGAGGACTTGCTCGAGCGTAAGATCCTCCGGGCTGCATCCAACAGAGGAACAACTTCAACTTGGAGCCTCGCCGCGCGTCGCCGCAGTTCCCGCAAAGACACCGACACCAAGGAGGCGATCCAAATACAGTGTAGTAGTACTCCGTAGCCGGGAGCGTAGCAAATCAATCATCAACAGTATATAGCTGCCGTCCCCTGCATCGCGGCTCCTCCGCTTGCCCCGCCCGAGCCGCCTCCCCCCCTGCGGTGTGCCGCCACCACCGAGAGAGATTGTGTTTTCAAAATTTTTAAAACTTGGTAGACACATAGTGTATACATATATGTACTCACATGCAAAAGTTGGGATGTAGACTCAAACTAGAAAAAAATCATACAAAAATGATAAATTTCGGTGCTTGTGCACTAAAAAGACAAAAAATCCTTCAAATTTTGTCTTTTAGTGCACAAGCACCAAATTTGTTATTTTTGTATGAATTTTTTAAAGGTGAGTGTGCATGTCAACTTTTCCATATGAGTACATATGTGTATGCACTATATGTGTGCCAAGTTTTAAAAATTTTTGAAACAAATAAGATATGACTTTTTGAATTGGTTTCCATGTTTTCACCTACTATGTGGTTTCCACCATATATTTTCCCATATATATGTCCGCGAAGTGTTATAAGTTATAACCTACGCAGCGTAAAAACGCCCAAATTTTGTTGTACCACCACAAGAGAACGGGCCTAACATGCGTGTCCAAATTCAGGCCCAAAGGAAGGCCACGCCGGAGCGGCCGGAGGCCCGCTCAAAACCTGATGCGCCCGTACCAAATTAAGTCCGGGTACGACGCTGTCAACATCCATCGCCTCCAGCGTGATCTTCGCGAATCGTGAAGACCGCGAGACAAATACAGCGCTGCGGCACCCGCAAGCGCCTCGCTTACTCGATACGTGTCCGCAATACAAGCAAAGTACGCATTGCAGACAGCCTGGCGACAACACACGCTCAGAAATGACCGCGGCCGGTAGCGGTTAGCGAGCATGTAGAGACACCTCGCTAACACATCTCGCCTGAAAACTATACGCTGGGCCGGTAGTGGGTCGCGAATTACGTACGTACACACCGATAACACAACACGCCTGAAAAATAAACGCTGGCCGGTAGCGGTTACATGTATAGACACCCGATAACACAACACGCCTGAAAATAAACGCTACCGGTAGCGGTTGCCATTATGTACGCATTACTACTAACACATCTCGCCTCAAAACTATACGCCGCAGCCGGGTAGGGCTGGGACATGTACAGACACCCGCTAACATAACTCGCCCGAAAATAAACGCGCGGCGGCGCGCGGTTGTGACATGTACAGACACCTGGTAACACAATCCCCGTCTCGAACATAAACGCTGGGTTTAATGGTTGGGGGACATGTAATGTACACCTCCTAACACAGCTCGTCTGAAAATAAGCGGCAGCGACTTTAATTTCACGTGGCCGTTCTGGGACCTGTCTTTGTTCCAGCGTCGTTATCTGGCGGCCTTGGCGTGCGTCGCGTGTCAAACAACGCGGTGGTGTGACCCGCGAGTCATGTGAACCTGTGGCGTCTGCAGCCAGTACTTTTCGTAGCGATACCGGCGTCTTGGCCAGAAAGGTGTGCGTAAGCAAAAGCGGCGTGCGAGATTAGGGGTTGCATCCGCGGTCGATCGGTCTCAAA